>CM070663.1:32795441-33115441 GCA_036346575.1 Dendrocalamus sinicus
TACTAATCGTATTTAATTAGTACTGATTATAATTAATTAACTTTAAACATGTAAGTGCTAGTTTATCTTGCACAGTATTATTATACTCGTAATTAATCAGTACTAATCGTATTTAATTAGTACTTTAATTAGGATAATTAAAGCAACAAATTAATCACATTTTATCTAGTGTTTTAGTTAATGCTAATTGTATTTAATTAGTATTAATCATAATTAATTAGCACTAATTATGTCTGTGCTAATCAAGTGTAGTTCATATATATTCTTTTAATATTTCTTTTAAAATTCACTTATAATATTGGTGATTTACTACTATGGTTTTTGAAAGTATATATGAGCACTGCTATTTTATTCATATAAAATTAAAAGTTTCTCACAGGATAAAATTCAAGATTTACTGCTCTTGCTACAGTCTCACTCTGGAGATAAGGCAGGGGGTCACGGGTGCATCACGCACCCCTTTCCTCTCGTTTCCGTTACGTGTAAACATCTTTCTTTTACATTTTTCACTGCTTGTCTCCTCCTTCTAAAAGTCACTAATTTTAGTCATTATTATTTATTTCCAGCCAAAAGGCATAAGCTACAGTCAAATAAATAGTAAAAGCTAAAATTAGTGGCTTTTAAAAGGAGTGACAAGCAGTGGAAAAAGTGAGGGCAATGCATGGACAATATATTGTGATGCTGTGCATGGACACTATACCGTGTGCATGTGAAAATACTGTACGCACTTAATTAGCACAATATGATTAGCACTATTATTTTTTATTAGTACTAATTAAATATGATTAGCATGAATTAAAATCACTAAATAAAATATGATTAATTAGTGCTTTAATTAGCACTAATTACATGCTATTAGAACTAATTAATTGTGAGTGAACTAAAATATTAGTTATACTTAATTAGCACTAATTAATTATGATTAGTACTAATTAAATACGATCAACACTAAATAGAATACAATTAATTTAGTGCTTTAATTAGAAGTAACTAATTGTAATTAGTACTAATTAATTGGGATTGAAACTAATTAAATGCGCTTAGCGCTAATTAAATCATGAAAATGCACTGTAGATGATGTTAGCTTTTTTAGCGTAATTAAATTTAAAAAATAAAAATAAAAAAGTTATATCATTCATGGACAATATAAAGGAAGGAATAAGGAAACAAGAAAATATAAAAAAGCCCAAAAAGTGAAAAAACAAAATAAAGACAAAATTAAAAAGTTAGAAGTTAGATACAGACACTCGTTGGAGCAGGGTTAAACTACATTGATTGGACTTGTCATTGGTTAGTAGTTTTTAGATCATTTCTCTAGTGTAAAAATAACTAGATTTGTAAATGTGTTTCTGTACTTTTTTACGAATAATGTGTTTATGTACTCGCCTTAGAAATAGGTGAAAGGAGAGTATCATAATTTATTTTTTGGCACTAAACGATGCGCTCGTTTTGCTTTTGGCGTTTGGACCAGCACGCTAGTGAGTAGTGAGAGAATTCAGTAGTCAAAAGTAGAAACAGACGGAATTTGCCCTTTTAATTTTCTAAGAATTAGCCAAACGAAGAAAGGGCTTCTTTTCTCTCGCAAGTATTATCTGTACTACTTCAAAAAAAAAAAAAGAGTCAGTGATAGTAGTTTATCTGTCTATTTCAACTCTCCCTTACATATCTTTAAAAAACTAACAAAACAGAAAAAGTAATTTAGTAAAAATATAAATTTCACCACCCTAAAAATTTTCTAACAAGAAAAAAAACAAAAGAGCTCTATCACATGACGCATTTTCATATCCAAGTTTAGCTCCGACAAAGCTGCTTTCTTTTTAAGCATGAAGCAATTGTACTTGAATTGTTAGATAATCATGGTCGATAATAACATCATAGCTCCCACCGCTATTGCAAAACTGTGCATGAAACCTTAGCTTCATACGACTCCTCTATGATCAGAAAAAGAAGCACAACTCGGTAGAGCGCGTGAGCTAGACAGTCCGATTCTGACAATATCAACTCAATATACTATGATAATATAATTTTTTATTTGTAATAAAGTACAGACATTTAACTAGTTACACAAAAAAATCCTGGTCGGTTGCATATTAGGGTGCCGCTCCGTTAGGCTGAATAAGCTTGCTTATAGTTGAAATTGCACTGCCTGTTCTTTTCAGCTTCTAAAAATTGTTTTTGGCTTTTCTACAGTAACGAGCTTTTAAACGGAGTATCTTTTCAAAATAGGGTTTACTAGTTAATTATAGTACATACTGTACTGACTTTATTTATATCTGCAAAAACCATACGTGAGTTTTTGTTACTCTGTAATCTCTCGTACAAACAATCCAAAAGCCACAAACTGCAGCCAAAAGTCATAAGCCGCAGCAAAAAAGAACAGGCCCTGTAATAGGTGGTGGCTTATTTGGCATAACTAAATTAAAAAAAATTAAAAATAGAAAAAATAAGTTAGCCCATCACAGACAATGCAAACGAACACGGAAAAAAGAACCGGCAAAAAAATATCAAAAAAGCTAAAAAGTTAGAAAAGAATGAAATTTAGGAATACTAAAATACAAACTAAAAGCCAAAAATTTAAACCGAAATAAATAGAGCCTAGGTGGAATAGAAGCTTTATTATGATGAGGCTTCCACGGCTGCTACAGCGTGCACTTGTAAGGCGACAGTAGCGCTCGTACAAAGTGATGATCTCCCACGGCTCCACACCAAAGTTTCCTTCTCTTCCTTGGCTACACAAGCAAACAGATATGCTTTAACCTTTCAGTCCCAAAGCCCCCATTGCTGTTTTTGTTCCAAACTTCAAAGTTCAGACCGAGCACTTCAACTACTACTACTGCAAAGCCTGCGTCAGTGCGTTGTGCCTAACATTGCAGTTCTCCACACTTTAGTGGCAGCAGCTTACCATTTATTTCTTCTCCTCTTTAGAGACGACCGGTCACAAACAGGTAGCAATGGCATCTCCGACAGTCGTCACCTCGGACGTCTCTTTACATGCCGTCTCATCCGAAATTCTGGCTAGAGGAGAGAGTGAGTGGAGATGAAGAGAGAATACGTTATCTCTTGATAAGAGATATCCTGGACACGCAATCTAACATAAATAATGAGAGGGTGTGAGGAGAAAGTTTTGCTAAATATAATAGAGAACTAATTATGTATCAGTGCGTTGCAACGAAAAATCAAATTTTACAATTAATTAATATCTATGCTACATGCATTCATTATGTGGGTATATAAATATAACTTCAATGCAATGCTCTAATTCCTCAAAAAACAATTCTAAAAATCTAGGGTTACCGCAATGCACATTAATATAGTAATGATGGTGAAACAAATAGAAGAAGGTGTCGTTATCATGCCATTCAAGAAGGCTAGTATACTTTTCTCTCAACTGAAAACATACAATAAGTTGTAGTAATCCTAATAAGCAGATCTTATTAATGAAAAATTGTGTCCTTGCACTCTCTCTAGTGGGACAATGTTCCATAAACAATATTTTTTTAAATCATTTGTTCCATAAACAAGATTTTTTAAATCATTTCCTTATGTTGATTTCCTTTGTAGTCGTATATCACTTTCTGCTAATTTCCTTTACAAACCAGAATAAATTGAATTGTTCCTTCAAAAGATTTTAGATGACCTAAATACTAAGTAAGTTTATACATAAATGAAACACTGCTTAAACAAAATTTTAGATGAATAACAAAAACAAGTTCCCAATCGGGCTTATACCGATTGGTTCCATATGTAGAATAAAAAGAAACAACATCACCAAACAATGCATATTATTTCTGCAGATACTATTTGTCCAGAAAACATGTTTTAATATGACCCTGTCATCTAGTTCGTAATCAAAGAAGAAGGTCTGATTTGTCACTTTGCTTCTTTTTTTATATAATTTCTACTACTTAAAAAGAACAGTTGGTGGTGATATGTTCTTTCCCCTCCCTACCCCTCTAAAAAATGATTCGTTTGTGGCATATAGATTTCCTTTTTTGTATCTTGCTCGTCCATGTCAGATCTCCAAAGGATTCCTTTCTTCCCATCCTTTCCCTGCCCATCCTCCGCTCCCAATCATCTCTCTCTCCATCCACTCGCCATCTCCAGCATGAGGTCGACGCTTAGGCCTTGGATCCCCTCTTGCTGTCATCAGCATTCCACCGCATCCCCTCCCAAACCTTCTATAAGCTCATCGATAGATGACCTCGGCGCCGGATCTGCGTGAGGTGAGGCCGGGGTGGTCGGATGCCTATGGCCTCCGGTCCACTTGGCCCCTACCACCCGACTGTGGTGAGTGGTGGCGGTACAGAAAGAGAAAGGATAGGAGGGATAACGGGAGGTAGTGGTAGACCGGAGGTGGCAAGGGCCAGGCGAGAAGTGGCGGGGCAACCAAATCGGCATACGATAGCGGCGGCGGGAGCGACTCAAGCGATAAGAACAGGGGCTGCGATAGCGAGCGCGCGTGGTGGCCACTGGCGCTGGGGGACTAGGCGTAGGGCGAAGGGAGACACACCTGCAGGTGGGCCGAGGGCTGGAGCGACGGGGAGAGGTGCCGGTACACCGACGCCGAGGCGGAGGCGACAGAGAGATCAAGTAGGGTAAGGGAGTGGGGCACCGGGGGCTGCCCACCCCTGGCTGCCTGAAGCGAGAGGTGGTGGTGCGCGTGATCGACGGCGCCGAGGTTGTCCATTGGTGAGCTAATAGAAGGTTTGGGATGGGATGCGGTGGAATGCCGATGATGGCAACAGGGGACCTAAGGCCTAAGTGCCGACCTCGTTCTGGAGATGGCGAGTGCATGGAGAGAGATGGTTGGGAGCGGAGGATGGGCAAGAATAGGATGGGAAGAAAGTATCCTTTGGAGATCCGACATGGATGGGCAAGATGCAAAGAAGGAAATCTATAAGCCACAAACAAATCATTTTTTGAGAGGGGGAGGGAGCGAAAAGAATGTATCACCACTAATTTTTCTTTTTAAGTAGCAGAGATAATTCGAGGAATCACTTTAAAGAAACTATTTAAGATGTTGTCTGAGTTAGAATGTTAGAAAACATGTGTTAGCAACGCAATGCCAAAACATGTGTTAGCAACGCATGCCCCAACTCGTGTCACGTATACTCGCACAACGGCACATGAGACATCTCGTTAATCGCGCACAAGAAAGTTGAGAGACATGGTTCGAAAGTCGAAACTATAGGTCCGTTATATAGCCTTTTGCTCTGAATTTTTAGGTTTAACTTATAAATAGTAATAGTTTATAGAAAAGCTTGTGAAGAGTGAGATACTCGTGTGTGATTTTGGCCCATATAAATGAAGTTGTTACAGTGTGTATTACAATCGACTAGTAGACTCTGTCTTAAAAAGACATTTTGCTTGAAAGTTAAGTACTATAGAAAAAATTATTTACTAAAGAAAAACAGCTTTTAAAATCCAATAACAGTGCTCTACATGGACACACTGTAGTAACTGCCCGAGTGCAAGATCATACTCCAATTTCTAGCAGTAAATTTCTAGCACGTAGGCGAGCTTTACTTTCTTCTACCGTCCTCTCAGCTTTGGTAGAGTAGCTACCAAGTTGACCTGTGAGGCCGCGGCAATTCATCGCCTTTGCCGTTGCGGCAGTCGAGTCGTCGTAGGGCGATGAGCGCGGTGCAGTACAGTGAAAGTCAAAAGTAGCATGGAATAGGACCTATTGCCGGCGACGTACCACCGCCGTGTTCCTCGCAATTGCCCTAGAAACGCAGCACGGTGCTCGTCCGGCCATCGGCGCAGGCGCAGTTGTAATTGTTGCCGATCAGAGGCCTCGATGACTTCTGGATCAGTGTACTATGGCCTACGGGACAGTGTGGCGAACAGTTAATTTCGTGCTGTTTTAAGATCTGTGCAATTTAGTTCTCGGAAGAGTACTGATTACGGAAGCACTGCGAGTAATATGGCAGATTTGAAAGCACCGTTTGCTAACGGTTTTACGGAGTTTGTAATGAGAATTGGTTGATCGTGTAGGTACGGTGTTCCTGTTAAAAAAACATGATGTTTCTAGTCGAGAAGGCCGACAAGAAAACCGGGATGTGAGCTGAGATAGGTAGAAATAGCACCAATCATTGACCTCAGAGAGGGAATATATATGAGGCAAGCCCTTTCTATTCTATGTTCAGATCCACCAAACTTTACGCTGCAAGTTCAGATCCAGAAACTGCAAACAAACACTACACACACCAATTAGAGATAACCATCTGAGCTTATCCGACGTGGAGGTAGCGTGGCACTCCTCTGGTAACTGACAAGACGCAAGCATCACTTGGCATGGCAGGGATGCAAAACTTTGTGTTGCCATTCTTGTGTTGCCGTACCAAAGGTGACATGGAAAAAATGGGAAGACCTGCAAGAATTAAGCAGTTCTTGGACGCCCATCGATTCCCATTTCCTGCCCAAATGATTGAGCAGGAGGGTGTAATTAACTAGAGGCCAACTTTTTCGACGGTTTCTTGATTAAACAAGTTCAGAGGGCTTGTACTAGAATAACCCATAAGATGCACCTAATCTACTATTTATTACTATATATTCCTAGAAGATATGTTCATTCGTACACTTGGTTCGTAATGTCCCCGGTGAATGATTAAGAGGGAGTCCCTCGAGCAATTTATAATCAAGAACCGTGTGCGATTCACTTCACCTACTTGTCCTGTTTTTCGACGGTAGTTGCCGGGAAGGGGAGCGCATGCAACACAAACAAAGTGGTAGCTGGCAATGCGAGGCTGCAAGCTAAGATGGTAAGAGTTTTTCGACACCAGAATATACAAACACGTTCCAAATAGTAAACATATTCTTTTTTGCTTTATGCTTATAGATTTTGATTTTTACTATAGTAAGTACCTTTCAAACGGTATATCTTTTTAAGGTAGGTTTACAAGTCAATTGTAATAGGTATTGTACCGACTTTAGTTATACTAGTCAAAATTGCATGTGATGTCTCTCTCTTCGTCCTCTCTCACGAACAGACAGAATTTAAAAACCATATACTACAGCCTAAAAATAACTCACACATAGTTGTTGCAAATCGATAATTTAGGTCAACTAGTTCTTGAGAGCGCATGAAAATTCGCCAAATTCTCGCTGAAGAATGACATTAACCAATTGCTTTTGACAGTCATATATGCCTTGTGAATTTGGATTTGTTATTGCAAATAGCATTTGCAAATGAGTACTACTACAGTCGACGAGCTGTAAAACGTCGTGATGCATGTGACTGTCGCAGCGATCCCGAGGCTGATTAGAATAAGATGCAGGGATTAACTAAAGATACGGCCAGAGATTAACTGGAATAATGTGAGGCCTGATTGAAAATTGCCTGATTGGCTTGAGAACAAAATTATTCTATTGTCGGTTTAGTTGTTTATTTCTCTCTTCCTCGCGTCCCGTTGACAAAAGAGTGCATAGATGATACCTTGAGGGACAAATATTCAAATGAACGCCACTTGTGAGTTGTCAAATTCTTGCCAAGAAATCCATCATGGTTTCGTCGTACGAAACTATTACAGCTAAAGTTAGTTTGAACGCGCAGTTCTGATATGTTTATTGTGGAAAAAGAGATGCTCAGAGCCACTTGAATATAGTTTAGTTATGTTGCAAGTGTGAAATGATAGGGAGAAGAACATATCCGATGTAAAATGATACGCCCCAAGAGAACTATGTCATGGTAATATGTCATCCCTTACTATTTCAACTTGGCTAATTTTCATACAGTTCAGTTAACTTGGCTAGCTTTCATTAAAGCCTTGAACCTGCATTTCTATCAAATAATATTGAAACCGTGCAGGTACTTGGAGGTTCTTTCTTTCTTTCTTTCTTTTATCTATGAGCAATATATAACTGTTGCAATTGCAATTAATTTTTGAGATCTAATCTTCCATTGATGCATCAAGTTTCTGAGCTCATGGAAGCCGTGGCATCAAGCAAGGATGGGGCCTCCTGTTCCCGTTGTAGAAGTAATCTCTGCAGCTCTCTGAATCTCAACACTATGCATGCACGAAAAGGTCGATCGCTTCAATGGAAACAAGGATCTGAAAAGGTGATGAAATGTTAGGCAGATCGAATTACCCGCGAGGATAATCTTGCACAGAAAGTGTGTGGGCCATCGAGTTCTACAAAGAAAAAAAACGATGGTCCTATCTCAAATTTTATTTTTGGCTAAACAATATACATCTGTTTTCTCTCGTTGAAGCAGGAGTAGTACATTTAAGCAGCTAGTAGTGCCTATTAGCATGCAAGTATAAATGCCTATTGCCAAGTACCTATTAGCATGCGTGTACAAATTTTGCATACAATAGCTATTTTTTTTCTCATGTCTAAATAGTCCCTTCATTTCACTGGCAATGTGCAATACTCCATCAGAAAGAAAGGAGAAACAGAAGTTTGGTATGTCATCGAATTCATACATGAGTATTTCGAACCAGTGTGTGCGGCATGATGCATACGGCAACTTACGTTTCACACCTTTTTTTTTGTATATTTCCATTTTACTTCGTACTATTTCCTGATAGCAGGATGAAGGCTATATTTTGAACATAGGAATGCATATTGCATGGTAGCAGTCAATCATTAATCTCGACCATCCGCTAAAATCCAGCAACACAGCAGCGAATGGTCAATGTGATTTCAAGGATTGTTACCATTTGGGCAAAAATGAACTAGCACTCGTCCAATGCTCCAATCAATCTCTTTTTTTCCCCTTCACCGATCCAACGTGGACAACAAGTTATAACTATCTATAGAAGAGGCATGCCAAGTCAACAAGTTCTAACAATCAACTGGTAAACTTGTCTCAAAAAGACATTTCATTTAAAAACTAGATACTATAAAAAATTATTTACTATAAAATAGTAATTTTTAGAAGTCAATATGAATATGTTCTAAATATGCTGAGTGCTCAAGAGAGACCTCGTAGCTTCGCTATATATATCTTGTGAGTCCACCTTGAAACTACTATATACTGGACCTTCGAAGCTACCACTTGAAGTCACTATGCATTGGACCGAAGATATTCTTAGATCTACGGGCAGTTGGTAAAAGAAGAGGAAAGAATAAGGAGGATGACAGATGGATCTCACCATGTTTTTCACAAAAAAATTTGGCACTTGTATTACTGATTTAGCACATATTTGACTATTTTTTTGCACATATATTACTGACTGATTTTGATAATTTATGAGCACAAAACAAACGGCTCAGTATACAGGGCTTGTTCTTTAGGCTTTTGGTTTTTCTGAAATTCAAAATAAATAGAAAGATTTTTTTGAAGTAGACTTTTTAAACGACTTCTTAAGCCTAAAAGCATATGTGTCGATGTCTTTACCGTCCACTATTATTTTAAAAAATATAAATAAAAACTATCAATTACAGTTAAAAATCATCAACCATAGCAAAACATGACCACAGTGTTTGCTTAGAGCAACTCCAATAAGGCCCCTACTTGACCCCTCAAACCTCATATTTGAGGGCTTGGGGCAAAAATAGAGGTCCAGCAGGGCCCCTACTAGAGCCCTCAAATTTGAGGAGCCCATCAAATCCCCCCTTCACCCCTCATTCCCGGGGCCCCTACTGGCTCTCATTTTTCCGTTTCTTCCCTGTGAAAATCCTCCGTCCGTCCCTCTCCTCCCACTCCGCAGTCCGCCTCGCCCGCCTCCTGCCTCCTCCACCTCCCGCCTCCTCCTCGCTTCCCCGCCCCTCCCTCCTCGCTGCGCCTCGCCGCCTCCTCGCTGACGCCTCCCGGCAGGCCTCCTCGCTCCCGCGCCTCTCGCCGACGCCTCCCGCGGCCTCCTCCGCTTCCCCGCCGCCTCGCCTCCGCCTCCTCGCCTCCCGCCTCCTCCTCCGCTTCGCCCACTCCGCCTCTCGTGGCGCCTCGCGCGCTGCCTCTCGCCGACGCCTACTCGCCTCCACTGCCTCCTCCTCCGCTTCCTTCGCTTCTCGCTGACGCGCCTCGCGGCCTCGCGCCTCGCGCTCCCGCGCGCGCTCCTCGCGATGCCTCTCGCCGCCTCCTCCGCTTCCCCGCGCGCCTCCTCGCTGACGCCTCCTCACTTCCCGCGCTGATACTCGCTGCCGTTGCCGCCGACGCTCTCGCCATCGCTGTCGCTGCCGCCACCAAAATCTACCGCCTTCATCGATCGGGATTTGTCGAGTGGGTCCCATGTGTCGATGTGTGGTGGAATAGATTTGAGGGCTTAGATTTGATGGGTCTTGTTGGGTAGAAGCAAAAAATTAGGCCTCAAAGTAGGAAGCTCTCAAATGAAAAGTAAGGGTCCTGTTTTGAGTAGTATTGCTGGAGTTGCTCTCAGTACCAGTAACAAGGCCAGGGTGCATCTTGATACTGGTGCCATACGTTGCTGTGGCTTGTGCCAAGGTAGCCTAGTTACAAGCCAAATAAAAAACTAATGGTCTCATGTGCCAGTGAGTTAGGAAAGGGACTGTGTATGTGAGGTGGAAGAGTTAAGGCGGGTCCCACCCTGATGAAAGAATGTGCTAAACAGTAAACGTTTGATGGGAAAAAACAAACGAAGGACTAGCGTCTGTACTTTTCATTGTCCTGACCGCTCCATCTCACTTAAGAATCTATTTCTGGATCATTAGATCTACGTAACAAAAAAACTAGACGATCAAAACTGAATCATTAGTCGTGCAACAAAATACTCTTCGTTTGCAACAAATCCTCGTAAAACAAAAAATTGTAACAAAATGACAATCCATTATAACAACAAAAAATATTTAGATACAACAAACAAAAGCAACATAGCCACAACAAATATCCAATTTTTAGTTGGATTTTATACGCAAATCCTACTGCCAATTTTTGTTTAATTTTTATTCTGATTTACAGTTATTTAGATATTTTACTTTGAAATTCATATCAAAATTAAATTACTGATTTCATTTTATTTTTTATTCTAAATTTTAGTTATTTTTTTGTTAGAATTCATATAGAAATTTAATTGCTAATTTTTGTTTAATTTTTATTCTGAATTATTTCATTTAGAGATTTTACTTAGGAATTTATGTGAAAATCAAATTGCTATTTTTTATTTTTATTCCGAATCTTAGTTATTATTTAGATTGTGCTTATCATGAACCTTTTCTTTTAATGTAGACCATTATAATTTAGATCCTATCACGATCAGCATTGTAGACCTTTCCTTTTTTTCTTTGATTAATGTAAGAATTTCTACTCTTTTAGAATGAACGTGATAACTAATTTTGTATTTGTTTTAATAATATAATAGATAGATAAGATAGATAGATGGATAGAAATACTAATCATATTAAAATTTGTCTAGAGCTCTTTTTATCGCAACTCTACGAATCTTAAAAACTATAAAAAGTCAGTGTACGTGGATCGGTGGATGCACACAAAGCCAACACCGAGGCCACCGCCGGTCTATGGATTTGCTACTGCCTGCCCGTTAGTTTAGCGAGCCGGCGGTGCGACGAGCTTAAAGGGGGCCGGGCAGCGGCGCAGTCTGGAAAAGCAGCATCCTCCCATCCAAACCGAAAAGGCTGGAACGAACACGGATTCCAGTGAAGTCTCCCCTTCCAGCTGCTGCGGGGCATCCCCAGTTCACCACCACCACTTCAGTTTGACCTCCAGCCCATAGCCCAATCCCTCAAGCATCCACCGCTCCCCAAGCCTCCTCCGCCTCACTCTGCTATAAAACCTGCGCCTCTGCTCCCGATTCGCCACCTAAAGGAGGCGCCTTTGCTTGAGTCGGCCAAGAAAGGGCGGTTCTTGGACGGTGTCCCGGTTGTTGGTTTCTTGCGGCCGCGATGGAGGGCAGGGCCGGTGCCGGCGGTAGCGGTGGCGGCGGCGGGGGTGACTACATTGCCAGCCTGCTCAACTCGTCGCCGAGGCTTAACTTCGGTGTGCTGGGCAGCATGCCGGCGCTGGACGGCGTCGTGGCGACGGCGGCGGCCGGCGCGGGTGGGGACTGCCTGGAGAAGTTCTGCGGCGACCCGGGGTTCGCGGAGCGGGCGGCGCGGCTGTCTAGCTTCAACGGGCAGCGCTTCGCCGGGGCCGCCGGGCTCTTAGGGATGCCCCCTCCGGCGCCCGCCGCGAGCAATGGCGAGTTCGGCGGCGGCTGCTCGCGGGAGGCGTCCTCCGTGTCCGACCCTGCCTCCGCCATGAAGGACGCCAATGCCAAGAAGAGGAAGGCGCCGGCGGCCAAAGGCAAAGGCAAGGAGCCTTCCTGAGCACCTCTTGCCAGGTGAGCATCGCTTTGTTGGCTAATTGGGCCGGCTTGCTCTTGCTGCTGCCACTGACACTGTCGCTTGCGTCAATTCCTGTTTCAGGTTGGGGAGCAGAAGGAATCGGATGCCAAGAGGTGCAAGACGGAGGAGGGCGAGAAGAAGGAGAGCCCCGTGAAGCCAAAGCCGGAGCAGGCCGGGAGCGACAGCTCCGTTGTGGACGGCGGGCAGAAGCAGGGCAAGGGGAAGAATGCCAAGCCGGTGGAGCCCCCCAAGGACTACGTCCATGTCCGGGCGAGGAGAGGGCAGGCAACTGATAGCCACAGCCTCGCAGAGAGGGTACAATTCTGTTCATTATGCTTCTATGGTTGTTCCAGTTTGTCGAATTCATTGGCGGTATATTGAATTGCCATTTACATTGATAGGTGAGAAGAGAGAGGATCAGCCAGAGGATGAAGTTTCTCCAGGACCTGGTTCCAGGATGCAACAAGGTACTGATTAGTGATTCAGATCAAGAAATCGGAAAGAACAAGCAGTTGATAGTCTTTATGCACGAGGTTAATAATTTGATGGGCCAAATGTTGTTTGTAATTGTAGGTGATTGGCAAGGCACTCATGCTTGATGAGATCATAAACTACGTGCAGTCGCTGCAACGTCAAATCGAGGTAAGAGCATGCCTGCTGAAATTGTTTATCGCCATGGGATGCTTGCACTCAAAATCTGATCAATTTCGCTGTTTTGTGGCTTCAGTTCCTGTCTATGAAGCTGGCAACTGTGAATCCACTTGACTTCAGTAACCTGCCTACACACCTACAAAAAGATGTGAGCTTGAATTGTCTCCTGTTTATCATGTCTTGTGATGTAGTGAATGAGTTGTTACTTACATTCTCCCTAATACAATTCAGATGTACCAAGCTTGCGGCCCTTCGAGTTCGGTTTTCTCACTTGAAAGTTCCAATTCGGTTTACCCATTTAGCGACCAAGGAGATGTCTTCCAATCATTTGTTCCGGACAGCATGGAGAGCCAGTGCACCCTGAATCAATTAAATTTGGCTCTATCTCAGGCTACAAATGCACAGTATGCTTTTCAGGATGGAACAGCCAGCACAAACTTGCAGGTGATTGTTGCCAAAAGAATTTATTACCCACATAACTTAATAATGAAGAATTGCTAGGAATCTTATCCTAATATGGTCGGTGTGCGTCTTTCAGCAAAGGAACTTCTGGGAGGATGATCTCCAAAGTGTTTTCCGTATTGACAATGGACAGAGCCAGGAGAATGGTGTTTCAGCACAGAGCTTCCATGGTTGGTAAAACTTTACAATGGTCTGCTAAAATCTTGTGCACCTTGTGTATGACATTTCGCTAACGTGCGTGAATTATGTAATTGGCACAGGTCAGTTGCAAGCCGGCCACATGAAAATGGAGTTCTAATCAGCATAGAACATTGATCAAGAAAAAGATTGATAATCTGTACATTGGGAGGTCGAAGTACAGCATCAGTGGCAGTGGCAAGTGAAGCTCTGAACTCAGAAGCTAACGGTCTTTAGGCTCTAAGAGACGAATTTGTTTGTCAAATTCTGCCTGTAGGGCGATGTGATTCTTTCAGAATTTCTGGGATTATATTAAATATAACGTAACAATCAACAGTTTGTGTATAAGATATGGTGCAGATATTACAGGCACCTCTTCCTAATATGTATGAGCTGGCCATGTAGCTGGATGGAACCATGCACTACTGCATTTTGTCTATGATAGCTATCCTCTCCTTATCACAAATGTTCCTGCCCCCGTCATTTTCCCTTCAACTTAGCCAGAAAATCAGAGGCTCGCCGTACTATCCCAGGATCGGCAGCGACGCCCGAGTTTCACTGCAGATAACTTATCTCCCTTTCAGTCACCGGCGACCAGAGCTCGTCTACGTAGGCGAATGGCTCTCTCTACCTCAACTGTTCCGTGTCCTGTTGCTACGTATTCCGCCGTCGCCTTCCTATCGGCGGTTAGAACAAACGCACGTCACGCTCCCCCCAAGTTTGGTAGGTTACACGTCGCTTTTCTACGATCCCTCCCTCAGCTCCTCACTGGATCTCATCGTGTGCTGCTGGCTGCAGCACTGTGCGTTCTTGCTGCCATCATACACCCATCCCCTGTCCTTCAATTGTGCCATCCCAATTGCCCAAAATTTTTCGTGGATTTTATAGTCATTTTGCGCAATTTTTTCCCCTCTTAACAAGGTGCTCAATTGTGCTCCATGTTCAGAAGCGGCTCACCGCAAAATGCAGTACCATCCTCCAGAAAACAAGACCGCGTAATTAGTTCTGAAGAAACCGAGTGATAAATATGCAACCGTTCCGTTAGCGACGATAGCTTAATTAGGATCTGTGCGGTTTTCTTATGCGGGCAAGCATGGAGGCAAACTCCAAAGGGTCAGTGTCAGAATCAGGTCAGGTCTTTGTTGTCTTTCTCCGACTCATGTGCACAGTTTCTACAGATACCTTCAGAGCAAGCGTATTTTCCCCTGCTAATTCCGCGGTTAGGTACCGCGTCCCTCTCGTCTCCGTTTCATACTCTTGGGAAAAAGGCCATTTAACTGTACATTGTGCAACCACTTAGATCCTGTTTGGATCTCTTGACTAATTTTTAATCATCTAAAGTTTAGATCTAGTCCATCCAAACAGGTGAACTAATACCTGGACTAATTTTTAGTTCATCCCCAACTAGCTATTAGTTCATTAGTTGGCAAATGTTGACTAATTGTGGACTAAAAGGTGGTACCAAACAGCAAAAGACGAAAATATCCCCGCTACCCTTTCTCCACTACTCCACATGCAACACACTAACAAATATAGGGGTATAAATATCTTTGCCCATGAAAGTCACCACCTTTTAGTCCATGTATCCAAACAGCACTTGACTAATTTTTAATCACCTAAAATTTAGTTATCTAATTTTTAATCCATCAACTAATGAACTAATAATTAGTTCTAAAGGGATTCAAATAGGCCCTTAATCTTGTCTTGTCCTAAGAGAATGGATACCGGACAGGCTGTTAAAATTTGATAACTGAAAGGTATAGCTCATTAGCCTCATAGCAAAAGGATATGTCACTTCACAGCTATTCAGAAGTACCAGTACTACCAGTCTTGCAAGTTAAATACTACCACTACTGCCACTTCATTCATACGCTTCATGAAAAGCTACAAGTATCTATACTGGAATTGGCGCGGCCCCGCTCATTTAATTCATGAACACATCTTACAGCTTTATTTTTCATTATTCATAAACTTCGTCTTTTTCTGAACTTTTGGCTTTTTTGGAGCTTTTTTTGCCGGTTCTTTTTTTCCCGTATTCGTTTGTGTTATTCGTGATGAGCTAGCATATTTTTTGCTATTTTTAATTTTTTTTAAATTTAATTACGTCAAATAAGCCACATACAGCTACAGTGAAATTTCAATCGCTATAGTGCAATTTCAGCCATAAGCTACAGTTTTTCAGCCCAACCGAGCGGGAATCACTTCAGATTTGTTGTGTTATTAGCCGAGGCTGGAAATGCCGAGAAATTTGGGGCTCCATGGTCGTTTTCCCGCCCGACATTCTGAAGGTTAAACGTCGCTGTGAGGCGCCAAACTTCATCATGCAGCGAAAGCACTAGCAGCAGGACACAGGACGTGATAAACGCCATGCCTGGGCATCTCTTCTCCTCTCTTTCGCGCTGCTGCATGGAGATGTGTATACCAGCACCAGCTTGTGTAATTGTACCGCTAGTCTGCTTATGATGCAGCAGGCTACATATCACAATAAATTGCATGCTCCTAGTGTGGCGAGCAATGCAGACTGTTGGGTTCTGCTCTTTAGCTGTGGCCCTCTATGCACGTTGTGAAGGGCTCCGTGCTGTTTGCTTACCCCATTTCAAACAGAGTGACCATCCCACGCTTAACACACAAAAAAAATGTGAGAGTGATACCTTTTTTCTGAATCTAAAAGAAGTACTTAGGCTCCATTTAAAACGCGGGAGTTTCATAAAATTTTTGCAGGTTTTGTTATAGAAAACAGTTTAATTTCCGTAGGAACCAGAAAATTTACTGTTCCAAACGTGGACCGGTTTCCTTTTTTATATGCACGTCAACTCATTGGCAGTCCATGATCCATCTGAAAACACATCTGAATGTTGGCCCGGTTCTTTTCAGCTTTTGAAAATTTGCTTTGACTTTTCTACAAGAACTAACTTTTAAACGAGTATCTTTTTAAAATAGGGTCTACTAGTTAATTGTAGTACATCTTGTGCATCGACTTCATGTATATCTGCAAAAACCACACGTGAGTTTCTGTTACTCTGTATTCTCTTGCACGAACAGCCTAAAAGCCACAAGCTGCAGCCAAAAAGAACAGACCCGTTATGTAGCCTGTGGCTTCAAACTGTACCGAAAAAGTTTATGTCAGTATCTGTTTAAATCCTTGCCTATTATTGTTTGTAAAAAATTTGTAGGATAATGTTGGTGCATATAGCAGCGCTCTTGACTACTCTAGCAGTAACACTGCTCGGTAGCTACTGTCTGGATAGTTCAGAGACTAGACTAGCGCTCCTCCAGTTCATTCTCCATCCAATTTCAATTTGATCACCACCTCTCCTCGAAGAAACATGATCTTGATTCCGTTCTGCCGAGTGGCGAGCAGGTGCGTGACGTGCATCGGCGGCGGTGCACGCACCGCCAAGCGAATCAGCACAAGCATCACATGCTCTTTCCTATGCCTCGTTCGGTCAAGCACAGGGTACATCTCGTTGAGCTGGAGCAGAGCTTGCAGCCTACACTCTTTTGGCCCACCAATTTGTATTGTACTATTCTTTTCAAAGTATGCTTTATAATTTTTTTGAACAAATAAATTGGATAGTTTTTCATCATCATTTCAAAGCACCATATCGAGATAGTCTTTTAAAAACGGTTTAACGGCTTTCAGTTTGTTTGCATAAGCATTCACACTAGGGCTAGGGGTGGAAACGAGTTGAGCTGAGCCGGCTATTTCGAAACACCTTATTGAGATAGCCTTTTAAAAGTGGCCTAACGGCTTTCAGTTCGTTTGCATGAGCATTTACACTAGGGCTAGGGGTGAAAGCAATGAGCCGACTCGAACGAGCTGGTGAGCTTGTTGAGTGCGGCTCGGCCCGTTCAGAAAACGAACTAAAAGCCCAGGCTCGTCGCCTTGGCTTGCAACCACCTCGCAAGCCCAGTCGTCTTCAGCGTCTCCCTAACCGTTTTGGACATCAACAGCACCCTGTGCCTAGTCCCAGTTCTCCTAGGCCTCACCATGATCTAGCTTCAAAATCCTGCAACCAACAACAATAAGTAAACCGTCATGTAGCACTGTACAACACACAAGTCATCAATTGTGCAATTCATCCAAACAATGCCTAATGCAAAATGTATGCACCCAAATACTGATTCTAAATTTAGGACCAAACAATAAATCTATGTACACACAAGCAACAATATCCAGGTCAAATCATGACCAAATCCCCAAAAGCCCTGCTTTTCTGGGAAGATCGGTAGTATCGCTCTTAACACGCTGTCACTACCGCATTGCGGTATTACCGCTCTCCAAAGCGGTACTTCCGTACCTGGCAAACCCACACTGGATCTCTTTGGAACAAACATACCGTAACTCAGAGCAGAACTACCGCCTTGCGGCACTACCGTGTTTACAACTGTGGTACTTCTGATTTGTCTGACACCTCTAGAAAACATCCAGCTCAAATGCAATCCTTGCAAAACCCTCAAAAGCCAAATTCAAACTTTACAAATACTCTAATCCAAAAATCAATTACTCATCATAATCATAGAGTGATCTTCACGTGGTCTCACACAGAAAGGAGATCCCACGCGTCGGTGTCAGTGTCGATCTCGGATGCCTCGACGCGGCTGTCGATCGGTTGGACTGAAAAAGATTGCGGCGATCGGACAGGCGATTATGCTCCAGCAGCATAAGAACGATCGATCCATGCACGCAGGAGGCCACTGTAGCGAACTGAAGCTCGGCGCGACGTAGATCTGAGGGTATGGCCCTTGTTTCTCAGCCTGAAGATAATAATAACAATGATAATCCATCAACAATTGAATCGAACCCACCGCTTCATCATGACACCCGCGGATGATTGATTGATCCATTCCATGACCGAATCAAATCCAAAACAAAAGATAAAATCAATTTAGTACCACGGTTCAATTGTAACTACATTTCCTTCGTTTCTTTTTTTTTTAGTTTTTACTACTGAACATATGGCGTAGAAAACATTACACCTAAATTGAGCTCATCCTTTTGCAGATGGACCTAAAAAAATGGTAGTCGCTGCGGACAAAGAAATTTGGGCCCGAGGCTTAGGCCCTGTTTTAAATGATTTCAGATTTTATTTTTTTACTTTCAGCTTATTTAAACTAGAAACTATTTAAAACACATTGGTTTTTAATTTTAGCTTTTAAGCTTTTTAATCTTTTTTCTTTTTATTTCTTTGTATTGTCTGTGACGATACAACGTATTTTATTTTCAAATTATTTTAATTAAATAATTTATAAAAAATTAACAATCGCTATCATGTAATTTCAATCAAAGCCAAAAACTTAAACTCTTCGAAACAGAGACCCTCAATTAGCGGAAAAAGGAAGCGGATAATTGGATCCCGCTGTAATCAGGGCGGCATGCATTAGGGGCACCATCCCCATCGTACTATACTTGACGTGTCGACCCACGCAAAAGGAGGAGCGAAAAGAAAATGGGAAATTGAGACCCACGCAGTGGATAGTTTAAGTGATTGTGCGTATGGGTGCAAACGGGTCGGATTCAGACGGATATTATTGTTACTATATCCTAACCCATATTTTTTCTCCGGATTCGGTACCAATCGGACTCGGTGCCAGATCGGTCGTGTTTAACTCGTTTGTAAGGAATGCATGCAGTACAACAAATAGAATAGGAGGACGTACTGTCAAGAACTTAATGTTACTACTTAATAGACTGATGTGGAAAATTTTATTTTACCATTGCAAAAGAAAATGAAACGTCAAATAGTAGCACTAACCTGAAATCAAACTTGAAGACGTATCGGATTCGGACGGATATTGTTGTTACCATATCCTAACCTATATTTTTTCTCCGGATTCGGTACCAATCGGATTCGGTGC
Source organism: Dendrocalamus sinicus (assembly GCA_036346575.1). Lineage (NCBI taxonomy): Eukaryota > Viridiplantae > Streptophyta > Magnoliopsida > Poales > Poaceae > Dendrocalamus > Dendrocalamus sinicus. The sequence goes on from CM070663.1 coordinate 32,814,837, forward strand.
CGGATCGGTCGGGATTAACTCGACCCGTTTACACCCCTAATTGTGCCCGTTTTGTTAGCTTTTAGTGTGGCTTAATAAATAGGATGGTTTTTTCATGGGATTTTTTTTAAATAACGTTGTGACTCTAAAATTATATGTGCCATCTGTGTCGACGTCTTTGTTATCTATTGTTATCTTAAAATACAGATAAAAATCATCGGCTGCATCTTATAAGAAAACATAGTCTATAAATCGCAATGATTAAATACGGATTTAGTTGTTAGGTCAGGCGTCACTGTCGAACCGATTCGGGGCCTCCGCGGCAATGTGCCATGTATCAACCCTCCCTCCCTCTGTAAAGTAAGACAAGCTGGTGGAATCCTGAGATGCCACAGCTAATTCCCATTTGGGAGATTCTACGCTAAGCTCACGAACCATTCGGTTCAGAGCTTCGTTACAGACAGTCACTGACAAACAGTCCCCTATCGACCGATACATGTTAGATAAGCCCGGTTGCCGGCGACAGTTGCTTAGAATTATGCAGAGGAAATGTTCCAAAAGATGAGCACTGGTGTGCTACGAGGTCTGGTCCACAAGGGGATCGATGCCGTGTGCAGAGTTACGAAGAGGTGGCTTTGCTAGCTTATCTACTGGAACATAAGCAATTAACAGTTGGATTCTACTGCTAGTTTCGCGGTTTGCGTTTGAATCAGTTGTTCATAAGTCACAGTTTAAAAGAACCTATCTTATATATCAGTGTTTAAATCAGCTTGAATTTACAATCGGAGGTAGCGGTTGGCTCAATGATGCAGGATTATGCTAATTTAACTTTCAAGATTCATGATTTTGTTTCGTTTCTGATGGCTGTCTTGTCTGCAATGTCTTTTGGGTGTTGGGTGTCCCTCCCCCACGCCCCTGCCCTCGTTTGGATATCTTATTCCCTTTTGTTAATTGTGCCATGATTACCATCATTGTGATTTCTGATCTCTGGATATAAGCACATGTGTCATCTCCCTACCCTTGCAAATCGCTTCCACTCCTACCAAATGTGAATAGTCTTCTGGGTGAAGAGTTGAAGACTGCCAAATATGAATCAACTAATGATTCTTGGCTCAAAGTGGCCAAAATATGTGGTTGCTCATCGAAGTTTCAGAAGAAAAAGTTGAATCTGACATGTGAACTATTACTTTGTCAGTATCTATATACCATTCTCATCATTGACTTCTCTCTTAACAAAACTACATGCATAAGAGATTTTGGCATGCACGATTTCCATGGCGGCAGGCATTCACATGAGAGATAATCATGCTTAGAATTTCCAAGCTCAAGTACCACCACCAACTAGCAGAGACCAAAGCCAACTTTTTCTTGGGTTAAAGCTCAAGTAACCGGCCCCAAGCTTTCGGCCTTAAAGATCTCCTTGAATTAAATGAGGCACTGGACCAAGCTACAGTAGATCAAAGAGCAAGAAGAACAGGGACACTGCAAATCAGTGGTCGGCCGCCGTTAGACTTGTCTGCCGGAGAGGCCCAGCATACGGTGGGCGCGCGCAACAGTCGGCACGCCACTTTTCCATGACAGATCCCCCCATTTCTCAAGGAGCAACCTACCAGTGGCACTGGTCTACTAGTGCTAGCTCGTACCAGTACACTCCATTGCCGCAGGAGATCGCCTTCTGATCCTTAGGATTGAGGAGCAGAGCTGAAACTGAAAGGGATGCACATGTTGGATTCCTGGTAGGGTGTCTCCTTCCACTGCATGCTTCCCCCATCCCGGTGATACAGGACACTTTGTCTCATAATTAACCCTAGCTTGGGCCTTGGGTAGCTTGGGACCAAGACCAGCTGTACGCCGTGCAGACCGTTGGATAGAAAACGAACGCTCCAGATCAACCGGCACAGAACAATGGCGGGTCCAAATCCATAGTACATAGACTTGTAGTGGCTGTAAGCCTGTAACCACTGCAGTCGGGGCAAAATCAGCCACAGTTAAGGCAGTGATCGGTTGGGCTTAAACTTTTGGTTTCCAGCTTATTTTTCATTATTTATAAATTTTATTTTTTTTGAACTTTTGGTTTTTTTGTTGAGCTTTTTTGCCGATTCTTTTTTCCCCGTATTTGTTTGTATTATACGTAAGGGGCTAACATATTTTTTATATTTTTAAATAGTCTCTGTCGATTCTGATGTTTTTTCAAACCATTCTGATGTTTTCAGCCATAAGTCATAAGCTTTTAAGCCCAACTGATCACCACCTTAAAGTTGAAGCTTTTTTTTAATGAATTTTCATTGATTTTTTTATGAAATTTTGTTCTTAGGTCTTGGGCTATAGCCTAAATAATCAGAAGCCTAACTTCGCACTGACTGCAGCTGATAGCCGCTCGATCTCTCTGTTGTTAACAACTTTGTGTTAGAGTGATCTCAGGGCTTTGGCCCAACGGCCAAAGCCCACCCTTTGACCGCGCCCTGATCGGGGGCGCCCAGCCCGTTTGGCTGGTGGGCCCCTGTCGCCAGCGCCATATAAACAGAGGTGGGGGACGGGCGGCTCGCATCACGAGGTTGACCGCGCCGCCGTCACCCCACCGACAAACCCTAGACCCGATCGTAGCAGAGGGCTTGACGGCGACGGAAACGCCATCGGTCTCCTTCACGGATCTCGCGCCGCCGCCGTCGTCTTCCTTCTTCCCGCCGTCATTGCCGTCATGCGAACTACACCGAGCGAGCGTGAGATGGCCACCTCCTCCTCCACGCCGTCGGACGGTTAGTACCTCTACCCTCTCCTCTCGGCATTTCAAGAACACGAACCTAGAGAATAACCCCGCTAGATCTACCTAGGAGGTCCTAAAGAACTAGTCTAACTATGGTATCGAGCAACCTTGAGGTAGATCTAGTGCGGAAAAGGAAAAGAACGAGAATCCCCAACCGAGAAATCGGCAAAGAAAAGAAAAGAGAGGAAGGGGACGTGCGGGTTGCGGCGCCGTTGGCATCGCCGTGCGTCGCGCCGCGCTCCGGCCGCCGTCGGGCGCTCGCGCTCGGGCGCCGCTCGCTGCCGTCGCCGCTTGCGCGGGAGCGGGAGCGCCGCCGACGCCATATGGCGCGCGCCGCTCGCCTCGCAGCCCGCCAGCCGCGCCGCTGGGAGCCGGGCGCCGCTCGAGTCCGCCTCCTTCCGCCGCGGATGAAGGCGATGGGGCTTGCCGCCGCTGGGGCCGATGGGGCGCGCCTCATGCCCGTGTTTTGGTGGATTGGTTGAGTTGTGGCCTAGGGTTAAGTTTTTTTGGTGTTTTATCCCTCCGGGCATGTATCTCGCCATCCATTTCAATCGTGGCGTGATAAAGCGACCTTTTGGTTGGGCCGTGCGCATTATGGGCCGCGCAAGAGTTGCAGGCCGCCGTGGGCCATGGCTGCGCAAGTGCAGGCCAAATGGCCAATTTTGAACAGTGATTCCAAATGGATTTTTTATTGTTTTTCAGAAGCATATATGAGTGAGTTCAAATGAAAATTGAACTAAAATCTCTGTAATTTTTGCACCAACGTGTTAATTTTTTCAGAGATTAAAAGTGTCTGATATAATGCTTCGAATATTGAATTATTTTAGAATAATTACAGTTTCATTGCAAAAGTTAATGTTGATTAATTTTCATTATTAAATTCGAACCAACGGAGAATTTAATTTTGGAAAAATAGAGATAAATCCCAGTTATTATGATATTGTTATTTTCTCACCAACGTTGATAATAACAATATTATAAATTTTAATTGATGATTTTATGCATTATTTCTATTTACGCTTGCGGTGATGTAGATTTAATGTATGATAGAATTGTTTTTAAATTGTATGTCGTATTTTTGACCAACGTTGGAAATAAGGCATATAATTTTGATGTTACGTTCTCTTTGTATTTGAAATATTTTTCAGGAGGATACAACTTGATGAGTTGTATTAGAGAAATCCCACTCTCAAAGGTGATAATTATGGAGAGTGGAAGAAAAGATAGACTTAGCGTTTATCTTGGTGAGGTGGGGTGGGTCCTCACTAAAGACGTCCCACTAAGCCTTTGGCGCGGTGAGGGAACAGAATGAGGATGACCTTGCATGGCGAAAAGACAGAGGGATCATGCTCCTACGGATGTCTTATGACCTTGATCATAAGAAATGGACCACGACCAACAAGAAATGTATGGGTGTGATAAAGAACACAATTGAGCTGCGATTCTAGGCTCAATTGCAGAGTGTGACAACATCACGAATACCTTGATAAAATAAAGAGTCGGTTCACTAGCTCTTCAAAGACTTATGCTACACGGTGATTAAGCTGCAATGTAAAGGTATTAGCAAAGTGGCAATGGCATAAGAGAGCACATTCTTAGAATGAGCAACTTGACATCTAAACTTAAACCGATGGATTTGGCTCTCAAGGATGAGTTCCTTATTCATTTGGTTTTTGCTTCTTTGCCAAAAGAGTTTGACACTTTTATTGTCAACTATAATATGCAGCCCGAGAAATGGGACATGGAAAAGTGCATAGCTATGTGCGTGCAAGAGGAGGAAAGAATCAAATCCTCACATGGTGGTTCTATCAACTTTGTGAGGGAAAACAAGAAAAAGAATTACAACAGTAACCCCTTCTCAAAGAACAAGGGCAAAGCCTTTGTACATCAGCCTCAACAGAATAAATTTGCTGTAGACAAAGACCAGTGCCTTCACTGCAAGAAGACGGGACACTACAAGAAGGATTGTCCTGACTACTTAAAGATGATAATGGCTAAGAAAGGTGAGAACATTATTACCTTTATAAATGAATGCCTGTATGTACAATATTCGAAATCCACTTGGTGGATTGACTCAGGAGCAACTGTTCATGTTGCTAATTCTTTACAGGGATTCCGTTCGACGAGGACTACGCAAAGAAAAGAAAGATGCGTTAAAGTCGCAAATGGAGTCGAAGCTGAAGTTGAAGCCGTTGGCGATCTTTCATTAGAATTAGCTAATGGCTCCACTCTTTTACTTAGAGATGTCCTTTTTGTACCCTCTTTCTGAGGAATTTGATTAGTGTGTCAAATTTGGACAAAGATGGTTATGATTGCAATTTTGGAAATGGCAAGTGCGAAATAATGTTTAATAAAGAATGTGTTGGTATTGCTATATTACGAGAATGAGCTTTATTTGTTATCATTATGTGATGATGTGAATGTCGTATGCGATAATGAGAACGTTGCGTGCGAGAAAGTGATTGAATCTCGTCTCACGAATGTAAACAGAAACGAAAGAGAACTCTAGATGAGTCGTCGAAATTATGGCTTCGTCGTTTAGGCCATATTTCGAGGGGAGAATAGAAAGACTAGTAAAGAATGATATTCTTCCTCCATTAGAGTTCTCGGACTTAGAACAATGCAGAGAATGCATTAAAGAAAAATATGTAAAGAAAATTAAAAAGATGCTAAAAGAAGCACGTGAGTTGTACAAATTATTCACACAGATATTTGTGGTCCTTTTCCTGTGAAAAGTGTGGATGGATATGACTCGTTCATAACATTCACAGATGATTACTCCCGTTATGGATATATTTATCCAATCAAAGAAAGAAATGAAGCCTTGGACAAATTCAAGATATTTAAGGCTGAAATTGAAAACCAACACGATTTAAAGATTAAGATAGTCCGATCTGATCGTGGAGGGAGTACTACGGTCGACATACCCCATATGGACAAGTTCCTGGACCTTTTGCGAGGTTTTTACAGAAAATGGAATAGTGGCGATATTCTATGCCAGGCGAACCTCAAACAAAATGGAGTAGGTGAAAGACGCAAACTGTAGTACGATGGATATGGTGCAGTATGATGAGCTACTCCACACTCCCATTGAGTTTATGGATGGAGCGTTGAAAACCGCCATTCATATTCTCAACAGAGTGCCTAGTAAGTCGGTGCCCAAAACACCGTGCGAGTTGTGGGCAGGAAGAGTTCCTCACTAAACCACTTACGTGTGGGGAGTCTGCTGAGGCTAAAGTATTTAACCCAAACCTTGGGAAACTTTATCCCAAAGCGATGAAGTTGCCATTTCATTGGCTACCGAAAAGTCAAAAGGTTATCGTTTCTCTTGTCGAGACAGGATATACAAAGTTTGTAGAAAGCGAGACACGCTGTCTTCTTAGAGGATGAAATGATGAAGGGAGCATGGTAGCTCGAGAGATTGACCTTGAAGAGAAGCGGGTGTATGCGCCACTCCGATGATTCAAGAGCCATTCTTCACACTACTCTGCCGCTGCACCGACGGTGCAAGACAACGTGGTGCCATCACTGTTATTGTTCCTCCCGTGGCAACAATGAATGAGAATGAAGAACTGTTCTTGAGGATCATATAGAACCTATTGCCACAGATGAGGGGAGCAACAGCTGACCTCAAACGATAGATGTACCAAATGAGGAGGCCCGAGGAGGTGTCAAAGAGTAAGAAGATCAGCTATTTCGATGATTATCAGATTTATCATCTGGAGGAATTTCAAATGGAGGATGATCCCACCTCATTTGAAGATGCCATGAGAAGCGGAAATTCCTCAAAATGGCTTGAGGCCATGGAAGAGGAAATGAGGTCCATGAAGACTAATAAAGTCTGGGACTTGAAAATTATTCCTAAAGGAGCCAAAACAGAGAGGTGTAAATGGGTCTACAAGACAAAGCTTGACTCCCAAGGAATATAGAAAGATACAAAGCGCGACTTGTGGCAAAGGCTTTACGCAAAGAGAAGGGATTGATTACAATGAGACATTTTCTCCAGTCTCATGTAAAGATTCCTTCGTAATCATAATGGCATTAGTAGCACATTATGATTTAGAGTTACATCGATGGATGTAAAGACGACATTTCTTAATGGGGATTTGGAGGAAAATGTTTACATGGCACAACCGAAAGGTTTTGTCGTGGAAGGAAATGAAAGAATGGGATGCCGCCTAAAGAAATCGATTTATGGGTTAAAGCAAGCTTCAAGACAGTGGTACTTGAAGTTTGACAAGATAATAAGAAAATTTGGGTTTAAAGATAATGTTGAGGACAATTGTGTTTATGCAAAGTTTAAAGATGGGAAGTTTATCTTCCTAATCACGTATGTGGATGATATCCTGCTAGCTAGTAGTGATGTTAGTGCACATTGAAACAAAGAAGTTTTTGTCCTCAAACTTCGATATGAAAGATCTTGGTGAAGCTTCATTCGTTCTAGGGATCAAATTCACCGAGATAGAAACAAAGGGTATTGGGACTGTCACAAAGGCATACATAGAGAAAGTCTTAAAGAAATTTGGTATGCATAAATGTAGTCCTTCACTGCACCTATAGTCAAGGGCGGCGGATATGGGATTTTCAATGCCTTAGGAACCGAGATGAGATCGATCAAATGAAAGCGGTTCCATATGCTTGGTGTCGGAAGCTTACGGTATGCTCAAGTGCACTGCATACGACTTAGCATTTGTTACGGGTTACTTGGCGATTCGAGCAATCACGGAATAGAACATTGAAATTGATAAAGAAAGTCTTGCGTTATTTGCAAGGAACGAAAGGCCTCATGATGACATCTGAAGATCAGATTTACTCCATATAGTGGGGTATCTGATTTCGATTTTGCGGGAGATGATAGAAAGTCTACATCCGGATATGTATTCACTCTCATTGGAGGAGCTATATCGTGGAAAAGCTCAAAGCAAACCGTCACTACATCGTCCACAATGTATGTCGAGTTTGTAGCATGTTATGAGGCTACGGGCGGTGAAGCGCTAAAGAAGTTCCTACCGGTTTAAAAGTGGTTGGCGATATCAATAGACCACTTAAGTTGTACTGCGATAATGAACCCGCATGAACGTATGCCCACAACAATAAGTCAAGTGGTGCTGCCAAACACATTGACATAAAGTACTATGTTATGAAAGATAAAGTTCGGGATCAAATTATAAGTCTTGAGCACATAAGTACGCAAAGATGTTAGCGGATCCGCTTACTAAAGGCTTACCACCCAACGTGTTGAGAGAACGTGTAGCGGCATGGGTTTAAGGAAAGCCTATGATTCTGGACTAAAAGATGGCCCAAAAGCTTAAAGTAACTATTTCGAACAAAGAGGTGTATTGTAGTCATTGAATCTATCGGCGATTGACCGTGACGATGAGACATGTTCTATACACTAATCTGTGATGGAATGTGTAAAGTCAAAAGTAATTAAAAGATAAAGTATAGTTTGAGATCAAGGGAGAATGTTAGAGTGATCTCGGGGTTTTGGCCCAATGGCCAAAGCCCACCTTTGACCATGCGCTCGATCGGGGCGCCCACCGTTGGTGGTGGGCCCTGTCGCCGCGCCATATAAGCAGAGGTGGGGGCGGGTGGCTCGCATCACGAGGTTGACCGCGCCGCGTCACCCCACCGACAAACCCTAGACCCGATCAGTAGAGAGGCGGCGGCGACGGGAAGCGCCACCGGTCTCCTTCATCGGATCTCCGCGCGCCGCCGTCGTCTTCCTTCTTCCCGGCCGTGTTGCCGTGCGCAGACTACACCGAGCGAACGTGAGATGGCCACCTCCTCCTCCACGCCGTCGGACGGTTAGTACCTCTACCCCTCTCCCTCTCGGCATTTCAAGAACACGAACCCTAGAGAATAACCCCGCTAGATCTACCCTAGGAGGTCCTAAAGAACTAGTCTAACACTTTGATTTCATTTCACCTATGCAATCAGCGAGGCAGATCATAGTATCCATTTCTTGTTGGGCCATCGGCCATTTGTGGCTTGCATTTGCTAGTGTACGTGTGTGTAGCTCATCACTTGCTTTCGCTCGTGCGTATGGGCTATGGCATCTCGCGTCGTGCCGCTTCAGTCAATTAAGATAGATGGTAGGGAAAAAACGAGCAAGAATGAGATGATAAATCGCATGCATGAGCCGTAACTAGTTTACATATACCACGCACGCACAAGGAGATTATTTGAGTAACCAGTTCGATCATTGCGTAGGTGTCATTCTATCTTACGTAGGCGCCAAGCACGTCGAGGTGGCGACCGGAGCGCGTGGAAGCCGAGGATTTTACCGCCGGCTACGGGAAGTGCGAATGGGATGCCGTCCTCCTTCACAAACGGCCCGTGAGCACGAAGGTTGCTGACGAAATTAAGGTGAGAGATCTTACGATAGTTGTCATCGAAATGGCCATATAAGGCAGTGAGCTCAAACATGACACAAGAAAGATAAGAATATTGAAAATGAGTTCAAACGGCGGGATAGCTTCATATAGCTTGCACGAGCAAGTGAGTCGTGGTTCGATGGAACTGGGATGGGAGAGACTTGGCGTGGCGTGGTAGACTAGTGGTGCATTTACATATGGCAAGCATGGCGATTGCTTGCGTGATTGGTGATGATCGGGTGGTAGTTTGGTAGTTTGACAAAATATCAAAACCGTCTTAGATCAAAACCGTAGCACATGGGCTATGCGTTGGAGAGCGGTTTATGTCAAGGTGGAGCTAGTCGGATCAAGGCTAAATATTTAGCGAATGCACACTTATGCGCTTTGAAAAGCGTGCATAAGTGAACTTGTGAAAATAAAACCCATGTGTGTTGGATTAGCAGGTTTCTCCATTGTAATAGTAGATATGATCCATTAAGAGATGTAGGTGGCTCGTTGCCCACCTATAAAAGGAGTTGGGATATAGATATGTAGAGTTAACCATCTAACCCATCTTTTGTGCTCTCATCTTTAGGGTTTGGGTTTGAGAGTGAGTGCCTTATGTGCTCTTTGTCCTCCAAGGTGGAGTAGCTGTAAAATCTACCTTCTCAAGTAAGTAATACATCAATCGTTTTGTATGTCTTGTGTCTCTCTTGTTTTTAATTAATATGTTTAACTTTTGGTTGACTTTGATATCTCTTCTTTCTCTGTTGTGATCTTAATATGCTAAGAATGTGAAAGAGATGGAGATAATCCTTGCGAATACGTCTCCAGCTATCTAGGTAATTTAATAGCAAGATTCACAAGAAAACCTGATTTTGCTTGATTTTGGCCTTTTGGGTTTATCTCTTGATCCGAGGGTTTTTGGCTGTGATTCTTCAGTGTTCTAACTTGCTATGACATGTGGGAATACATCTAAAGGCATCTTGGCCATCATGTACCCACGAGCAAGTTGTATTCACCGTTTGGGGTTTTGGCTCGGTTTTAGTGTAACATTCTAACAAACTGAAAAAGGTCTTAACTTTGATCATGATTTTCGTAATCGTTTGTTGAAATATGTTCCTGACATTCTAGAATAGATCCCTATAAATTTTCATGTTATTGGACCTACGGATCAAAAGTTCTCTTAATTTTGGATTTTGAAACCGTGTTGAAAACAATATTCATCCTGGTTTTACTGTAGCAGCGAAAGTAACGTAGTTACTGTAGCGGTAGTACCACAGTTCCTGTAGCAAATGGTAGTACCGCAAATTTAACTACGGTAGTTCCGTTTTCGTTGATTTTTCTTAGATTTTCAGAGTTTCTAATCGCTGATTTTTGTGGTGGTATTTTATTCTAATCTTTATAACTCTGTAGGTATTGAGGTGAATGATTTATGAATATTTAAGGAAAAAATTCAAGGTATTATTCACCTCTCTGTTGTTGAAAAATTTCAATACACCATTCACCTCGATGTTGTTATCTTCGGTTTTTCAGTTGCATAACTTGCATACCTCAGAGAGCGCTCCACCCCACTGGTCGGTCCACTCCTCCCGGCCGTTCCGCTCGTACAAGACGGAGATGGAATCGACGGCGCCGCCGTGGCGGACGACGACCTTGACGACACGGTTGACGCCGCGCATGTCCATGTCCCTTGCGTCGCCGCCGCAGGGCCCCATCCTCGCAACTGAATCCTGCATTTCGTCACCGAACACAACACGAGAAGCGCCTTAAGATCGAATAGATAGTTAGAACATTCGCACATACTGGATGTATCATTCATTCTACACGTGCGTACCATATCTGCAAAGAAGGTGCGTGTAGCCTCTTGGAATCTTAGCAATGGCCTCCAGCAACTTATGGACCTAGGAAAGATAGAGAAGGGCCCCCGGCGGCTCAGCCCAGTGTTGGCCCTGACCCGACCAGCCAACAGCCCACCTTTCCTCCGGCCCATCCTCTCCGCTCTCACGATGCGCACGGCTCACAGCATCACGCGCCGCACGGCCAGGTGGAGAGCCGCACCGCATGTGCGTAAGAAAATGAAATGAATAGCTGAGAATGAATAATAGTAGTAGTTAAAAATAGTTTTAGAATGAAATGAACAGTGGAGAAAATGAAAAAGAGTGTATGAGATCAGAGCGAGAGGAGTAGGTGCATAATGTATCCATAATCCCTATCTTATTCTCGAAGTAAAAGAAATGAGAAAGCATACTTTACTGATTTCATTTATATCGGCAAAAATCGCACGTGAGTAAAAGGAGAAACAAAAAAGGCTGAGAGCTCCCACTGAGTTTTGCAGGAACGCAGCAGGTTTGAGTTACATGACTTTTCAGGTAACACCGCCAACACAACTTGTCTCCACTCTCCAGTAACAACTACTCTCCTCTCCTCCCACTCTGTAATGTAACAAACCAAAAGCCAACTTTGGATTACAAGTTTACAAATAATATTAACGAACAAAAAAAACTTCATATCTCAGTCAAATCCAATAATAACGTACTAAAATCCCTAGCAACACCCAAACCGGCTCGTTTGCTTCTGATCGTCTTTCGAATCGCCCTCGATGCTTACCCTATTGAGCGAGAGCTCAGCTTTGTAAGAATCGGAATTCAAGATCTTCCTGCTCACGTTGCTGTAGATCTCCTTGATGACAATCTCAAATGCTGTCTTTACGTTTGTGGAGTCCAGAGCTGAGGTCTCCATGAAGAATAGCCCTTCAGCTTCGGCAAGTGCTTTACCTTCCTCAATCGGCACTTCGCGGATATTCTCCAAATCACATTTGTTGCCCACCAGCATCTTGGCTACCGTAGTGTCAGAATGCGCTGCATTGAATAAAAACTAGTGTTTCACTACTCCAGCAGAAGAAAATACACACATCATGCAAATGAAAAATAAATGTGTTCTAATTGAAAACCGTAAGGAGACAATGCAGCCGTCCACCACCATGAGTGCAATGCATGACTGGTGAATGTGTGACCAAGCAGTGAAAGGTATCAAACAAGAGAAGAACGGAACCATGGGAAGTAGGAAATGTGTGTGAGGACAAGAAACAAAAGGTCACACATGACATATCATTATGAGTTCTTAATAAGTTGCTTCCAAGGAAATAGGATTAGTTGCTTTCGAACAAAAGGTCCATCTCCAGAAGTTCTTCCTAAGAGAAGGCTATTCTTGGTAATAGATGGAACATATATGGAGTATACAATATTACAACCAACCAAATACCAATCCTACATTATTTGACATTTTCAGTTAGTGAAATGAAATCGGGTAATCAAGGATATCATTAGTGGTTTGAATGGTGCGAGAAACTAGCACCAATAAATCATCACGGCCAATCCACGCGCAAGCATAGCGTCATCATGACCACAATCCTATCCATCCAATAGTCCCCATCATATATGATATGTTTAAATACATCCATGCAACCTGATTATAAACAGCATCCAAAGATAGTGCAAAAGAGCACTACACGCTTTTGCAGACAAAACATGATATTTTCGGAGAGTGACCATATCATTTTCAGTTCAGTCTGTAAGATGCATGCTGATACATAAGCTACATGCCAAATACTGAGAAACGGTACTCATCACAGAAAATGTGTGATCTTCATATAGTGTTATGTTGGTTCATCCATAACATTAGACAGTACTTGTTTATTCCATGACAGCAATTCTGGTGAAACACTAGCACTTAACATTGCTGGCAACTGGTGAAACAATATGAAACACACACATGGCTGATCAGTTCCCAAAGAGCAGTCCAAACTTCGTATGAAGTGCCTAGGAACAAAACCTGCCCAAGGACCCCCTCAGATAGAGATGAGAGGATGGCACTAAGGATCATCTGATCCTGCAGAAGCCATGTCTGAGACTCAGGGTTTGGGACCTGAGTTGCACCATTCTCGCTTTGCTAGTTGACGAGCATCGGTGGGCACTTCTTTGTGCCATCAACATACCCCAAGAGTTGCTAACTCCTAAGACAGGGCATGAATTGTGCTCTCCGTAACAGGTAATTCTCACAAGTCAACTAGATGTTGATTAGGTGAGCACTGGAGGGCATCGACAGAATGCCAATGTTGGAGGAAGGGCTCCTAGATAAAACACTGGCAGAAGAAGAGCTAGACATGTTGATGGTGGTGGTGGTGATGGTGTGAATCCCAATGGCTCTGATATCATGTTGAGTTGTATACACCAATCAGTTCACACAAAAGCTTAAACTGATAAGTAAAGACGAGTAGTTCACTTATACTTCAGCACATAATATTGATGACAAACCTAGATGGAAATTGAATGCATCTGGAAGATTTTCTATTCAATCGGTTTATAAACAACTTCATAATCATCTCGCTAATAAAAATTTGAAAGTGCTTTGGAAATCAAAGATTCCTCTTAAGATTAAAATATTCATGTGGTTAATTGAAAACTATGCCATTTTGACAAGAGATGTATTGTTAAAGAATAAATGGTCTGGGGATCCAACTTGCAGCTTTTGCTATGAGAATGAGACTATAAATCATCTTTTCTTTGATTGTGCGGTTGCCAAATATATATGGGGTGTTATTGGATCATTTCTAGGAGCCAATTGTAGGCCTGATTCTTCTGACCAATACCTGTGGTGAGCTAGTCATTATCTACCTGGTAAATCAAGTTTTCGTATGGTTGATTTGTCAGCTGTATGCTGGGCTATGTGGAAACTAAGGAACAAGGCAGGTTTTGAGAAGAAATTGATCAAATCTCCAACTGAGATTATATGTTATATATGCACTTTCCTAAAATTTTGGGCATGACTTCATAAGGAAGAGGAGAAAGAGGTCTTGGTGGCCGGCGCTAATATGCTGCAAAGTGAAGCCCTCAAGATACAAAAGTGAAGATGTGCCTAAGAAGAGGAAGCTAAAGACACTCTCAAGCGCAGGATGATAGATTCAGGCTTCTATGAAGGAAAAAAAGAAAAAGTAGTCTTTTGTATCTAGCTTGGTTATCAGTTTCCTTCTTTTGCTTTTTGTCGAACTGCAGTTGCCTTGACTGTGGTTCTCTCGCTTAGGTCCTAGCTATGGTTGTGCTTGATGCACTTTGACAGAGGATTAAAAACAGTAAACTCATAATAGCAGTAGCTAAGAAACACTAAAACAGAATTATGTAAATTCCGTTATATTAGTAATGGAATCCGAGTTTCTCGTGTGGAGAAACAAAACTTATACTTCAACACTATGCACCTACAAGCTAAAACAACAACAAAAAAAGGTATGCCTTTTTCGCAAATCCCCCACTGGATTATATTTCTACCAGCTATGCCTCACAAACAATATTGTCCCTTTCGATGTCCAAAACAACCCCAGATCTACACGATCTTAACGTATCAATTCATTCAGGCCAACAAGTAGCAATCAAGCAAGCTAGTTGGGTAAATAAACAAGTCCTAGAAAGAAGCTAGTAGTTAGATAGGTGAATAGGTGAGTACTGTTGAGCTCCTGGAGCCAGCGGCCGATGTTGTCGAAGGTGGAGCGGCGCGAGATGTCGTAGACGAGGAGCGCGCCGAATGCGCCGCGGTAGTAGGCGGAGGTGACGGCGCGGAATCGATCCTGGCCGGCGGTGTCCCAGATCTGGGTCTTGACCTCCTTGCCGTCGATGTCCATGCTCTGCGTCTGGAACTCGACCCCGATGGTGGCCTTGGAGTGGGGGTTGAACTCGTTGCGCGCGTACCGCGATAGCAGGTTGCTCTTCCCCACCGCGCTGTCCCCGATGATCACCACCTTGAACAGGTACTCCTCCGTCTCCCCCTCCGACTCGTACCCCATGGTCTCCTCTTTCTCCCTCTTAAGCTAAGCTATAGCTACCACCACCTTATTTCCGTCGTCTCGGCACGGCAGTACGGCACGCGCGGCGCGGGCGGCTGGCTGCTGGCTGGAGTCGCTGGAAATGCGCGAGATTCGTAGCGTTTTGGGACGCTCGCGGCGCCGTGAGGCGGGGGTGGTGAGAGAAACGGCTATGAGATTTGTTCTCGCTTTTGCTGATTATTTTTTTCATCCTAGCTTATAAATTTTGGTTGAATATAAATAGTAACTAAAAGAAATAGTTTTTTTAAAAAGAAAAAGAGTGGTATAAAAAGTGAGGGAGAGTTAAGTGTGTGTTACGGGAGCAAAAAAAAGTGAGATGAGTAACACACCCATGAACTCATGCTTTATCCTTAAAACGAGACGATAGTAAGAAAAATAGAAATACTATTTTAAAAATTAGGTACTTATATTAACTTTTGATTTCTTTAAACAGAAGTTAGAAACGGAATCAAGTATGAAACAGGCGCTAAAGATGATGAGCTGGAGACTAGTAAGGCACACACACGAGCACGGCATGACAGTTGAGGCCATCGAGTCCAAACGCGTGGCTGCTCTATTTTTTGGAGGCTGAGGGAGTGGGGTTGAATGGTATATTTTTTAAGTCGGGGTCAATAGTAAAATTATAGTAAAAAATATACTGAGTTCAACTGTATCAGTTAAAATTATATGCGATTATTTTTTTCTGTATACTGTCTCTCATAAATAGTTCGAATTTAAATATTTAAATAATAAGATATAAGCCAATCATAGTGAGACCCGGCGAGACAGCTCGGAGAATTGCTCGCGCGTCGTGTCGTTCTGAGTGAGACACGGGTGTTTCGTGCGACCATTATAATGAGTTGAGCGAAGCCCTTCATTTATGCAGTGTATACCGTTCCATTTGATATGCGATTCAGCTAGTGCGCGAGAATTCCTAGGTCTTACTGCACTATCTACTAGTAGTGCCTTAGAGCAAATCCAATAAGGGCGTCTCCAACAGCTGGCTATTTAGTTAGCTAGATCTGATGTGGCAAGTAAAAAGTAGAAGAGAGAGTAGTCACTAACGACAAGCAAATAGCTGATCTATTTCACGTAGTCCAAGAATATGAGAGAGGAGCATGTGGGTCCAACAGTATAAAATAGTCTTTGCTTTTGTCTCTCACCTCTACGTCAGCTGACTATATAGCTAGTACTAGCTATTACCATTGCGGACGCCCTAATAGAGCCAAGTGTTTGGCTATAAGTCAAGTTATAAGAGCCAAGTTATACAATAATCTGTCTTCTATTTGTCTACAAAAGATTTTTTTATTATTATGTGGTACCATGTCTCACATTCTCTTTCCTACTCCTCCTCACATACATTTATTATCTGGACCCACCACTGCATAGACTCCCGTGTGCAGCTTGTTGCTTACATGAGAGCCAAGCTCTCCTCTCTCTCCTCTCTTCTCTCCTCCACATCAGCAAAAATGCTGACTAGCTTGGCTATAAGGCCAGTCTCAATAGGGGTTTCAAAAGAGTTTCATTCTCATTTAATGCAGTGACACATCAGCAAATTTGCTGAGTTGGCAAGAAATTTATGAGGAGAGAGAGCAACAGAGTTTCATCAGGATGAAACCCATCCGTCCGATTACCAACACGATGAAACCGGTGAAACCCCACCTGAGACCAAGGTTGTTTCGTTCTCAGCGCTCAGGATCTGCTGTGCATTCATATATATGCGAATGTACTCATGAATATTGGATTAATTAATATATTTTATTTGACCATGATTATTTGTCGGCATGAGATATATTGTAGTTACCAAAGTGACTATGTTTAGTTTAGATATATTTTCAAACGGCTACATAGTTTACATGGCACATAGGATCACAACATCATGCATACATTAATTGTTGCAGCTTGTCTATGAAACAGTGAAATGAAACCCCCCACTGAGAGATCCAATTTCATTTCTCAATCCAAGTCTGCAAAGCTGACATGGCAGTCTTAGAAACTGGGAAATAAAACCCACCACTAAGACTGACCTAAGACTATTGTTGTACTTGCTCTTAGTACTATACCCTCTGATAATTTAATGCAGAGTAAAACTGAACATGAAGAACTATTGGGTGTATCCCTAGATATCATGCATCAAGCTGATCTCTCTGTCCACGTCCACTAATGTAGGAATTTCTCCCGTTCGTAGCATGCTCTCTTTGTTACGGGATCTATTCACAATAAAGTGATGTTTTTCGCTTTTCGAGGTCAACAAAATGTCATTTTGATCACTCCATTTTATTATCATATATTTCTAGAATATCATAAAAGTGAAATATTATGAAATAATTTTTCATAACAAATTCACTCATATCATTTTCTGTATCTCCAAACCACACGTAATATGTTCGACGCAATATTTTTTGTCAAAATTATTTCATTTTGACTGCACACATTTTACAGCATCACCCTTAGTGAAGATCATTGCCATAAATTTGGTACTTGTCACCTAAAAGTGAAAACTTTATACCATTCCAAGCGAGGAATTGAAGGAACAACACTGTACTACACATTAGGGGTGGGCATATTTATACCGAACTAAACCGAAAATACTAAAATTTGTGGTTTATTCGGTCTACAATATTCGATGTGGTAAGAATTTTTGTGCTATTCGGTATTCAGTGTACGATGCGATTTCCATATCCTAGAAACCGAATTAGCCGAAAATATCGAAATATTAGTAATCCTCACTCCCTTAGTCCCTCCTGAAGTCCATAGGCCATAGCCCAAGGTCCATTCGTGCTGCACTACTACCCTATCCCTCCTAAGTCCTAACCCAGTAAGTCCACCCTAGGTTTCCTTGCTCCTTAGTCCTTACTCCCAGGCACTCAGCCCGCCGCCACTCATCCCATTGGTGTCGTCGTTGCCTGTTCCCCACTCGACCCGACCCCATCTTAGTAGTCGGCACTTGGCACGAGTGCGCAGCCATTCCCCAATCCCCACGACACGGCGAGCTGGTGACTCAACGAGTCCTCCTTGTCTTGCTTCTCCTGGCCGACAACCCACCAACGCCAGTTGCCTAGGGCGCTAGGGCACCACCATTAGACACAGCGGGCGATGGTGCAATACCTCAACGAGTGGCGACGGCGGATGGCTACAGGTTCAAGCGGCTTCGAGCCAAGCCAAGTAAGGATTGCCTCTCGGTTTCGATTCAATCACTTTGATGTGTTGGATTCGTGTTGGGATATGGGGTAGGCTACATTAGCACAAATTAAAACTTTCTACCGCGTAAATCAGGAAACCATACAAGTAAGAGATCTTGGATTATTACCACTAGACGCGTAGTGCAGCGGAAGAAGAGTTGAAGCGGTTTGGTTCAACGTAGCGTGCATCGGTGAAGTGGAAATAGTCGATCTCTATGAGCCAATTGTCTCCTCCTCGTGATCATCCCGATCAGTGCCGCAGTCGCAGTAGCGCCTCTACCAAGCCCACACATCCAGGGAAGAACAACATGCACTGGTATGCTAGCACCAGCGCACACTGCAGTGCCTATGAGAGGTGGCGGCTAGGGTTTTGGTGGATATGTACTAGATCCATCCCTCAGCCCCACGCCTCTCTTAATATAGCCCCTAAGTGAAACCCTACGTTCAAGGCCCAATAAGGTGTGAAGCCCACTTAACCTATTAGTAACAAATCCAATCCAAACTGATGTATTCTAACTTGTTAAGTGTGTGACCCTATAGGTTCATATATGTTCAACCGTGGCCTAAAAGCTCATTTCTGGTCCATAAGTCAGCAGCGGTCCCTAGCAAGACATATCGACTTCCAAATATATATAAAAATCATATTGGACAAATCTATATAGTGATCATGTACCGAACCCTTTGCTTTACAAAACCAGATCGAATTCAAGGCGAGAAGCATGTCATCCTATGATAGCTCGATCATTCATTCGAATCTGTAGTGTATTACTCAGTTATAATTGACTCTTCAAACCATATTCGATATGACCATGCATTTTCTTAATTCAACCATATCGATGGGCTCAAAGACAACTATCCTATTATATAGGAGGGGCAAATTTCATCTTGATCGCTTATATTCATCCGCATGTTTCACAGTAAACTCAAAAGCTACCTTTATGACCGCTTAATTATGAAGTAGTGTTTGGCAACTCTTAAGTAAACTATTATACATGTAGGAAACTATGACGGTCTCAGGTGTATGAATTCTATATACACTATGTATAGAATTAACTGATGATACTTAAGAATATAATAATTCCTCTAGTGTCTCATGGTAGGTCTATCTAATACCATATTTTCTAATATGTGTCCACATTATTGATTTAATATCTCTATATCCATAATCCTTGAAACATAATCATCAATCAATACATGTGCTGATCTATAAATCACAATGTTCCACGTAATAATATAAGATCCGGATAGATTAGAATAACACCAAAACAAGAATAAAGAGTCCCATGAATAAGTCACATATTATTCAAAAACATTTATTTAAGAGATAAAATAATATATTGTTTAAAAGATCATAAATATAGAAGTGATACAATCATCTTTATGATCGCCTCTAGAGCACATCACTAATATTGGGTTTGTCTGAAATGTACAAGTGAACAGATCAGTGGTGAACCGGTGATTGACTGATCAGTGAAGCGGTAAACAGATCGGTGGTGAACCGGTGATTGACTGATCAGTGAAGTGGTGAACAGTGATTTGGGTCGGGGAGTGAAAAGCCCCTAAGAATTTCAAAATTTTTGAGCCTTTTTCCTGAATTTTTGAGTGAATTTTCGGAGACTTTCCCTTTTTGGAAAGTCCTCCCCCGCTCCCGCTTTCCCTTTCCGGCAAATCCGTTTCCCCTCTTCTTTGGCGCCTTTCCCCTCTCCTTGCCTCTCCCCTCGGTTGGCGCCTCGCCCCATTTCCGCTTTTCCCCTTCCCCGGTGCCCTCCCTCCTCCTTCCCGTCTTCTCTCCTCCTCAGCGCCTCCCTCCTTCTCCCCGCTGGCGCCTTCGCCCTCGCGCAGGCGCTCGTGCCGCGCGCTGCGCTCTGCCGCACCGCCATGGCGTCGGCTCGCCGTCGCCGGCCTTTCCCCCAACCGCTTTGACCGGTCTTCGCCCTCCCGCCACCGGGTCCCGCTTTGCCGACCTCCCTCTCTTCTCTCCTTCCCCGCAAGCCGCGCGCCGCCTGCCACTACTCACTGCTCCGTCCCTCGCCTTAACTCTCAGCGGTGCCTGTCCCTCCTCCGCGCGAGACGGCGCGCGTCAACTCTTCTGACATCCCCACGCGTCGCCAGACTCAGTAACCCGCCCACGCCCGCCATTACCATCCCCAGGCACGCCCCGACTTGCCTCCACGTCGCGACCCTCTCCACGCCTTTAAGCCCCGCGGACCCGAGATTGCGCTCCTTGCTCCCGTGAAGCTTCGGTGCAACCAATTGAGCTCGGAGCCTGTGTCTCGCCGCCGATTAACGCCTTCACCGCCGGTGAGCCCCCGAGCTATTCTCCCTCCTTTCTCGATTGAAATCCAATTCCCTTCACTGACACGATCTTCTTTGCTCCCCGAATCCGGTGGTGGACCTCCCTGGCCGAGAGCACCTCCCCTTCGCGTTGGCATCGAAGCTCGCCATCGGCCGAAAAGTGGGTCGCGTGGTGGCATTCGGCTGTGGATCTCCCGGCTCGAGCGCCACCTCCCAGAAGTTCTCCAAGCCACAGAGATGCTCCCACCGCCGCCATTTGGCCTGGATCGCCGCCGTTGGCCTCCGGTGCCCGGGAACCGCCGCTAACTTCTCTCGGCATTGCGCGCCATCGCCCTTCCGTGGCTCCCAAGACCTAAGCGGGTCCTCGCGAGCCCTACTCCTAGTGCCATCCACGGCCGTCGGGAGTCTCACTGTCGCCGGAGAGCGGAGGCACCGCCGTCCCGCTCCTTCTGCGCGCGCGCCGGCGGGAGGAGGAAGATGATGGCGTGGGCGCATCCGCCGTCCGTCCCCTCTGTGCCGTCTAACCTCCACCCGCCGGATGGCAACCCATCTCGCCGTCCGATCCATTAAAATCGTCCCTCTCACCCGCCGATCAAAACCCCGCTTCACCCGCTTCCTCTCCACCGCGATTCGATCGCCATCATCCCGCATCGCATCCGCCCGCCTGCTCTCATCGCGCCGTCGCGTCCTCCACGCGTCGGCCGTCCCGCCGAGAGCTGCAGGCGCGAGTGGGCCGAGCGCGTGGCGTGGGCGTGGCCTTCGCCGCGCGGGCCATTTTTCGCCGGGCGCGCTGTAGCTCCGGGCCGGCCCAACACTATTCATACCGATTTTCCCCGATTTATCAATTTCCAAAATCCAGAAAAATCCAAATAAATCCTAGAAAATCACAGAAAATCCCAAAAATTCCCAAATTTCCAAATAATATTCTTGACCCATTTTTGACCTCCATTCCTCCAGATTCATCCCAGATAAATTCCTAAAATTCTATTTGAAGGGTTTATGCATTTTACTCCTTTTTAAATAGTTTATTTTTCCTCGCTTGATTAGTCTCAAGCGATTTATGTTATTTTCGGTGTTTGCGCTAGTATCGGAAATTCGAAGCTCAAGTGCGATCGCGAGGATCGAGCGTCTACGTTCAAGCTAGCCAAGTTCGTCCCGATTCACGGCAAGTCACAAGTCTTTGATCATGTTGCAACCCATGTTATCTAATTATGCTAATATATTATTTGCATTGAGCTAATTCTGAAATGTTAATTCGAAAGTAAAATAAAATGTTTGGAATGACATGCTATATAGTTAAACCCACCACCGTCAAATGCCTGTTAAATTGTTGCCATGCCTTTGTAACCTAGAAATAAATATCATTAATCTAGATAATTGTAGGATATTATTATCATACAAAATGTTACACTAATAAGGTTGTGGCTGTGGGGCCAATAGAATTTTGGAAAAACCCGACTCTAAGGTAGGGTGGTATGGGACACCGTATCTTAGAGCGGAGAGTCTTGGCGTGCACAAGGTAGGGTAAGGGAGTGGAAACTGCAAGGCGGTCCTCGCCAATCTTTACCCTAGGATTGAAGTTAGGGTAAGGGTGTTGTGGGAAGCGAGACGGTCTCGCCACCGCTTACCTTAGGTTGGGTCGTGGGCTGGCGAGGTTGCGGACCATGTGAAAATATAAGGACCGAACCCTTACGAGCAAATGTCACGATGATCGCTCAACCACGTGGAGTTGACTTGTCAACACTTGTCTAGTAGCGCTCAACTCGATTGAAACTCTACAGGAGGTTTAGCAGTGAGGTTAGGCAGGCCGTGCTGTGGGTGCCTAACAACGGTAGAGTCCACTCGAAGCGGATATTTGTTTTCTCTTGTGTGGGTGTGTGTGTGTGCGCGTGATCCAGACCCGAGTGGGTTCTACCGGGTAGAGCCTATATAAAGAGTTGAGCAGTGAAACGATCTGGCTTTCTTAACTCAGTCATGAGGGTTAAGGAATCATGTGGGTAAAGTTGAGCAAACTCTGCAGAGTCAAATAAATGGTATTCGAATACGCCGTGCTCCCGGTTATTGGAGCTGTGTCACTTGGGTGATTCCAGCAGCAAAGCTTAAGTAGTTTTATACATGTTTAATTTGGATTAGGTTGGTTAATGAACTTTTGTTGAAAACCCCTGAGATCTTGAGAAGTAGTTTTGGGTCCATTTTATAAAATGCTTGCAAATAAGCGCATCCACCAAATGTAATAAACCAAGTATACTCCTTCCTTTGTTGACCCATGCAAATAGTAAATTAGGGTTTCCCTTGTGATTTCTTGAGTACGGTCGGAGTACTCGGGCTTGCTATTGCCACGGATACCGTAAGAAGGAAGAGGGCAATTCAAGATTTCGTGTTGGAAGGGTCTTCCGTCGAGGACCCGTGACTTTAGGTCTTGGCGCGCTCAAGCGGATTTTGGAGCTTCGTAATGTAATTATGCTTTGGGCTTGCACGCCCATTGTTGAAAAATGGATGTTAATCCGTATGTGAAATCTATCTTTGGTCTTTTGTTGTAAGCATGCAATGGTATACTCTTGCGCGACACTTCATAACTATTCATGCGTGAATAGTTGCGAGTCTTGGTGTCGTGACGCGCCCACGGAAGCGGGCGTTACAAGAAGTGGTATCGAGTCGCTCTTGACCGTAGGTTGAGACCTAAGGCAAACTAGGAAGCAATTTTATCGCAAAACTTAATTTAAGCCATAAAAGGGTTTACGAAAAATATAAGTATTATTGCTGTCTTTTCCTCTCTTGTTGCTACCTCATCTATCTTAGTTTACTTTTGCTTAAGTTTTACTTTGGCAAAAATGTTTACTCTTTGCTTGTCTAGCTTCAAATTTTCGTTTCTCGGCAGCTGGAGGAGTAGCCGTCGTCCGCTAGACTAGACTGACCCTGAGTTGTAGTAGTGCTTTTGTAATGTAAAGCAGGTGTAATCATGAACCCTAAGTGGTTTGTGTACCACTTGCATATTGTAAATATATGTTCATTGTTCTTGTATGTTGTTTGCTTAATTATCAGTAATTCCCCTGTGTTCAAAGTTTTCTCCTGTCTCCTTTCGCTCTCGTTCTTACCTCTTTCATCCTATACTTACCTTGAAATTCAAAGTCTTACTTATCCCCTCTTATTCTCCAAAAGCCGCTGCAAAGCTGATCTCGAATTCCCAAATTAGCAGATGGATCCGGATGCAGAGTGGTCGGACCAACGAGCGGTGCACGCTTGCAGATCAAGCCGGATGCGAGCGACAAGGAGAGTCACAGCCACCGTTCATTGTCAAGATGACACCAGAAGAGTCAGTGACAGCGTCAAGTGCAACTGCATTGAAGTTTACAATCTTCCTGCAAACTCAACCCCCAAAATTCCCTTCAACCACAGAGTCACTAAATGCAGATAACTGGCTACAAGATATTGAAAGGAGAATGAATACTATTCAATGCACAAATAAGGAGAAAGTTCTTTTCGCCACCTATCACCGTCAGAACCGCCATTGTGTGGTGGAATGCTATCCGATGGATACATCCAAATAAGGAAGACATTACAGGAAGACTTTGTGAAGAGATTTCGTAAAGCCTACATTTCTCCGAGTTTTCACTGAAAAATATCAGGACTTTCTTAATCTTCAACAAGGAAAGAACTCCATCGCGACATACCTAGAACAATTTTATCGATTATCGATTTGCTCAAGAGGAAACTAACACGAAGCTAAAAGAATGGAGTATTTTATGAAAGGTCTACAACCCAAGATGAGACAACGCCTTCAAGCCATGAAGTTTTCAAGCCTATTAAACTGGTTGATCGAGCTCTACAAATAGAAGAAAGACCAGTTACGTGAAAGTCATGACACGAAAGAAGCCTTCGCCTCCATCACCAACGGCTTGTTTTCACTGCCAGCAGGATGGGCATTATCGTGACCAATGCCCTGAAGTCCTTACCAAGAAGAAGCTAAAGATCAAGCAAAGAGGCGGACATCATCATCACGCGCTCGCCACCGATGGAAGAAGATGAATCTTACCTAAGAGGACCAGAATGGAGGATGACAGAAGCGTAAAGCGGCGCACAAGTCTCGATCTTCACACAATGCTCGATGGAGCAAGACCACGGATCATCCTCATTTCGATCCCAACCCTTCCGCGATTTGAGGCGATCACCAAGACCAGTCCGGACCGTCTCGGCAAGATGCCACTCCTCACCACTCGCTATCGAGTGCCTCACCGCGTGGCAAGCATCTTGCTATTAGCTGCCCAAAGAGATCCAATGCTTGTTTCCACTGCGGAGAAATTGGACATTACGAGAGATCATTGCCCTCGAAAGAGTTCGCCACCGATCTTGCAAAACTCCAAGTCCAGAATCAGCAGCAGCAAGGAGCAAAGCACACAGTCAAGAGGATATAAGCTATGTAAACCAAGATGTAGGATGATGTGCTTTTTGGTTACCCTTTTGTAAACCAGTTGGAAGAACTTAATGGTTTGTCTGTAAATTACTTTAACTAAGGCTTGTGGTAAAATTATGAAGATGAATGAAGACCATTTGTGTAAAGTGTAATGGATGAGAAGTTCATGTTGCAATGAAGTTAATCCTAATGGACCCAGACATATATGTAGCCCTGGTACTGCATAATCCAGCTAAGTGTGAACCTGTAGCATATACCCAATGATGATATACAGGTACAAGTGAAAAGGAGTCAAAGTCAATCCAGAGGAGGTTAAAGCAGATTTGCTGCAGCCAGATATACAAGGGTTAGATGCCATTTTGGGCATGAACTGGCTAGCCAAGAACAAAGGCAAGTTAGATTGTGAGATCAAACTAGTATCATTGGTAAACCCTGAAGGTCAGAGAGTAAAAAAAAAAGAAGAGAGAGAAACAACGACAACAAACCGAGAAGTATTGAAAGATGCAAGAAAGCGCATGATCAACATGCTAGCAGCCACACCTGACCAAGTGCCAGTGGTACAAGAATATCCTGATGTGTTTTCGGAAGAACTGCCAGGCAGATCCCCTGACAGACAAGTAGAACTTGCCATAGAGTTGATTCCAGGCACAAAACCAATCGCCAAGCGTCAGTACAGAATGTCAGTCAGTGAACCGAAGGAGCTCCAAAGACAGTTAGATGAATTGCAAGAAAAAGAATTCATTCGACCAAGTGTCCCGCCTTAGTCGGCACCAGTTTTGTTTGTGAAGAAGAAGAATAAAGAGCTAAGAATGTGTGTAGATTACAGAGACCAAATGCTGTCACCATCAAAAACAAATACCCATTGCCCAGGATTAATGACCTGTTTGATCAATTTCAAGGAGCCAAAGTATTCTCTAAGATCGACTTGCGCTCGGGTTATCATCAATTCAGGATCCGAGAGCAAGATCGAGAGAAGACATCGTTCATTACCCGATATGGATTATTGGAGTTCACGGTCGTTACCTTTGGTTTAACCAATGCGCCAGCTTATTCCATGAACCTCGTGAATCTGGTGCATATGGACCAACTGGACCGATTCGTGATAGCCTTCATTGATGATATTTTGATTTATTCCAAGTATGAAGAAGAGCACAAATAGCATTTGCACATGGTCTGACAAGATTGAGAGAGCATCAATCGTATACAAAGTTCGACAAATACGACTTTTGGTGAAAGAAGTTGCTACGGGGTCATGTTATATTAGAAGATGGAGTCAAGGTTAATCCAGAAAAGATAGCGCTGATCATGGAACAGGCGGCCCAAGACCGTAACGAAGTGAGAAGCTTTCTTGGATTGGCGGGCTATTATCGCCGATTTATAGAAGGATTCTCCAAAATTTCGTCCACTCACTCAATCGATGAAGAAAGACAGACCATTCACATGGACGGATGCTTGTGAAGGAGTTTTCATGAATTGACAACGACACCGTTTTGATTTTACCCAACCAGAGAAAGAAGTTCCAAATCTATTGTGATGCTTCAAGCGAGATTTGGAATATGTGCTCATGCAAGACGGAAAAGTTGTTGCCTATGCCTCAAGACAGTTGAAGCCACATGAAGAGAACTACCCAACACACGATTTGGAACTAGCAGCTGTGGTGCATGTACTCAAAATCTGGCGGCACTACCTACTAGGAAATCGTTGTGAGATATTCTCAGATCACAAGAGTTTGAAGTACTTGTTTACACAGCCCGAACTGAACATGAGACAACGAAGATGGCTGGAGCTGACAAAAGACTATGATATTGAGCTGCAATATCACCCGGGCAAGGCAAATGTAGTTGCAGATGCCCTTAGCCGCAAAGCTCGCCCAAGCAAAGTCGGTCGATCAGAATACCCACCAGAGTCGCAAAGAGGGATATACTACAACTGAACTTGGTGATCACAGAACAAGGTGAAGAAGCAGAATTAGAGATTCAACCGTTACTGACAGATCAGATTAAAGCAGCCCAAGATGAAGATGAAGAGATTCAAAAACTGAAAAAGGAAATTCAAGAAGAAGATCCATCAGAGTATGCGATAGATGAACATGGAATCCTCACCTTCCGTGGTCGCTATTGTATACCCGACAAGAAAGAGTTGAGAGAGTTGATCCTGTCCGAAGCACACTCTTCTCAATTCTCAATTCACCCAGGAGGTACCACAATGTACCAAGATTTGAAGAAGAGGTATTGGTGGAAGCTGATGAAGAAAGAAGTGGCAGAGTATGTAGCGAAATGTGATGTTTGCCAGCAAATCAAGGTAGACCACCAGAAACCATCGAGATTATTGCAGCCTTTACCAATTCCTGAATGGAAGTGGGATAGTATTGGAATGGATTTTATCACTGGACTTCCCAAGACTCGTGAGAGATATGATGCTATCTGGGTCATTATTGATAGGTTGACCAAGGTGGCTCATTTCCTCCCAATCAAGCAAACCTATGGGAAGGATAAGCTTGCCGAGTTGTATTTAACAAGAATTGTGACACTGCATAGAGTTCCGAAGAAAATTGTGTCAGATAGAGGAGCACAGTTCACGTATAAGTTCTGGGAGTAGTCACATGAAGCAATGGACCCCGATTTGAATTTCAGTTTAGCATATCACCCGCAGACAGATGGACAGACAGAAAGAACAAACCAGATATTAGAGGACATGTTGAGAACTTGTACAATTGTGTATGGTGCAGCATGGAATACTTGCTTACCGTTTGCTCAGTTCTCATACAACAACAGCTACCAAGCCAGCATCCAAATGGCACTGTCTGAATCACTTTATGGCGAAAATGCGAACCCCTCTGAATTGGACAGAAAGCAGAGAACGACAACTTATTGGTCCCAGATTGCTCAAGATGCGAGTACATGCCGAATCACAGAGAAAGACTCAAGATTGCACAATACCGGCTGTAAGAACTATGCAGATAACGCAGAAGTATTTGAGTTTCAAGTTGGAGACTATGTGTACGTCAAAGTCACCCTATTCAAGATAGTCAAGAGATTTCAAGTTAAAGGCAAACTAGCACCAAGATATGTGGGACCGTTCCAAATTATCGGAAGAGTTGGAGAAGTAGCTTATCAAGTGCAATTTCCGACCAACTTAAAAAGGATACACAATGTGTTCCATGTATCCTAGCCGAAAAATCTGCGACGGTTTACGGATGAAGTGTCATTATCAGATATTAAATTGCAGGATGACTGCACGCATGCTGAAGAACCACTACAAATACTTGAAACGTCAGAGAATCAGCTCAGAAATAAGAATGTCAGATTATGCAGAGTGCAATGGAAGAATCACGGCGGATGAGTCCACTTGGGAACGAGAATCAGACTTGCAGCGGGATTTCCCCAACTTACTCCCTGGACCAAGTTAATCTCGGGGTCGAGATTCTTTTAAAGGGGGTAGGTTGAAAAGCCCCTAAAAATTTCAAAATTTTTGAGCCTTTTCCTGAATTTTTGAGTGAATTTTTGAGACTTTCCCTTTTGGAAAGTCCTCCCCGCTCCCGCTTTCCCTTTCCGGCAAATCCGTTTCCCTCTTCTTTGGCGCCTTTCCCTCTCCTTGCCTCTCCCTCGGCTGGCGCCTCCCCATTTCCGCTTTCCCCTTCCCGGTGCCCTCCCTCCTCCTTCCCGTCTTCTCTCTCCTCGGCGCCTCCTCCTTCTCCCATCTGGCGCCGCCTCGCTGGCGCTCGTGCCGCGTGCGCGCTCGCCGCACCGCCATGGCGTCGGCTCGCCGCCGGCCTTTCCCAACCGCTTTGACCGGTCTTCGCCCTCGCCACCGGGTCCCGCCGCCGACCTCCTCTTTCTCCCTTCCCCGCAAGCCGCACCGCCGCTCGCCACTACTCACTGCTCCGCCCTCGCCTTAACTCCTAGCGTTGCCTGTCCCCTCCATCGCGGAGACGACGCGCGTCAACTCTTACAACATCCCCGCGCGCCAGCCTCAGTAACCCGCCACGCCCGCCATTACCATCCCCGACCGCCCGACTTGCCCTCCACGTCGCCAGCCCTCTCCACCCCCTTTTAAGCCCCACCAGACCCAGCATTGCGCTCCCCTTGCTCCCAGGAAGCTTCCCGTGCAACCAATTGAGCTCGGAGCCTGTGTCTCGCCGCCGATTAACGCCTTCACCGCCGGTGAGCCCCCGAGCTATTCTCCCTCCTTTCTCGATTGAAATCCAATTCCCTTCACTGACACGATCTTCTTTGCTCCCCGAATCCGGTGGTGGACCTCCTGCCGAGAGCACCTCCCCTCCGCGTTGGCATCGAAGCTCGCCATCGGCCGAAAAGGGGTCGCCGTGGCCAGCTCGCTGTGGATCTCCCCAGCTCGAGCCGCCACCTCCCCCGAGTTCTCCAAGCCACAGAGATGCTCCCACCGCCGCCATTTGGCCTGGATCGCCGCCGTTGGCCTCCGGTGCCCGGGAACCGCCGCTAACTTCTCTCCGGCATT
Source organism: Dendrocalamus sinicus (assembly GCA_036346575.1). Classification (NCBI taxonomy): domain Eukaryota; kingdom Viridiplantae; phylum Streptophyta; class Magnoliopsida; order Poales; family Poaceae; genus Dendrocalamus; species Dendrocalamus sinicus. Next base: position 32,844,154 of record CM070663.1, read on the forward strand.
GCGCCGCCATCAGCCCTTCCCGTGGCTCCCAAGACCTGCAAACGGTCCCCTCGCCGAGCCCTACTCCTAGTGCCATCCTCGACCGTCGGAGTCCTCACTGCCGCCGGAGAGCGGAGGCACCGCCTTCCCGCTCCTCATTGCGCGCCCGGCGGAGGAGGAAGATGCGACGTGGACGCATCCCGCCGTCCGTCCCCTCCTGTGCCGTCTAACCTCCACCGCCGGATGGCAACCCATCTCAGCCGTCCGATCCCACTAAAATCGTCCCTCCCCAGCCGCCTGATCAAAACCCCCGCTTCACCCGCTTTCCTCTCCACCGCTGTTCGATCGCCATCTCGCCTCGCATCCGCCCGCCGCTCCTCTGCATCGCGCCGTCGCGTCCTCCACGCGTCGGCCGTCCCGAGCGAGCGCGTGCGCGATGCGCGGGCCGCAGCAGCAGCGTGGGCGCTGGCAACTCGACGCGCGGGCCATTTTTCGCCGGCCGCATTGTAGCTCGGGCGGCCCAAGACTATTCATACCGATTTTTCCCGATTTATCAATTTCAAAATCCAAAAATCCAAATAAATCCTAGAAAATCACAGAAAATCCCAAAATTCCCAAATTTCACCACTTTGCTCCAAATAATATTCTTGACCCATTTTGACCTCCATTCCTCCAGATTCATCCCAGATAAATTCCTAAAATTCTATTTGAAGGGTTTATGCATTTTACTCCTTTTTAAATAGTTTATTTTTCCTCGCTTGATTAGTCTCAAGCCGGATTTATGTTATTTTCAGTGTTTGCGCTAGTATCGGAAATTCCAGAAGCTCAAGTGCAGTCGCAGGATCCAGAAGCGTCTACGTTCAAGCTAGCCAAGTTCGTCCCGATTCACGGCAAGTCACAAGTCTTTGATCATGTTGCAACCCATGTTATCTAATTATGCTAATATATTATTTGCATTGAGCTAATTCTGAAATGTTAATTCGAAAGTAAAATAAAATGTTTGGAATGACATGCTATATAGTTAAACCCACCACCGTCAAATGCCTGTTAAATTGTTGCCATGCCTTTGTAACCCTAGAAATAAATATCATTAATCTAGATAATTGTAGGATATTATTATCATACAAAATGTTACACTAATAAGGTTGTGGTGTGGGGCCAATAGAATTTTGGAAAACCCGACTCTAAGGTAGGGTGGTATGGGACACCGTATCTTAGAGCGAGAGTGCTTGGCGTGCACAAGGTAGGGTAAGGGAGTGGAAACCGCAAGGCGGTCCTCGCCAATCTTTTACCCTAGGATTGAAGTTAGGTAAGGGTGTTGTGGGAAGCCGCGATACGGTCTCACGCCACCGCTTACCTTAGGTTGGGTCGTGGGCCCGCGAGGTTGCGGACCATGTGAAAATATAAGGACCGAACCCTTACGCTGAGCAAATGTCACGATGATCGCTCAACCACAGGAGTTGACTTGTCAACACTTGTCTAGTAGTCGCTCAACTCGATTGAAACTCTACAGGAGGTTTAGCGGTGAGGTTAGGCAGCCGTCTTTGTGGGTGCCTAACAACGGTAGAGTCCACTCGAAGCGGATATTTGTTTTCTCTTGTGTGGGTGTGTGTGTGTGTGTGTGCGCGTGATCCAGACCCGAGTGGGTTCTACCGGGTAGAGCCTATATAAAGAGTTGAGCAGTGAAACGATCTGGCTTTCTTAACTCAGTCATGAGGGTTAAGGAATCATGTGGGTAAAGTTGAGCAAACTCTGCAGAGTCAAATAAATGGTATTCGAATACGCCGTGCTCCCGGTTATTGGAGCTGTGTCACTTGGTGATTCAGACAAAGCTTAAGTAGTTTTATACATGTTTAATTTGGATTAGGTTGGTTAATGAACTTTTGTTGAAAACCCCTGAGATCTTGAGAAGTAGTTTTGGGTCCATTTTATAAAATGCTTGCAAATAAAACTGCATCCACCAAATGTAATAAACCAAGTATACTCCCTTCCTTTGTTGACCCATGCAAATAGTAAATTAGGGTTTCCTTGTGATTTCTTGAGTACGGGTCTGAGTACTCAAGCTTGCTATTGCCACGATACGAGAAGGAAAGAGGGCAATTCAAGATTTCGTGTTGGAAGGGTCTTCCCGTCGAGGACCCGTGACTTTAGGTCTTGGCCGCGCTCAAGCGGATTTTGGAGCTTCTGTAATGTAATTATGCTTTGGGCTTGCACGCCCCGCTGTTGAAAAATGGATGTTAATCCGTATGTGAAATCTATGCTGGTCTTTTGTTGTAAGCATGCAATGGTATACTCTTGCGCGACACTTCATAACTATTCATGCGTGAATAGTTGCGGAGTGCCGTGTCCGTACGCGCCCCTGGAAACCGGGGCGTTACAGGGAGGGACTGGGAGAAGTCGGTGGCCTGGTGCTGTGCTATTGCTGGTGTTGTACTAGTGAAGTTATCAAGTGATTCAAGTGTATTTTGTGTTATCAAGTTCCTGTTTTGGTCTGTCATCAAGTACTTTTTGTGTGCCATCATTTTACCAATTATCCAGTGTTGGCTGTGTTGCCGTGTTGGTCATGTACTCATATGTACTCATGTTATCTACTATCTAGTAATCAAGTATGAGGCTATGTTTCCTCCCTGTGTTTATCTGCTCTGTTTTGTTTTTTTGTTGCTTGTTGTTTGCTGATCATAATTTATAAGGATAATTGTATTGTTGCTTGCTGTATGATGTACAAATATTGGAGCGGTAAAAAGTAGAACGGTATATACCGAAATACTAAACCGAATTAATTTGGCTTATTTTGTTTGGTTTTTATTTTTCCTACGGTAATTTTGGTTGCCAATGTTGGAGAAAACCGAATTATTTTTATGCTGAATAAACCAAACCGAAAAATCTGAATGGCCACCATTACTACACATAACACAAAATGCATGACAGATATACTACACATAACACAAAATGCATGACAGATAGCACTTAATTGCCTACTAAACAAGCAGCAACAGAGAACTACAACTACAGTACACACCCATCCCTCTTCGTAGTTCATACAAACAACACGGATCGATAGAGCTAGAGAGCTCATAGGTTATCACAAGCAGCAATAGGTTTCTACCACATTTATTCAAGAGAACTGTCCGTGCCATCTAGCTAGCGCTCCATTTCCATCCTCGAAACAAGCAGGCACGCACAGCATCCTCGCACCTAGTGCATATGGCAGATGCATTTGTAGTGGTAGGCGCTGTTCATCGGATCGCTGTCGTCGACGGGGACTTCCTGCGCGCTGCACCTGTACCGGCAACCGCGGCACTCGTTGTAGGTGCACGTCGGAGCCCTCGACCCCACCAGCAGTCTCCTCGCACTGATCTGCTCCTCCAACGTCCAACTTCCTGCTGGTGCTTCTTGATCTTCTGATCTCGGTAAGCCCTGCAAACATGCAAAAATGTCACTGTATGTGCAGTGGTTAAACGCAAGTGAGGTTTAATTAACATAGTCTGAACTTTTTGGTGCATCTTTAGTTTCATCGCACTACTAATGGAAGAGATGGAAGAAGACAGGTGTGTAAATAAATCTAAGAGCTTGCAGTTGTAGTCCACTTGCAAATCATGACATGCATGCATTATTAATTGGAGCTACATGTTCAGAGAATATGCAAGTGACCATCACCTGTTGCTGTGTCTCCGGGAGAGTCCACGGCGAGAATGGCCGAGCAGCTAAAACGTCACCTTCTGAACATGGAGCAGAAAAGAGAGGGAGAATAAGAAATCAGTGAGTTATCATCAGTCCATTTCTTGAGTTAGTCAATTAACAAGAGAATCCAGCGAGATAGTGTGCTTGAATTACCAATCATTAGCGTAGCAACGAGGAGGAGATAGCACAACAACTGCACCTTATTTCTTCCCTCTGCGGCCATCTTGCTTTCGGTTGCCGCTAGAGACGCGATCGATCACTCGAAGAAGAGAGGCTACTTGCGCCGTACACTTATATAGATCACACACGTTTGGGTTTGGTTTTCGACTTATTTTTACTATTCATAAATTTTATTTTTCTAACTTTTAGATTTTTTGAGCTGTTTTGTCAGTTCTTTTTTCCCGTATTCATTTGCATCATGTATGCTGGGCTAACCTTTTTCTATTTTTAAAATTTTTAAATTTAATTATACCAAATAAGCCACCATCAGCTACAGTATAATTTCAGTCAATTACAGTGAAAATTCAGCCATAAACCACAAAAAATCAACTCAACTGTGCACTGCCATAATTTGGACCATGCATGGATTTGTGTGTTTGTAGATAGAAGCAGATGATAGACAGAAAGAGGGGGAAAGAAAAGTAAAAGCGCCGATGCATGGTATCGACAGAGAAGGCCAAGGCATATAGAGCACGATTTGCACGTTGTAAGGTTCTAGCGACTTCATATTTCTTCATTGGCAATACTACTATTAGATTCGGCGGTGTTAACTTTAAGATGTGCAGAAGTGCAGATTATCACATCCGGATCCAACAAAAAGTGATCGACTATACGTGTAATATGTAGATGTACTTATGTACAAGAGGTTTTGGTTTAACTGTTGATCAAGTACATGATTTGCCCATAGACAACATCTGGTGACTTCATCAAAATTATATTAAGTTGGTAGATGGTAAGATCAATACATAAAAGGAGATACATGATACACATCATCTTCAATTTTTCAGTAATGACTAGAGTTCGACTCACACTAACTACAAGTTACATGTATTATTTGCGTAAATTTTCACTGTAATTTTCTAAGCTACCAATGATCGATGTGTAGTACATCTTTAAAAAAAATAACTTCAGCTTGTGGTAGCATCTAGAGATGCACGCATTAACAGTAGTTCACAGTGATCATATAATCAGAAGAGAACGAAACAGAGCTAGCTAGCTAGCTTGGACAGCATGCAAAAGGATGAGAATAGTAGGACAGGTCTAAAAGATCATGCAGTACACATGGAGAATCTAAGCATCATCCCTGCATACATAATGGCGCGAGCGAGCAGCATCCACGGATTGGTCCTGTTGCACTTGCATGTCTGCTCTCCTGTCGTTCACTAGCTAGTCAGTAGTCACCCTGTAGCGGAGGCCGTGTAGGTGTAGTTTACCGTTTACGTGATCTCCTCGTTTACCTATAGATTCCTGGTCCTTGGAGATATTTGCTACTAGAGAATTTAACATCCACCATGACAACAATTAGCAGGAATAAATCTGAAACGTGCTACAGTAGATCGCTGTAATGTAATGTGTAGGATCATCAACTTTTGCTGGTCGAAGGAGGGGGGGAGAGAGAGTACCTGTGTGGCTTTCCTCTTTGCTGGATTTTTCAAACAACACCCGCAAGCCTCACAGCCAACACTAAGATCCTCACAGCCAACACTGTAGATGAGCAGTATCGTCTTGCAATTTGTCGGCCAACAATGGTCGCCTAACGTCGTAGCTACAGGCTGGCTGGTGAGACGAACAGACGACTCACCAGGCTATTAAAAGTAGTACATCTTTTGGGTGTTGCCAGTAACTACGAGACGAGAGGAAAAAAAGAAACCGTGCTGTTCTTAAGGTTTATTTTGGATTTGCTACAAAGAGTAATGAGGGACCCTCGAGACCCGTTCAGAACGCGGGACTTTCTTTTTAGTTTTTTGCGAGAATCGAATTGTTTTCTATGAAATTTATATGAAATTTTCGTGTTCCAATAGGACCTAAATCTGGTCTCTAAACAAATTTTAACCAAGATTGAGCAGCTACTCAGTCTGTGAGCCATCGGTGCAATAATGCAGTGGGATGGATGGTACTATTTAATCGCCTTGTCTCCACCTGGGAGGAGTTGGGGATTCGGTGGCAGGGGAAGCAAGAGCGCGAGTGTCAAAGCGATACATTGCAGCTTCAGTAATTTTCCCGGTTCAAGGATTTTTTTTTTATGCAGTAAGGTCAAACTGTGAACTATGAGACATGACCCGAGGCAAAGGACTCGAGCGTGTGCTTGCCTGGTTGGTGTAAACGTAAACGACAAACATAAAGCTCCAAATCCGGGAGCAAAGGCAGCGCCGTTGCAACATTCCATGTGACTCCGGATTGCAGAAACGACCAAGGAAACCCGTTCAGGAGAAACTGTGCACATCATCCGGCGACATGGCCACCAAACTTTTCCAGAACGACCGATCACAGGATCACAGGACTCCATGCACATCACCGAGCAGAGGCAGGACAACCGAGCAGGGGAGCAGCAGCAGCAGCAGCAGCAGCATGCAGCCATGCACCATTTGCCAAGTGCAGTGATCCTTCTGCACCGCTAATGTACGGTGGCTCTATGGCCGCGGCCGGGCAATAGTTTTGGGAGGCAGCAGAGCAAATGCCGGGGGTCGTCTGTGGGGCGATCGTTGGGCCGCGCTGCCCATGAACAAGGTGGTGTCATCTGCATACTGAAGAATGGATAAACCACCATCTATCATATGAGGGATGACACCCTGAATTTTATCCTGATTTCTAGCTCTCTGAATCAAAGTATGGAGCATATCAGCAACAAAAATTGAAAAGGATAGGGGAGAGGGGATCTCCTTGTCTAAAAGGTTCTAAACGGAGGCCCAAAATTTTCATTGACTTTAATGCCGACACTCCCCCTAGAATCAAACTGGCAATCCAGTTACACCAACTGGGGGAGAAGCCTCTCATTCTCAGTATAGAAAATATCATTTTACTTTATCATAGGTATCGATATTTTAATACCGATCTTACGGATGATTTTTTGAATTCGGGGGAAACTCTTGAAGACCTGGACTACGATCACGCAGAGGAGAGACATGAGAACTTTTATACAAGTTCGGACCTTCTCCTAGAAAAATAACAACCCTACTTCCTGTGTGTCTATTGTTCAGAGAATTGATTACAATTGAGAGATTAATGTGAAAGTGACTTGCACTATGTTTAGCTTGGACTCGATCTAATCTGATCTCATCCCTCTTCTCTCCAATGTCAACCTTTATATAGTTGGCGAAGCAGCGGCCGTTGTCCCGCGCCAAAAGACATCTTAACACTTCGGGTGATAACTGTCCGACGGGAGTTATTGTCAGAGAGTCGTGATGCCCGTTTGTCGTGCGGCGGTTGTTGTCAGAGAGAAATCATGCGCAGTTATTAAGAATAAATGCACATTCTAACCGTCTTGTCAGACGAACCCACGATATAGTAGGTCATCGTAGACAAGCTAATCGGAGATAGACTGGTCGCAGGAAGATCTACAACCACGAGGTGGTGGCTTCTACGACCACGAGGTGGTGGCAGGACAACTTATGACTATGTGGTTGTAGAAGAATTTACGACTATGTGGTTGTAGAAGGACTTACAACTATGTAGTCATAAAAGTACTTGCTAGTAATTACAATTGAGGAGTGGTCGTGGAAGAACTCACGACTATCCTGTGAAACCTCTTCCTTATCAATAAGGGGTATACTCAAAGAATATAATGACGTAATAATTTAAGGATTATTATATCCTCGTCAATAGGTTTTCAAAATCTATCTTAAAAGCTACCCCATCCAATTTTTTCCTATGTAGTTCATGCACAGTTTCATGGACTACCACCCCATCCAAGATATATCTCCCAGGCAAAAGGCTGATTGTGTTGGCCCAATGATTTTATCAACAACAGGGGTGATTCTATTGGTAATCACTTTGGAGAACACGTTGAAACTAACATTAATCAAAGAGATGGGTCTATATTGCTGAATCTGTGATCGAGGCACCAGATTTCTTAGGCAGCAGAGTGATGACCCCAAAGTTAATCCTGTCAATCGGCAGTGTTCCACTACTACAGTCTTGGAACATCCTCATAAGATTAATTTTAATTAAATCCCAGAAAACCTGATAAAACTCAGCTGGAAAGCCATCAGGTCCAGGAGCTTTATTGTGCTCCATTTGAAAAATAGCATCCCTAATTTCCTTTTCAGAAAAAGGTTGTGTCACAAGGGAACCATCTTCAGGTGATACTTTGACAATATCGTTATTGACAGTGTCATCTAAGGTAAAGAAGTTCTTTTCAGCAGGGCCAAAAAGCTGCCTATAGAACTTAGTTATGTATTGCTGAAGATTTTTCTCACCACTTATGACCCCTTCTTCCTGATTTACCTGAATAATTTAGTGATTTCTATGTCTCCCATTGGCTTTAAGATGAAAGTAATTTGTATTATTGTCCCCTTCAAGAATTTGTTTCTCTTTGGACCTTTGAAGCCATTTAATCTCCTCCTCTTTAAGCAACTGGGCTAGCCAAATTTCAGCATTTACTTTGGTCTCTCTTTGAACAGCTGAGAGCCCTTGGGTTTCATACATTTTGTCATGATCACCAATTATTTTTAGGAGGTTTTGCTTTTCTTTTCTATATTCCCCCAGCATGTGCTTACTCCAACCTCTCAAAAATTGTCTCACTGCTCTAATCTTTTGTTGCAAAATATCAATGGAAGATCTACCATAATAAGGTTTATTCCAAATTCTGACAACCAGGTCATAAAACCCTCTCTGGTCAGCCAGCAGAGTTCAAATTTAAGAGGGGTTCAGATTTAGGGTGAGGTAAATTTTCACCAGTGTCCAAAAAGGTGGAGTATGATCAAATAAAGCTCTTTTCATGGCCTGAACTTGCACATTGGGAAAATGAAGCTCCCACTCTGGGCTGAGCAAAACTCTATCAAGTTTCTCAAAAGTTGGATCCTCAAGAGAATTTGCACAAGTAAAAGCCCTACCATTCAAATGAAGCTCTCAAATTGAGGCCTTCAATTACAGCATTAAAAGGAAGGCCCACCTAGCATCAAAATTACCCTTTTCTTCTTCTCTTCTTCTGACAATATTAAAATCTCCACCCATTAAAATGGGCAGTGATTCTCTACTACAAGAATGAACTAATTCAGTCAGGAATTTTTCTTTAAAAGATAGTTGAGCAGCTCCATATACTACAACAAGGATCCATTGGAAGCCATCAGATTCGTTTCTAAGGAGAAACTTGACAAAGAACCACCCTCTTCAATGGTACCAACATCTAAATTTTTCTGATGAACCCCAACCAAAAAGGCACCAGATCTACCTTTTAGGGCAGACCAATGCCAAATAAAGTCTTTTCCACAACATAAGTGTTTCAATTCGACTTCATGGTTTCTTGGATGCCAAGGAAATCGAAATGTTTTTCCTTGATCATCTCATGCAGAAATCTGTGTTTATCTAACCTCCCCAAGCCTCTACTGTTCCAAAAGAGACCACTTCTTTTCCTCGGGGTTCTTTCTATAGGATTTATTGTGGAAAAGCACCACAGAAACCTTCTTACTTTTTTTATTAATCTTCCTGGATGACACCAGCTGGAAAGCCAAACCCTGGACCATCTCAGACATATCATCCTCTAAATCTTCACAAAACTCATGAAGAGAGGTTAGGTCCAGACAATCTGGATCCTTTTCCTCGTAGGAAACATAAACATTTTGCTTGTTATTTTGTTGACTAACATAGGTATTTAATCTGGCAACTTCCATACTATGAATAAGATTGATGATATGATTAACTTCCACATTATTACTACCCATAGATAAGCCTAAATCATGAATATGATCACAAAGCTCATTGTCAGGTACAGCTCGTAAAGAGAGAATTACTAGTAGAGATACCTGAAGTCTTCTCCAAATCTTTTATCTTGGCCCGAATTTTTGCCTTCTCAACTATATTTGCCTCTTCCTGAGATCTCAGTATTTCCCTTCTTCTTGGAGCTTCATTGACACCAGCTTTTTTGAATCTTCTGTGTCTTTACCATAATCAGCTTGTCTTGAGGTTCCTTAGGAGGAGGGGCGGATGCAGTATAGGGATATGGGAAGGTCTAGCTATGTGGCCGCGGCGAGCCAAGGGTGGAGGGTGTGGCGGCATTGGACAAGGAGCATGTGGTGGCGATCGGCAGGGTTTGGAGCGATGCAAAAAAACATAATGCAGCACCTTAGCATTCGGCCACAACATAGGTGCATGTAATTTTTTAATTGTTTTTAATTTTTCTAAATTATTTGAGATGTTGTTTATAGCATAAACAATATGTACTATATTTTTTCTTTGCCATTGTGAATATTTATGTTTTACATTGAATAATATTTTTTTACAACTCTGAACATCCACTCTAAAAATCCTGATCCACGACTGCCACTCCTTGCTGGTCTCCGGATCGTCAGCTTGATTAGGCGGCAGGAGATTAACCGACTTGACCAGGAACCTCCTTTTCCTCCAGATCCTTGGTGATTTCGCCATGGATGCCTTCCATCTCCTCGCCCGGATCTTCCCGCACCATGCCCTTGCCTTGCCGCTCTGAACCCATCGTGCCGCCCCCAACGGCGACCACGACCACCACCAAATCGACGGCAATGCATACAGCACAATTTGCTTATTTGCAAAAGGTAAAATAATATGAGATTTCATACAGGCTCCGTACAAGATTTCATCCATTTTGCACACACGAGAGAAATCAGCTCTGGAACTCCACACGAGAAAGATCCTGAGTACTAATGTACAAGAAGCTGAGCTAACACCACGCACGATCAGAAGCACATCGCACCAGAACTCTTCAGTACCAACTAAAATTTAAAACATGAACTTTGAGCACTAAACTGAATTCTCACAAAGGTAGCTTACACAAAACCCGGTTACATGGCTTGACCACTTTGTCCCTAGAGCAAATTGTTGCATACAGCTTTTGTTTCTACTATTTCTATTGCTTTTATGCATCCCATTTGTGCAGAGCATCTTATGGTTGAAACTTGAAACTTGTAGTTTTGGGGCTTTCAAGATGCAACCACCCTTTCCTCTCAATAGCCATACTCTCATTACTTGAGTTGATACGATTATTGTGGATGGTTTCGATGACAGAACTATATATAGTTTCATGGTTTGCCCCCCGGGGAATGGAGAGTAAGATGTTAAACCGACACTACTCGGTGTTGATCTCCGGTAAGAAGTTGATATTTTTTTGGTTTGAGATATCTAGACTCATTGTGTTGTCTCCAGTAATTTGTACGCTAGACCGTCAGTTTGTCATTGAACACTCCAAAGAGCATGCAACTTCCTCGTAGCAGTCAATTACTTTGTGAGACCATACGGTGGTCACTCAATTATTGTGAATTGTGATGAGTAATTTCAATCGGTCCTATCAAAAGTAGGATTGACTATGGATTCGAGCCATAGCGCATGGTTTCATAAAATCTGTACAATTTTCCTGATCTAAATCGAGTAGGTTTCCATGAAGAAGATCTTGTTCAGCATGTTCTATTCGATACTGGTTGGAGAAGAACCCGACCCGGTATTCTTAAAAAAGAGAGAGGAAGCAGAACCAAGTCAAGGTGATATGGGTCGCCCCATCTTCTTGCGTCAAAGATCTTACCATTTCCGAAGGAACTGAGGCTACATTCCTTTTCAATTTCCATTCAAGAGTTTCTATTTGTTTCCATTCCCTTTTCTTGAGACCTCAAAACATGAAATGGACAAATTCCTTCTCTTAAGAACACATACAAGAAAAAAGGGTAATGGTAGCCCTCCCATTAACTATTTATTTTCATTTATGAATTTCATAGGAATAGAAATCCCTTTGAGCTTCGGCATTTATTTTCCTTCCCCAGACCCCACACAGTGTGGGAGGTTCGGCACTGGGTATGCCCTTAGAAATCCCTTTGAGTGAAATGTGGCAAACGGAAGGAAAATCCATGGACTGACCCCATTGTCTCCATCATGTAGGAACTATGAGATCACCCTAAGGATGCCTTCGGCGTCCAGGGGTCCGTACCAACCATAGACCTTGCTTAATAAGGACTTTTGATTCAGAGAATTTGCGAAGTTTAAGTTTAGTTTTTGATAGTTTATAATTTTTTAGTTACATTCTGTTGCTGATGGTATGACTAGCTTTGGGGCCGTGGTCATACCGGCCAGGAGCGATCTGACTGGCATAAAATTGGCGGTCAGACCAGTTGTCAAGCGGTGGTCAGATCGGCTTGGGAGCCACGATCTGACCTGCCGAGGTGTCAGTGGTTTGATTGGCCTAGTGGCCACAGTTAAACTGCTCCCCTATTACTGGGGTGGTAAGGGCGGTTAGACTGGCTAGGTGTTGATGGTCTGACTGGTGCTATCGTGTGGTGTGTTGTTGTGTGCACTGTGGCTTTAAGGTCTGGTCCTAGAGATTAGGATCAGTTGTTTATGTGCATATATTTTGTATGATGCATTGTATGGACTAATGTGGATCAAGTGCATGGAATTTATGCTCGTTATAGTTGCTTGGCCTTTGGATGTGTAGGTGGTTTGGAGAACGTAGCGGTTGGCGGCAATGGACCAAGACTAGGCTGGTGCTGAGGTCCAAAGTGGTCATGTAAGTCCGGATAAAGCTACGTGGCTCAAGCAGGAGCATAGAGAAGATAATGATCGTGGAGAAATGAGTTGGACGCTTTGGTGTGAGGTAAGATTTATTGGCTCATCTATTTGTTCAATTGATAAAGTTTGTGTTGTGAGGTGCTACGTGATGGTTTGTTTGTTATTATTGGTTGTAGGACTCTAGAGCTAGGTCATGGTAAGGCGAACAGTACTAGACAAGGCGAGGGCGCTAAGGTCTGAGATCTGGACTAGAATCTGGGAGGAGTTGAGGTCCCATAAGATCAAGATGACTAAGATTTACGGGGTGGTTGCAAGCCTGAAAGGCAACGAGCCGGAGTAGGAGCTACCGATGGCGATCATGATGGCAATGGCAAGGGACCGGGACTAAAATCAGGAGGAGCTGAGACTGCATAATCGTAAGTCCAGGTGCCATCATGATGGATGTAGAGGCATGTGACGCACTATGTGATTTGGGCTGTTTTGCAAGAGAGAACGGTTTGGTGGGATCCTAACGTGTGAGAGATTTGACGGTAAGTCATTAGGGCCACATGGAATTGAATATGAAGCGTGGGGCTGCTTCAAGGCAAGGGCAGCGCAAAGTTTGGAGAAGGCGTTAGAGAGACATTTTGCTCAAATGCTCAATACCAGAAAAAGTGGCAGTGTGCAAAACTGCGGTGTGACCTAAGTGGTTTAGGTCATGCATGTGCTGAAAATATGAAGTGGATTAAATGTTAATTCACTAACGAGTTAATGGGTGTATGCGCTTTGCGAAGCGTACATGTGTGAGTGTAAAAACTGATGTTGAGTTAATAGGTTAGCCCATATAGATAGATGGAGCCCAAGTAGATGTACTACTTGGGGTTTTCCTTGCGAGTATTCAATTTCATACATAAGGAGAGAGAAAGAGAGGTGGCTAGAGTGAAAGTTCTGGGTGAGCAGCGTGAGCTTAGCCCTAGTCTTGAGAGGAGTTATGCTTCTTAGAGAGAACATTGTGAGAGTTGTGAGATACTCTTGTACCTGAACTTTTTGTCATTTTTAAGTTTTGTGTATAGATAGGGAGTGCTTGTAAGTATTTATATATATGTATCATAGAGATTAAATTTTGTCCAAGTCTTTATCCACTTTGCTAAATTGATGAAATCTTGATTTGGCTTGATTTTTGGTGTTTTTCCTCTCCCTCTTGATCTTGTTGTGTGCTAAAAATCTGTAAGTGATGAAGATATCTCTTGAAAATCAGATCTCATCCATCTAGACACATGTTATTTGCAAGTTTATGTGTTTAGTCGGTTTTGGCTTATGAGAAGATAATTTTAGGGTTTTGATTTTGTAGACATTTTGGCTTGAGTGTATACTATAATCTAGCTTGCTATGACATATGAGAATCTATCCAAGGTTATTTAGATTATCAAGAACTCACAAGCAAGAGCATATCAAGGTTTTTCTCTTTTGCTCAGTTTTGATGCAACATTCCTTATTTTAAATAAAGGTAAGAACTCTATCATTGATCTTCACGATCTTTGATTGAAATAGGTTTCTAATATCTTAGAGAAGGTGTATACCAAATTTTAGATCTTTTAGTGTTGTGGATCAAAAGTTTTGTCGATTTTTTGATTTGAAATAGTGCTAAAATCGGCTCTGTCCAGAGGGGCCATACCGCCCCTGGACTGGCTAGGTCGCTTGAGGCCAGTCATACCGGCATGTCCTCTACGGTCAGATCGCCTAGAGGAGATTTGAGTCTTTTGGCTCGTTTTTCTTAGAGTTTTTCTTGTTGCTGATTGGTCTTTAATTTTCATAATTTTTTTATAGTTATTAGAGTAAAAGCTTTGTCTTCTCTTATGGAAAAGATTTAAAAAAGCTTTTACTCGAGTTGATTCTTATTCACCCCACTCTAATCACCGTTCTTGGTCCAACATAACATGGGATTGTTATGCACAGTTAAACACACACAAGTAATCTAACAAAGCAAAAAAAATAAAATTAAATAAATCTTCGACAATTGGAACTGTCTCCAAAGTGATGATGGATGAGAGTGAGAATTTTCCCACTGCATTGGTGATGGATGAGAGGAGAATTTTTTTTTCTTGCTATTTTGCCACATGGACACTCGACAACAATTGGGAGTTGTTAAGGGCCTATTTGGTAGAGCTCCACCAGCTCCAGATTCATGAAAAACAAATCCAGATTCAATTTTTCCAGCCAAACACTTCTAGCTCCAGCAGCTCCACCATGGATCTGCTCCACGAAAATAGTGGACCTGCCCCTAGATCCACCAAATTCATGGAGCACCTCAAAGGGTGCTCCACCAAACTCAAGTTTGATGGAGTTGGGGAAAATTACCCACCATGCCACTGATTACACACCAAAAAATGGTTCGTTCTATTTCTTCTTCTTCTCCGCACGCGACCCCAACCTCGGCCGTCTCCCGCGCCCGCCCGCCATGGCCGCTCGGCCGGCCGCGAGCTCGGCCTCCACGTCCGGCGCGCGCGAGCTCCGGCGAGGCGGCGAGGTCGCCCGCGCCGCGCCTACCGCCATGGCCGCCACGGAGCCGCCGCACCGCCGGCCCGCGCGCCTGCGTGTGCTCCGTGCTCGCTCGTAAGAGGAGGAAATTTGAGGATGAAGAGCTGACGTGTGGGCCCAGGTGTCAGTGAGATAGAGGAGAGTAAACTCGGAGCTGTACCAAACACTTGGATGAAACCCAGATCCACGGTGGAGCTGCTCCACGGTAGATTTGGGTGGATCTGGTGAATCTGGGTGGATCTGGAACTGCTGGAGCTCTGCCGCTGCTCCACGGTGGATTTGGGTGGATCTGGTGAATCTGGGTGGATCTGGAACTGCTGGAGCTCTGCCAAACAGGCCCTAAGGAAGTTTTGCATCTAAGCGATGGGGCATTGTGGCCCTGTTTTTGGATTTTTTGGGCATTTGACTTTGGGCCTAAAAAGAGATTTCTCGAAACCGCTTTTCTAAATGGATTCCTGAGTCTCATAAGAATGAACAAGACCTATGTCTCATAAGAGCTATGAGATGCAGAACATTACTAACATGCAGTGGCAGAGCCAGCCTAGTCGCGGGAGCCCAGGCAGAGTTGGCCAAAGTGCGGGAGCCCAGGCAAAGCATCAACTAATCAAGACCTAGATGTCACTATGTAGTAACGGGGTTCAATGGAACTGCTCGCCGGTGAGCCTGACCAGCCGTCTGGGATAGTCGAGAGGTGGCTCCGCCCCTGCTAACATGATAACTCGCTCTTGTCGATCAACCGGCGGGCGTTCATGCGGGCGACTGGTGTGGGCACCGGAGACCCTTCCAGCCTTCCTGCTTGCCCAGATCTCCTGAATTTATCGGTATGGAATAAGCTACTTGGATGAAGTCCTCTACCGCGTACAAATGTGCAGTGGACACCGTTGGCAACGGCGTCAACGGCGTCCAGCTGTGGGCGTAGTTCAGTCCAGCGTCCTCCCCAGATACTAAATTTCAGTTCCTACTTCTGTAAAGTCATATTCATGCTTTATTATCAATAAAAAAAATCCGCTTCATTGAATAATATACTCAACTGTAAAACTATTCACTTTATAGACTTCAAATATGCAAACTAGAGCAAATCATCTACTCGCCTAAACCATCCTGTTTTAGATGATGTGACCCTACATATCAATGGTTTAGACATATAAGCTCGTTTTTTATACAAATGCTGGGAGTGAGCGAGGAGACGAGCTTGTGTCAAAAACTGAGATTATGTGTTAATAACTACTGATATGGAAATGCAACATCATCGAAAACAGACATGATTTAGGACAAAGAAGTAATTTGCTCTTGTTTTAACAGTTGAGGAGTGTAAAATAAACAATTTTGTAGTTAATTGTGTTTTCGAACTTTCTGTAACTTCTTCTATAAAAAAAAAATCCAAACATCCATGTATCATGAACTCTCCATGTTAACTATCGCCTCAGACGAGAATAAGACGATCGGAGATGAACCGATCTCACCTCGCCGCCGACGCCCGGGCGTGATCAGCATTAGACATGGACTGTGCAGAGCTACACTGGATTCCTAGTGCTAGAATGTAAACGGAAACAACAATACTCACCAAATCACTCAAACATCGGGGACTTGCCACTGCTTGATACTCTAAAACATGATATGACAGAATTTGGAACTGGCAAAAGAAACAAAACACGGGAGCAGAGCAGCCGGAGAAAATCCCTAACATATAGTAGAAATTAGCACAATGAGACCAGCCCCAAGACTCAAAAACAAATACATCAAAACCACACCCATTAGCCATATCATGAAAAAAAAAGCCTCACCAAAGAAACAAAGCAAGCATGCCATTTTCATTAGACAAGCTAAGTTTCTCATTTAAAATTGCATAGCAGTATAACAGCACTGAGTTACACTGATTAAGTTAATGCAGGGTACCATAACAAAATTATAGCTGCGCAACTCATTAGAGGGTGCTCATATAAGAAAAATAACATGGGAGGCAACTTCTCAAAGCAGGGGCAGTTTCCTACAAACAAAGCGACCAAAACAGCAGACTGAAGAACTTTTCACTCATCTTCCTGGCTGCGAAGCCTGGCAAGCTTGTTTGTGACCACGATATCAAGCTGTGCAGCACGCACGACAATCTCCTTGCGCTTCTTCGTGGAGATATTGTGGGCGATCTCAGCACAGTATGTCCTGTTTGCAAGAAAAGATGTATAACCAGAATTAATCCTAACCAATAGCATGATTCATAAAAGTGCACAAAGGACTCATAACTTGAGCTCATAAGAGTGATCAACAGCTCATTTAACTAGACAATATTCAGTTATCAAACCCAATCATCACGGTAAACTGATAATACACAATACCTGTTGTGCATCATAAGCAACTCCAGCTCAGAGACGTTGTGGACTACAAACTTCTTGAATTTGTTGGGAAGGTAGTGCCTGGTCTTCTTGTCAGAACCATAACCAATGTTGGGCATCAAGGTGCATCCCTTGAACTTTCTCCTGACACGGGAATCAATACCCTTTGGCCTGCGCCAGCTTGGCTGCAAATAAAGTGAAGTGAAAATTGCTCGGTTTAAGCAAATTCTAAATACTAAATGAGACGACGACAAGTCTACAAGAAGACACAGAGCTTCAGCATTCAAAAATCCAAATAGCACAGATTCTATCATACATCATCCAATGCCAGTCACAAACAAGGCTACAACTAGAAGCAGCCACGTGTTCATTTTTAAAAAAGACCTCACTTGTAAAACAAATTTTAGCAAATGGTATACTATGCACTCAACAGAGAATTGGGACAGAAATTTCATGGGACAAACAAAAATAAGAATATAATGATACACTCGAGAAAATGCCACTTGAACCTACAGTTATGTATAACAGAAAAATAACTTGTTTCACTGAAAGGATCAGACAAGAAGGAATTAATCACACAGAAAACAGGATTTTCTTAAGCAGCCATTGGGCAAAAAGTGTTGGGAGAAGTCTAGGCAAGCATTCATACTCAGAATGAAGCCCACGCCTTTTTATCCAGCCCACTTCATGAAGTAATTGCTGTAGAAGAGGTTGCGAGAGCCACAGTGCTATACTAATGCAAGGGCTAGGGCCCCCTTCCTTTACCCCCAATGTTCACTTAAGAAAATGTTTTCTCAGACCTTTTACTAAGCCATCATTTCCTTTCATTCAGAAACCTTGACCATAAAAAATGAAACAAAAGATTTATCCAGCACAAAAAAAATTCTGTAATGTTCTGTCCCATTTCAAGGATTACGCCAAGTGGAATAAGCAAGTTTGATCTAACATGCAGTATTTAGCTATGTTTTTCAAATGGTGTTTCTACTTCTGCTCAAAGCAACCCAACACATTTCTATAGCTATATGTGCCAACTACCTTGCACAAGAATCAAGTTGACTTATAGTGCGCCGTATCGCCGACTCCAATACTCCACACACTGTTTCCATTCTACAGTATCATTGCCCAAGCTACAATGAAAAATATAAGGCATAAACCACCTAAGCATCAGAGGTTCATAGCCACTACACATCAGTCCACGGCACATCATTACATCCTCAGAAACTAGTAAAAGAAGCTAACCACGGCACATGATTAAGAAAACTACAATGACGCATACCAATCGCGATCTAGACCCATCTGAACATAGCGACAGGCACAACATGACCTGCACTACAAGTATCTCAGCGCCAAGAACGAGCGTTTTGGAGGAGAAGCTGTTACCTTGAGGCACTTGTAGCGGTCGCTCTGGGGCCTCTTGAACTGCTTGACCCGCTTCTTCACGATCTTCTTCGTCAGCAGCGGCACCGCCATCTCTTCTGATCTGCCGCCAAAAACCAACACACATCAGCCTGGATCAGATCAGCAAGATCAAATCACGCGATAAAACGAGGTGGAAACTATGCTGCGAGCTGCTTGATACCTTCGAATGCTCACAACCCTAACCCTAACACGGAGCGAGGAGGGAGAAGAACGGCGCGACGGCGGCGGGGTTGGATTGCAAGGGGATGCACTTTATAGCCTCCACAAACCCTAGATAAGTGGGCCCTAATGGGCCTTGTAAACTAAAGGCCCATGTAACCCAATGGTCTTCTTCGTCACTGGGCCCACCTCCACCTTAAGCTCGCGAGAAATCGCGGTGTGACCGCAGCCTAGGAGAGCCATGCCGGCGTCGTCCGCTGCCGCCGCCGCCCTGTGCCGCCTCCGTGGCCGGCTCGGCTTCGGCGCCCGCGGGCTCGCCACCCTCCCCGACCCGCGGTGGCCGCCGCGCAGCCCCAGCACCCGACCTCGAAGGACGCCTACTTCGCGGCGGTCCACCACCTCTCCACCATCGTGCGGCGCGACTTCTACCTGGAGCGCACGCTGAACCGCCTCCGCCTCCCGTCCCCCTTCCCGCCGGACCTAGCGCTCCGGGTCATCCGCTCCGCCGCGCCCGCAGAGCCTCTCCACGCCGCGCGCTTCCTCTCCTGGCTCCGTGCAAAGCCATCCTTCTCCCCCTCCGCGGAGCATTTCGACGCGATGCTCCTCCCACTCGCGCGCGCCCGCCTCTTCTCCCACCTCTGGTCCCTCGCCTCCGACATGCGCGCGCTCGGTCTCCCCCTCTCGCCCTCCACCTTCTCCGCCGTCATCTCCTCCTACGGCCACTCCCGCCTCCCCGACCAGGCCGTCGAGGTGTTCAACCGCCTCCCCCGCTTCGGCTGCCCGCAGACCACCCAGGTCTACAACGCCCTCCTCGACGCGCTCTGCGCCAATGGCAACTTCGCCGGCGCCTACAAGCTGCTCCGCCGCATGGCGCGCAAGGGCGTGGCCCCCGACCGCGCCACTTTCGGCACCCTCGTCGACGCATGGTGCGCCGCGGGGAAGCTCCGGGAGGCGCAGGCGTTCCTCGACGACATGGCGAGCCGCGGATTCCGCCCGCCGGTGCGCGGCCGGGACCTCCTCGTCGACGGGCTAGTGCGCGCTGGGCGTTTGGAGGAGGCCAGGCCTTCGCCCTCCGCATGACCAAGGAGGGCGTCCTCCCCGACGTGGCCACATTCAACTCGCTCGCCGAGGCGCTTTGCAATGCTGGTGATGTGGAATTCGCCGTGGCGCTTCTTGCCGATTCTTCCAGTCGTGGCCTGTGCCCGGACATCTCAACGTACAAGGTGATGCTGCCCGCTGTGGCCAAGGCTGGCCGAATTGAGGAGGCATTCCGATTGTTCTATGCGGCACTTGAGGATGGCCACCGGCCGTTCCCAAGTCTCTATGCATCCATCATCAAGGCGCTCTGTAAAGCAGGTCGCTTCGCTGATGCTTTCGCCTTCTTTGGTGATATGAAGGCAAAGGGCACCCGCCAAATCGGCCTGTGTATGTGATGCTTGTCAAAATGTGTGTGAGGGTGGTCGGTTCGTGGAGGCTGCAAACTACCTTGTTGAGATGAGTGAGGCTGGGTTCACTCCACGGGTGCCAACCTTTAATGCTGTAGTTGATGGGCTGAGGCATTGTGGGAAACACGACCTAGCCCGGAGGATGGAGCAGCTTGACATGTCGCCGAAAGGAACTTGAATTATACAGGAAGTATATGCAATTTTCTTGCCCGGTTGAGGCCTTGCAAATTGCATGGCAGTGCTTCTGGATTTTCAGGTAGGATTGGGCACTTACGTTTTGTCTTCTAATTGTACTTCTTGTCATAAGCCAGTGCTGTGATGTTGGACTGTGTCTAATATGCCTGTCTGGCGATTTTATTTGTTTTGGAATGTCGAAGGGGACATAGGAATTATCAGTGACTAAGATTGTCAATAGCTTTAGCTAATGTGCTCAGAGTTGTGCGGTGAAGGTTGACAAGATAAATAACTGTGGAGTATGCAGTAAGTTGTAAGGAATGTAATTTTTGTGGTTGTGTAGATTGGATTTTTTTTAATATTCATGGTCCCATGGATATTCGACCGTGTGGAGCAAGCGCTTTTGGTGTTCAATTGAACACCAACCTTTTGCTCCTTGAAAATCCATGTAAGATAAACCTAGGAGCATGGTTGTCACGGTAGACTTGGCGACCAAGGCGAGTGCCGGGCACCAGGACGCCATGGCGTCCAGACGGATACCATGGCGTCGTCCAGGCGTGCTACGGCGACCAAAAGGAATTGAAGGCAACAGACGCACTGGGAGAACAACAATGCAACCTCGGGTCCTCGGCTGGTGCAAACGACGTAGAGGGAGATGATGAACAAAGAAACGAGGTAGAAGAAGAAAACAAAACGCAGAGGAGAGCTAGTGAGCTATCTGGGATCCTTGGCTTTGGCTGCGGAGTGTACGGACGGTCGGATCGAATTCTTCGATGGTGCCAGAGGAAGTGGACAAGGGGGGATTGCTTGCCGGAGGCAGAGGGATCTTCGACGATGTTAGGTCGGCGGCGCTGGCAGAGGGAGTGGCGGCGGCGATGACTAGGGTTCCACCGGGTCGTCTTCTATTCCCTCGGTGGCAACTCGCTCATACGTCCTCTAAAGACATTTCGGTTCACTACATCCTTACTCCTCACCGGCAAGGCGCGCCATTTCGACGCCCGCAAACGTTGTGGACACCTAGACCTCCTAGGCGCTTGCCTAGCAGAGCCAAGTCGCGCGAAGCTCCACGGTGTCCTCCCAGCCTCCGCCGCGACGCCTAGGCGATTTGTAACAACCATGCCTAGAAGTCAAGTCTCCTTCCTTGTATGATTTGAGAGCCCACTGCTTTTGCGTTGAACTTGGAACCCCGATATTTTTTACCTACAGTTATCATGACTCATGAAATTAGAATGTTCACACTTGGTGATCATATAGGTTGTGTCTTTCGAATTTTGTTTCTACAAGAATCTTACTTTCAGCAAGAATTATCAAACCACCACTTACGATCATGTTATTATCTAGTTAAATAAATTTCCAATCCTACACTAAAAGGCAGAATCAGCTATTCTGCATATGTAAGAGAAAAGAAATTGAGGTGACAATCTAGACAGACAATGACAGCGAGTGGTCGCATTATTAAGGTAGAAGTAGAGAAGGATGGTGTGATGCTAATTCTTTTTAGCAGTATTTTTGCAGCTTGAGTAGATTAGATTGTGCATTTTAGAAGTAGTGCTGACTGCTGACAGTGTCTGCTGAAACTTCAAAGCAAAACATTATCTTTGCAAGGCTAAGGCACATGTGCTGTCCTCTGGTCAAACGAATGGCATCGGTCAGGAAGAAAGGAAGAATTTTATTGGAGGGAAAACTTATTTTGATACTCTGAGCTTTAGAAGTCTTCAAATTTGGAGATTAATGGTTCTTCACATTTTTGTACAGTGAACATTCACACAGCGATACCAAAGGAAGTTAGCAGTTTAAAGTATTCAAATCAAAATACAATGGAAGTGTTAGGTCGATCATCCACAGCACAAGCAATCTTCTTTTGAGACTGAACATGTGAGATTGCCCCCTGTGAATCCAAGTACTGCATGAAAAATGGTGGTTATTCTTACTCCTCTTTTAAACTAGTTAAAAAGTTTTTGCTGTTTTTGCATAGCTCCCAGTTGTCGCTTTATGATTTTTGTTTTTCTCCGCAGGATTTCAGCTTGGCCTTTGTGAGCATCAAATTACTCGATTCTTCTCCAGTTGGTGCCTTGGATTCCGGCTACCACAGCTTTGCTTCCACCATGCATAATTGGATTCTGTTGGACTTACCTTAAGGTGTTCTAAGCTAAGCTACAGCAAGATCACGAGAACAATCCTCCGACAAAAACCGTGATGGTGCATCCAACAGGATCAAGACCGAATGAATGTATGTTCTTTGAATGTCATGTGCCCAAAGCGGCGAGGTGTGTGGTGGCTGTATGCTTACAAGCTGATCACAGGCCACTGTCTCTGAACATGTTATGTGAGGATTTCCCATGATTTGGGTGCGCATGTACTTAATTGTGAAGGAAAAGCTGCATTATGTTGGCCTGCTGCTACATTTGGCTATCTGGAATCTCACAATCGAGCTTGTTTCAAAGAATCTGAAGAACCTTCGTGATTAAATATCATGTTTGAGCTACTAACACATTGGGCAAGGCTGCAAAAGGGGAAATGAAAGGATGCTTTGAAGATTGGAGCTCAGCTACTACGTAAGACAGCGCTGGAGAGTGGAAATACCTGCGGTAATGCTGAAGAGTGACAACATTGTCTTGTCCTTCATAGGCTTTGGTATGCTAGACAGTTTATTTTATTGTAAAATGCTTGTGGTAATGGCATAATGCTAATGTTGTAACGAAATGGTGTAGCTTCTTCAAACTTCCAGTAATGGAAATAGTTGAGAAATTCATTGTTCCAAAATAAAAGGCTCGTTCTGAAGACTGAATAGTCGAGACCTCAAAATCACTGAACCCGTTAACCATCCACACAGCATAGAAAGCTTCACTTGGGAGGTGTTTTACACATTGTGATCCATCACAACTCGCAACTAAAGCTTCACTTTGGAGGTGTTTTACTCTGCTTGTTGCACTATTTTGCTTTCAATAGACTTGAATATCATTCAGGTTACCCTGTCAATTTGCAATTTACATATGCCAAGCACCGAGGGTTCTGACATGTCAATAATGTAGATTGATTTGCATTTTACATATGCCAAGCACTATGGGTGTGGGTTCTGAGCTTGACTCCCAGTGCGAGCATACATATGCATACTTATTACACAAGAGATATGTATGTCAACCGCTATTATCACTTTGTTTCTCGATGTTATGCGTCGTAATCAACTAAAAGAATTAACTACAGGAGGAGCTCGGAAGCTGAGGGAATTTATAGGGGTGTAAATGCTACAGTTTTTCAAACATAGAATAACAACCGATAATAACAATTGCAGGTGTGTTTTCAATTATTTTTTGGGATTTGCTAGTGCCTAGACGCTCGATCTGGGCGCTAGCTCCGTACACTCGGTTGCAATATTTTTTAGTCATATTTGTAACATTTCTCAGTCATGTATGCAACAAAAAAAGAACGATGGGAGATGCAATATTGGTAGATAGTGTGTGTAATAATTTTAACCACCACATGCAACAAAATATTTTCGCAAAAATCTCGATATTGCACAAGCTGTTATTGATTGTTGCACACATAAAATCAAAGTGTTGCACAAAACACCTACCTCCATAGCAGGCAACGGTGCAGTAAGGTAGCGTGCACAGCCTGAATCTGGTGCCAAGAGAAGGCCACCCGCTTCCTCGTGGCGTACGGCCGCCCCGGGCGGCCGCGTCCTCGCCTGCCGTCGAGATCCTTCTTGTCTCCTAACGCGGGCTACTAAGGAAGGGGGAAAAGCTGGATCTGGGCGACGTGCTCGAGGACCGCTAAAAGGAAGTCGACGAACGCCGAATCGATGGCACCAGGCCACGGCACACGGGTGGCTAGGGCTCGTGGTCATCGACATGCATGGGGTTCAGGCATGTAGAGAGAAAGAGAGAGAATGAGGAGATAGTGAGAAGGTGGACCGAGTGTCCGATAAAAAAGGGCTCCGTACGTATGACAATTCCCATTATTTTTATACTAATAGAATATTACCCATACTATTTTTAGCAATTCTTGTAGTCTCATGTGTTATGTGGGTAAACTAGAGAAGAGGAAATTAGTATTGATTGAAAATAGGAGTGGTTTTACCACATGTACAGGGATGTACATGTACATTGTGTACCATTGATTTTGCTCTGAGATTCGTGTTGGCAAGTGGTGTACATTTTGTACACGTATTGTGCACAAGCCATACATACTATGTACAACCTATACACCATATAATATCTTCCCTCTCCTCTCTCATTATCTACCTATCTCTCACTATCCTCTCTCTGCCTGCTGCTTTGCTGGCGAGCGAAGGTGGTGAACCGATGGCCGGCGATCAAGGCAGCGACTCAGGCTAGAGTTGAAGGAGGAGGCAGCGCGGCTGCCATGGTTGGAGCAGCAAAGGAAGTTAGATCTGGAAGTGCCATGGCCAATGATGGGCGAATCAGTAGGCTCGTGTGGTTGGGGATAGCCAGATCCAACGATGCCATGACTGAGGGACAATCGGATCCCCACACCCTCGTTGTCATCCGCAACGGGATCCATTGGATTCATTCACATCTTGTCCACCACACGATGCAGTTCACCGGATCCGATTACATCCTCTTTGTTGGCATTTGTTGTTGTATAAGTCTTCGGCGCCATCCACGAGGGGATCCACTGGATTTGTTCCCTATCTTATCCATTGGCAATGTTGTCCATCGGATTCGGTCCCCAACCTCTTCCTTGGCCTTCGTCATCATCTGCATCTTTGATAGCCCGAGCCCTTGACCTAGCCTCTGCCTTCCCTAATCGTCCCACAACCGTGTTATCATCCCCCATGATCGCATTGTACTAAACCGCCTCCATCAGATCTCATCCATGTTTTTTTTTTGCATGTCACAAAAAAATAAAAATGCAGCAGTTTATTTGCAATTAGCTGAAGATAAAGAACCGAAAAATTGAATTTCGTGAAGATGGAAAACCAAGAATTGATGTTATCCTAAGTCTACTGAAAATCGAAAATTTGAATGTCCATCTCATCTTCAAATGATCGAAATGTCCTTTGACTCATGATTCATGAGAGAGAGGGAGCGTATTTGCCTAGTCAAAATACATGGAATTTTTACCGTATTTTGTGCCCGGATCTCGAGATAAACTTGGATAGTGAGGATGGTACATGTACATCCATGTACATGTGGTTTCGATTTTCTATAAATGATGGGATTATTTGTATAGATGTGTATTTCGATGCTAATTACAGACATGAAAAGCTAATGTTGGTTTATCACATGATCGCAACGCATCCGAAGCATCTTCGCCGTTCATTTCCTGCTTTTAATTTTCCTGAACACTCTAGAAGCCCACTTGATTCTCTCACATCCACCCTTTAAACCCTCCTCCCGTCCCTTGTCATTTCCCCTTTGTGCTCTCTGGAACCTTCCAAAGTACAAACCCTAGAGAGCTTGGCTCGATCCTCGTCGAAACTCTAGTCGCAGATCTCACCCACCCGCCATGGACGAGGACTTCGACATCCCGGGGTGGTGGCGACGACATGACTATGGGGACGACGGATGGGCGACCGGCGGCGGCACGACGGCGGTGATGAAGGTGGGCGAGGAGAAGGAGGTCGGGAAGCGGGGGCTCAAGAAGAAGTCGCTCAAGGAGGGCGAGGGTGGGAGACCCCGAGGAACATTCACACAACGATACCAAAGGAAGTTAGCAGTTTAAAGTATTCAAATCAAAATACAATGGAAGTGTTAGGTCGATCATCCACAGCACAAGCAATCTTCTTTTGAGACTGAACATGTGAGATTGCCCCTGTGAATCCAAGTACTGCATGAAAAATGGTGGTTATTCTTACTCCTCTTTTAAACTAGTTAAAAGTTTTTTTTGTTTTGCATAGCTCCCGTTGTCGCTTTATGATTTTTGTTTTTCTCCGCACAGATTTCAGCTTGGCCTTTGTGAGCATCAAATTACTCGATTCTTCTCCATTGGTGCCTTGGATTCCGGCTACCACAACTTTGCTTCCACCATGCATAATTGGATTCTCGTTGGACTTACCTTAAGGTGTTCTAAGCTAAGCTACAGCAAGATCACGAGAACAATCCTCCGACAAAAACCGTGATGGTGCATCCAACAGATCAAGACCGAATGAATGTATGTTCTTTGAATGTCATGTGCCCAAAGCAATGAGGTGTGTGGTGGTGTATGCTTACAAGTCGATCACAGCCACTGTCTCCGAACATGTTATGTGAGGATTTCCCATGATTTGGGTGCGCATGTACTTAATTGTGAAGGGAAAAGCTGCATTATGTTGGCTGCTCGCTTCTGTTTATTATCTGGAATCTCACAATCGAGCTTGTTTCAAAGAATCAAGAACCTTCGTGATTAAATATCATGTTTGAGCTACTAACACATTGGGCAAGGCTGCAAAAGGGGGAAATGAAAGGATGCTTTGAAGATTGGAGCTCGGCTACTACGTAAGACAATGTTGGAGAGTGGAAATACTGCGTAATGTCAAGAGTGACAACATTGTCTTGTCCTTCATAGGCTTTGGTATGCTAGATGTTTATTTTATTGTAAAATGCTTGTGGTAATGGCATAATGCTAATGTTGTAACGAAATGGTGTAGCTTCTTCAAACTTCCATAATGGAAATAGTTGAGAAATTCATTGTTCCAAAATAAAAGGCTCGTTCTGAAGACTGAATAGTCGAGACCTCAAAATCACTGAACCCGTTAACCGTCCACACAGCATAGAAAGCTTCACTTGGGAGGTGTTTTACACATTGTGATCCATCACAACTCGCAACTAAAGCTTCACTTTGGAGGTGTTTTACTCTGCTTGTTGCACTATTTTGCTTTCAATAGACTTGAATATCATTCAGGTTACCCTGTCAATTTGCAATTTACATATGCCAAGCACCGAGGGTTCTGACATGTCAATAATGTAGATTGATTTGCATTTTACATATGCCAAGCACTATGGGTGTGGGTTCTGAGCTTGACTCCCAGTGCGAGCATACATATGCATACTTATTACACAAGAGATATGTATGTCAACCGCTATTATCACTTTGTTTCTCGATGTTATGCGTCGTAAGGGCACTCCTAATGCAGAAACTATGAGATAGTTTCTATGCTTGCCAATTAATGTAGACACTACCCATAGAAACTATACTCCCAATGGATAGTTTCTACAAATAAAATTTTCATCCAATCATCTATCTTCTCTCTCCTATCATCTACCTATCACAGCTCTTTCTATCTTGGTTCCTGTGTAGACATGGTGTCTATATAAGAAACCATTTCCTTATCTCTCCTCCTTAACTCCAATGACACATCAGCATTTTGCTTACTTGGCACCTTATTTAATGCCATAGAAACTATCCATAGTTTCTGCATTGGGAGTGCTCTAATCAACTAAAAGAATTAACTACAGGAGGAGCTCGGAAGCTGAGGGAATTTATAGGGGTGTAAATGCTACAGTTTTTCAAACATAGAATAACAACCGATAATAACAATTGCAGGTGTGTTTTCAATTATTTTTTGGGATTTGCTAGTGCCTAGACGCTCGATCTGGGCGTTAGCTCCGTACACTCGGTTGCAACATTTTTTAGTCATGTTTGTAACATTTCTCAGCCATGTATGCAACAAAAAAAGAACGATGGGAGATGCAATATTGGTAGATAGTGTGTGTAATAATTTTAACCACCGCATGCAACAAAATATTTTCGCAAAAATCTCGATATTGCACAAGCTGTTATTGATTGTTGCACACATAAAATCAAAGTGTTGCACAAAACACCTACCTCCATGGCGCAGCAACGTGCGAAGGTAGCGTGGCGCGCGGCTGAATCTGGTGCCAAGAGAAGGCCACCCGCTTCCTCGTGGCGTACGGCGCCCCGGGCGGCCGCGTCCTTGCCTGCCGTCGAGATCCTTCTTGTCTCCTAACGCGGGCTACTAAGGAAGGGGGAAAAGCCGGATCTGGGTGACGCTGTGCTCGAGGACCGCTAAAAAGGAAGTCGACGGCAGCGGCCGAATCTGATGGCACCAGCGCCGGGGACGGGGTGGCTAGGGCTCGTGGTCATCGACATGCATGGGGTTCCAGGGCATGTGGAGAGAGAAAGAGAGAGAATGAGGAGATAGTGAGAAGGTGGACCGAGTGTCCGATAAAAAAGGGCTCGTGCACGTATGACAATTCCCATTATTTTTATACTAATAGAATATTACCCATACTATTTTTAGCAATTCTTGTAGTCTCATGTGTTATGTGGGTAAACTAGAGAAGAGGAAATTAGTATTGATTGAAAATAGAGTGGTTTTACCACATGTACAGGATGTACATGTACATTGTGTACCATTGATTTTGCTCGAGATTCGTGTTGGCAAGTGGTGTACATTTTGTACACGATTGCACAAGCCATACATACTATGTACAACCTATACACCATATAATCTCTTCCTCTCTCTCTCATTATCTACCTATCTCTCACTATCCTCTCTCTCGCCGCTTTGCTTTCTTTGGCGGCGAAGGTGGTGAACCGATGGCCGCGTTCAAGGCGCGACTGAGCTAGAGTTGAAGGAGGAGGCAGGCGCACCGCCATGGTTGGAGCGCAAAGGAAGTTAGATCCGAAGTGCCATGGCCAATGATGGGCGAATCAAGAGGCTCGTGTGGTTGGGATAGCCGATCCAACGATGCCATGATCGAGGACAATCGGATCCCACACCCTCGTTGTCATCCGCAACGGGATCCATTGGATTCATTCACATCTTGTCCACCACACGATGCAGTTCACCGGATCCGATTACATCCTCTTTGTTGGCATTTGTTGTTGTATAAGTCTTCGGCGCCATCCACGAGGGGATCCACTGGATTTGTTCCCTATCTTATCCATTGGCAAATGTTGTCCATCGGATTCGGTCCCCAACCTCTTCCTTGGCCTTCGTCATCATCTGCATCTTTGATAGCCCGAGCCCTTGACCTAGCCTCTGCCTTCCCTAATCGTCCCACAACCGTGTTATCATCCCCCATGATCGCATTGTACTAAACCGCCTCCATCAGATCTCATCCATGTTTTTTTTGCATGTCACAAAAAAATAAAAAATGCAGCAATTTATTTGCAATTAGCTGAAGATAAATAACTGAAAAATTGAATTTCGTGAAGATGGAAAACCAAGAATGGATGTTATCCTAAGTCTACTGAAAATCGAAAATTTGAATGTCCATCTCATCTTCAAATGATCGAAATGTCCTTTGACTCATGATTCATGGGAGAGAGGGAGCGTATTTGCCTAGTCAAAATACATGGAATTTTTTTACCGTATTTTGTGCACGGATCTCGAGATATACTTGGATAGTGAGGAATGGTATATGTACATGGATGTACATGTGGTTTCGATTTTCTATAAATGATCGGATTATTTGTATAGATGTGTATTTCGATGCTAATTACAGACATGAAAAGCTAATGTTGGTTTATCACATGATCGCAACGCATCTAGAAGCATCTTCGCCGTTCATTTCCTGTTTTTAATTTTCCTCGGAACACTCTAGAAGCCCACTTGATTCTCTCACATCCACCCTTTAAACCCTCCTCCCGTCCCCTTGTCATTTCCCCTTTGTGCTCTCTCTGGAACCTTCCAAAGTACAAACCCTAGAGAGCTTGGCTCGATCCCTGTCGAAACCCTAGCCGCAGATCTCACCCAGCCCCGCCATGGACGAGGACTTCGACATCCCGGGGGCTGGTGGCGACGACATGACTATGGGGGACGACGGGATGGGCGACTTCGGCGGCGACGACGGGCCGGTGATGAAGGTGGGCGAGGAGAAGGAGGTCGGGAAGCAGGGGCTCAAGAAGAAGCTGCTCAAGGAGGGCGAGGGGTGGGAGACCCCCGAGGTCGGCGACGAGGTCGAAGGTATCCGTGCTCCTGCCTCCTCTCAAATCCGTAGATAGCGATGCGTTTCGGTCTGATCCGGTCCATGCCCTGCTGTTGGTTTCGATGGTTCGTTGTGGGATGCGGAGTTAGTGGTGGATCTAGGAGAAATTTCTAGTTCAGTTCTCTTACGCCGGCCATGTTCAATTCGAATTGCTTCTGGGACATTAGGATAGTTCGGTGTTGCTACTTTATTTCAACATTGTGAATTTCTATGGGTTGCGTTATTCTTTTCTTTTTTTCCTTTTGTTGGCGATGCCGCGATGATGCTTTACTGATGAGACGAGGAGAGATGTTTTAAGAGGGACGATAGTCAGTGTTGTCACCTATAATATTGCTTCTGCTCTGTGATTTATTGGGTTTTTAGGGGAATTTATCGTGCTATGCTGGTAACGGGTGATTATAGATCGCTTCGTCTTGTTGTGGAAGAATGCAGATTAGTACAAGTAAATTTGCGCTGATATACCCTTGTGTTGACGTTTCAGTGCATTACACGGGTACGCTCCTTGATGGAACAAAGTTTGATTCGAGCCGTGATCGTGGGACACCCTTCAAGTTCAAGTTGGGACAAGGTGCATTTCTTTCTCTTGTTATGTTCTTTGTTTTTGTGCTCTCATTTTAGATACAAATGTCTCATAAATGATGTTGTTATGACCAGAGCTCCGCATACTGTTTTCTGCTAAATTCCAGGCATGGTTCCAGTAAACTTATTTTGTGTTCCATTTGTATATTGATTCAACATATTTCCGTTCCTTCAATCTTCTATACCTCATATTCTTCTCAAATTGAAATGATTCTAACAAAACATCCCTTAGTTTTGACTGGCACCGTTGATCCTTGTGGAGTTTGGATTTCCGGTAAACGGTAGGTTGCCTCTGGGAAATGAACCTTAATGGTGTCCAAACCTGGATCCTTTTAATGCGCCTGTGGGCTGATATCTGTTTAGACTCAGGGCTGTTTAATTGTACCACTCTGCAGGAGCATTTTAGCTTCTTGTTGTGCTGGTGTTGTCACCATTCAGTGGAGCAAGTTGTTGGTTAGCCATAGATTCATGTAGCTCCACCACTTCTCAATTTTGTTTGGGGTAGAATCAACTATAGTGGTTGAGAAAATGGCTGATGATTGTGTAAGCGCAAGTTTGGATATAATATGTTTTCATTCTTGTTTCAGTATTGCCTGTCATTTGACAAGTTACAAGTTTGTTTTATGTTTCTTGATGGTGCTACTGCATGTTCTAATGTCTGTTCAATACTCAGCGACTATTCTGTCAACTTCTGTCCAGGTCAAGTAATAAAGGGTTGGGATCAAGGCATCAAGACCATGAAGAAAGGGGAAAATGCAGTTTTCACCATTCCTCCTGATTTGGCTTATGGTGAATCTGGTTCACCTCCAACTATTCCGCCCAATGCCACACTGCAGTTTGATGTTGAGCTGCTTTCTTGGACCAGTGTCAAGGACATTTGCAAAGATGGTGGTATATTCAAGAAGATGCTGAAGGAGGGAGAAAAATGGGAGAACCCAAAGGATCCCGATGAAGTATTTGGTAATTTTTGCTAATTGAAACAGCATCCAATCATATGAATTGCCCTTGTTATTTGTGTAGCTGACTCTTTGGATTGATCTAGTGAAATATGAGGCTCGGCTTGAGGATGGTACTGTTGTATCAAAGTCAGAGGGGGTTGAGTTTACAGTTCAAGATGGTGATTATCTCTCCCCCACTCTCCCTCTGTACATGTCCTGTTGTTGAGCTCTCAATGAACTGCTTACTAACAAATGAAAATATGGTGCCAGGGTACTTCTGTCCTGCTCTTGCCAAAGCTGTCAAAACTATGAAAAAAGCAGAGAAGGTGCTCCTTACGATTAAGCCACAATGTAAGTTTCTTTGATTTCAGTCCCCCTTTTGCTTTGCTCTTCTCTTTCTTTTCTTGAGAAAGATGACAAGTTTTTGAGCTTTGCAATGGCAGATGGATTTGGTGAGAGGGGTAGACCAGCAGCTGGTGAGGAAGGTGCTGTACCACCAAATGCCACTCTTCTTGTTGACCTTGAGTTGGTTTCATGGAAGACTGTTACAGAAATAGGGGATGATAAGAAAATCCTAAAGAAAGTTCTTAAAGAGGGCGAAGGATATGAGCGCCCCAATGAGGGTGCAGTTGTTAAAGGTATGCTAAACCATGATAGTTATTGTTCTAACTCCTGTGTATTCGTACAAGTCACTGCTATCTGATTAATGAACTACTTTGTCTTGTAGTGGGTTATAACCAAATTAGATTTTACTGTTGACAGTCAAAATAACTGGAAAACTTCAAGATGGCACAGTATTTTTGAAGAAAGGGCATGATGAAGAGCCATTTGAATTTAAGACCGATGAAGGTGCCTTTTCTCTTTCCTCTGTCTATGTATTTTTCGTTTAAAATAGCACTGCATTGAACTTAATTCGATGACACAGATAGAATGACATGTTCCTTTTGGTTCACACTCTGTTTCCAGAGGAGGTTATTGATGGTCTTGATTGTGCTGTGCTAAACATGAAGAAGGGCGAGGTTGCCCTTGTAACAATTCCTCCTGAATATGCATTTGGTTCTACTGAGTCGAAGCAGGATCTTGCTGTAGTTCCACCTAACAGCACTTTGATTTATGAAGTCGAGCTTGTATCATTTGTAAAGGTGCGCTTCTCTTTAACCAATATCCTTGTGCGTTTTTCTGATCCAATATCCTGAGTGCAGTCTAAAGAACGAGCAATTTTTCTTGACACATAGGACAAGGAGTCATGGGACTTGAACAATGCGGAGAAGATTGAGACTGCTGGTACGAAGAAAGAAGAGGGGAATGCATTGTTCAAATTGGGCAAATATGCCAAAGCTTCTAAGCGTTATGAGAAGGTCAGACATTTTTCTTTTGTTTCACAACTGTAAATATCGCTGTGCTGCTATTAAGGTTTGCTTCGTTTTCCTACTGTGTCTGATTGACCGATGGGAAATATATTTAATCTCAGGCTGCAAAGTATATTGAGTATGATACTTCATTTAGTGAAGATGAGAAGAAGCAATCCAAGCAATTGAAGATCACCTGCAACTTGAACAATGCTGCCTGCAAGCTGAAGCTGAAAGACTACAAGCAAGCTGAAAAGCTTTGCACCAAGGTGCCAACATCTATTCCTGCAAATACCTGTTTGGTATCTTGTGTTACTAAACCAAGGTGACATTGGGGGGTGTTTGTTGCCAGGTTCTGGAACTAGACAGCCAAAATGTCAAGGCTTTATACAGGAGGGCCCAAGCTTACATTCAACTTGCAGACCTAGAGTTTGCAGAGGTCGATATAAAGAAGGCACTGAAATCGATCCTGATAACAGGCAAGCTTCACAAATCGATCCTGAAATCTATTCACTGAAACAGTGGCTTCAATTTGATATTGGCAATGTTACAGTAGCTTCCATTTGATATTTGACAATTTCGCTGCTATTCTCAGGGATGTGAAATTGACATATAAGACTCTCAAGGAGAAGGTCAAGGAGTACAACAAGAAGGATGCCAAATTCTACAGCAATATGTTTGCTAAGATGACCAAGCAGCCGGCAGAAGATAGCGTAAGCATCTCTGCGACTTTCGCTGCGAACCCACATCTTTTTTCGGAATCACCGGTATGGATCTAATTCAATCGTCTCCTGAATCGCAGAAAGCTGGAACTGGGGCTGAATCGAAGCAAGGATCAGAACCCGGCAGTGCTGCCTAAGGACTCGCCTGTTGCTCTTGGCTAATCTTTAATCTAGTGGTGCACTCGAATGCTTGGAGTTGCTAAAACCGTGATGAGAAACATTACTGAGTTTTCAGTCGATAGTTTTTCTTGTTGAGATCATTGCGTATTTGAACGTTCCCATATTATAGAACGTGCTTTATGGGTAAGAGCTAGTTTCTCGTCAATGAGATCTATGTTGTGCGTTGTGACGACCATGCGCTGCATGCCTCCGTGTCCTGCAAGCCCAGTCAGGCGGAGGCTCGTCGCCACGGCCACGATCTAACGTGACGCTGGAGCAACTCTGGAGCGTGCCGTCGCTCCTGCCTAGGGCCGCAACGTGGGGTTCTGTATGGTGCCTGTGTCAAGCCTTGTTGAGTCCCATTCCGAAAGGATATAGGTAAAATAACAGAAAAACTAACAAGAGCTATAGCGATTGTCCACGTTCTAACGGGATAGGAAGCTTACGTCCGATCAAAACACTAAGAGCTGTTTGTAACCATTCAAAACACTTCAAACTTATCCTTTCTCTGACTGCAACTAGAACGCATTTATCTCCACTTTCACAACCACATCTCTCTCTCTCTCTCTCTCTCTCCGTGAACTCCATCTTCATGAAACAACAAACTTCCATTATAACCCTTGTGCTGCATAGATTCACCTCCAATGGCCTCCTCCACATGCACCGTCACCCCTCCACCCCTCTGTTTGCTCACCACCACCACCACCACCAGCGGCTACACGAGCCCTCACGCCTCTGCCCCATCTTCCACTTCGCCTCTAGCTCGAAGCTTCCCTACCCCATCTCCTCCTTCGAGCCACCACTTGATGTCGTTGCTGACATCGACGAAGACGATGTAGCCACAGGCAACAAGGAGGATTGAGACGAGCGCTATGACTTCGAGATCGAGCTGCACAAGCTATCCGCTTTGTGCGCACGTAGGTGCGTATCAACGTGCCGCTGGAGGCTGTGTGGGCCATGCTCACCGACTATGAGGGCCTCACCAACTTCCTGCCGGGCCTCTACGAGTGCCGCCGCCTCGACCTGGAAGCCAGCTTCGTTCACCTCTACCAGGTCCCTACTTCGATGCACGCTTGCGATTTTCCCTTGCAATTCGTCGAACACGTTGTGTGTATAGTGCTCAAATGGGTTGTGGTCTGGTCTGTGCAAGTTGGAGAGTAGGATTTGGCCTTGAGGTTCAAGTTCAACGCCAAGGGCACCATAGACTGCTACGAGGGGGAAATAGGTCCTTCCAGCTTCTTTAAAATTTGAATGCAATTACTGGGATTAGCTCACTGGTGAATGCCAATGATGACTCCAAGCAGCAAATAGTAAGTTTCATAAAGTTTTATGAGATTTCATGATTAAATTTCATGACTAAGATTTATTGTGTTTCATTAAGTTTCATACAATTTTATGACTAAGATTCATAGTGTTTCACGAGGTTTCATAAAATTTCAGAAGATTTCATATTTAAATTGACTAACTTTCATAAAATATGTTCTAAATTCTATAAAACCTTATAAAACTTAGATAAAACCTAATAAAACTTACTATACCGTTAAAAATCTTTCTAACAGCATACTGTACGCTAGCCCTCCCCCTTAAACTACGATGCGAACAAGGGGAGACGACGTGTGCACTGGCTTGAAGTGATAATTTAGAGGACATCAAAATTGCACTCGTTGAGAGGAAGTGTTTAGTCTAACATCAATGCAGGTACACAACATTAGAAGATCAAACAGCACGGACTATTCACACACTTTTGACAGCTTTAGCTACAGAGAAATAGCGCAGAGCTGTAGGAATGCAAGCAAAGGCAAGCGCCCTAATCCAAGTAGCGAGTGGGCAACGTGATCGACAAAACAAAACAAGCATGTGGCATACTGGAAGACCCTGAGATGAGAAAGAGCATCATCGATTAATGGACGGGCAGCAAATAAACGGCACCCACTGCTGTTTCTTCCCCTTGGGTTTCTTCTCGATGGGCAACCTGGCTGAGAGTTCCAATCTTGATGCCCGGAGCCTGCTTTGGGAGAACCTGGCTTCACCGGCGACGCATTGTCCTTCGATGCTCGGCGCCTGAACGACAACACTCGATCCTTGGTGCTTGCTTTCTTTTCTTTAGTTTCCACGCCCTTCTCCGCGAGGAGGATCTTCAAAGAGACATGCTTCTTGTCTGAATCCACAATCACCTCCTTATCAGCAACCTCTTCATTTTGACCGTCTCCTTTCAGATCGTCTGTGCTTTGTGTGGCGTTGATCTCCTTTGCAGCGGTCTCTTCCTTCTGCTTCCTTTCCTCAGCATCATCTGTGCTCTGTGCTGCAGCGATTTTATCAGAAGCAGCGTCGGCAGCAACCTCTTCGTCCTGTTTCTTTTCTTCAGCATTACCCGTGCTCTGTAGGATATTGTTTATATGAGAGCCAGAATCCACTGCAGTTTCTTCATTCTGCCTTTTCTCTTCAACGTCATCTGTATTGCTTTCCGCATCGATCTTGCAAGGTGTAGATTCTGAAGTAGGCGCTTCGTTCATTTCTTCAACATTATCAATGGTGTGTAACACATTGATCCCATGAGAAGTAGGGCCTGCGGTTATCTCTTCACTCTGCTTCCTTTCTTCAACATCTCCTGTTGTCACTTCAGAGGAACAAACATTCTTTGTAAGGTTAGCAGCACTACCAGCACAGATGACTTCAGCACCTACAGCAGGTCCAATTGCACTTGATACGGCTTGGTTGCCGACCCCATCTGCAGAATGGTCGTGAATTTCAGTTCATAAACAAAGATCATATGGGACGTAAAATAACTGGGAGGTATTGATGAACATGTTGTCAGGCCTGTATTGTCTCTCTTAATGAGATTGACTTGCCAACACAAACTGTACTTGTAGAAATATGTGCTGGTCCTCAAATTTTACCTAACTAGACACCTTTTTCCAAACGATGGGGCACCATGATTGCACATTAAGGCCTTCTAATTGAACTTTCACGCAATAAATTTCAAGCAGAAACTGAAATGATCTTTGATATTTCGATAAAACGAGCACAACCCTAAAAAAGTCAGCATATTTAGGATTACCATATTCACACACTTGTTGGTCACTACCAGCATAATGGAGAAACATCAACTAGCCAAAACTAGACTTAACCACTTCTTCTTACCAAATTAATTATGATATTTACAACCAAACACTAATAATAAATACAAATGCAGAACACAAGAACATCAGCACAAAACTCAAATTCTCACCTGCATCAGGACAATGCTGTCCTTCCTCAATGTCTGTCTGTTCAGGGATTGTCAGCTGATCTACTGCCACAGAGGTCGAGTCAGTTTGCTGGTGGGTTTTGACACTGTCTGGTGCATCCAAATGGCAATCACCAGTAGCAAGTTCAAATAAATCATCACCATTGGTATCATCTGCACATACATGCTTCTCAGTACACGTCTCCTTATTCCCAAGTAAATTGACAGGTTCCTTGACAGTAGAAACTTGCACTATTGAGTTACTTAAAATAATCCTGCTTTGCTCCTTGGGTTCAGTCTCTTCACCGGGGAATTCTTCTTTGGAAACCACATTGAAATTATTGACAGATGGATCTTCCTCCACTGTTGTAGCACTATGCCCCTCATCAATCTTGGTCTGTGACTTTTCTTGACATGAGGAATCAATCCCACTGCCTTCTACCAATATGTCTTCGCTATTCTTGTCTTTGCCAATGGTGTTGATCATATCATCTACTTCAGTAACGGCAATATCATCCGGACAAACAACTACAGCATTTGTTTGAGCAGAAACTTCACCTGCAGTAGCATTTGATGCCAGAGACGTAACATCTGAGTTATTTGTTTCATGTACAGAGAAATCTGAAGTGAATCTTGCACCATCTTCAGGCTCTGGTGGAAGAACAGAAGTGGAAGCATCCTGACACAGATCAGAACTAACTACTGGTTGAGACGGATGCCCATCTTCAAGATGTGGTGCATTTTCAGCCACTTCCGTCCGAATCTCATCATTATCAATTCCAATGGCCTTACGAGCAATTTCAGAAGCGACGTCATCGCAACTAATGAGGCAATCTTCACTTAATTTATTGATGATGTCTTGAACTCTAGTACCATTAGGAGAAGAATGCTCTACAAAAGACATCCACGAAATGAATAATACAGGTGCAATAGAGTCGTGATGCATCGGAAGAAGACATTGGTGAAAATATGCATTGAAGAAAGTGTACATCTACAGCACGGTGAATATTAAAATAGCTCTGGACTTTCTGGCAGTGAAGTTATGCTACGAGCACCGGATGGAGACAATTTCACAAGATGGGAGGAACCCCATGCCTAGTACTACACTAAGCAACAAGATGCCGGTCTCTCCAATTTACTGAACCGTATTATTCCACCAAGATTGAGATGTACAGTTTGGAAGTTACATAAACAGCTAAGCAGTTCCAGAACATTACTAACCCAAAAGAATATTATCCTAACCCTCCCCGAAGATGACAAGAAAGTACACACATTCTGAACATTACTACGCTAATCGAGAAGACCAAGAACCATCATGCCTTCATTCCAGCCTCCATATCAGTACAATTTCACTGAATCATGAAAGTTCTTCTCTACAAAGACGAATTGGGAAAGAAAAAAAGCAGCAGCAACTTTTCACCTACCAAATCGCTTATCAAACCCATTTTACTTCAGAAACTAACAAAAAGAGAAACAAAGAGCAAGAATATTCAGGGAGGGTTCTGATAAAAAAAAGAGAGCAAGAATATTCAGGGAGAAAGAATCAGAACAAACCTGCATTGTCCTCGTTCTCCACTACATCCCCAACCACTCGCGCAGATCCAGGCGAACCGCCGCCGCAGACCGCCGCACGCGCGCCATTCCCCTCTCCTCCTGGTCCTCCCCCTCCCCCTTCACCCTCACCTAGGACGCACACACGCAAACGGGTAAGGCCAAGAAAACCTCAGACGCAGTAACCCACCAGGGCAAGGCACAAAAACTGCGCGGTACCTAGCAGCAACTTCTCGCCCTCCTCCACGCCAGCGGCGGCAGCGGACAGTGGCTTGCCGCAGTTCTTGCGGTGCGCGCGGCGCTGCTTGGCGCTGGGATGCGGGTTCGGGTACTGGTACCCGCACGCGGTGCACAGGCCGCCGCCGCCTCCTCCTGCACACAACCCAAACACAAACCCGCCACGCCATTACATCACACGAAGCAGCAAAAGGGAAAAAAAGAAAAGAAAAGGACCGGCAAGAAAGGAAGAAAATTTCCGCAACGCCGACGGCGAGGAGGCTCACCGGAAGCGCCGCCTCCGCTCTTGTGGCCGCTCTCCATGGCGAAGCAGTTCCAGCCCTCCCGTGCTCAGCAACGGCGAAGAAGAGTGGAGACCAGTGGCTACTGGGGAGTCGCTTTGGTTCGGTGGAGACGAACCCACACCATGCTCTGGAATTGACAGGTGGGATCCGCAACGCGGGGCCCACACGTCAGCGATGAATTGGGTGGCGCGGTAAACACGGGGACCGTGCGGCCGGATCGGAGGGACAATCGCCATTTGGTCGTTTCCGTGCGGTCGCGGCCTGCTCTCCTCTCTCTGGACGCGGGATCTCCGCCGTCGGTGGAGGCGTCGACGGCGGCGATGCGGATAAGCGGTAAAAAAAAAGAAACCGTCAAGATTCCACCGGTGCAGGGGGGGCACGTGACTGCCAAAGCGAGAGGATTCTTTGCTCCGGCCAGTTAATAACCTGCGCAGCTTTGGGGCCTTTTACTTTACCCTTGTGCTGTTTTTTCCCCTCTACCTTGACAGTTTCACTCCGGCCAATGCGGCGGTGGTGTACCGTTGTCTGCATCGTTGTCGTTACCACCGACTCGCCGCCGTCAGGTCAGGCCCTACCGTCGTGCACACCGGTAAATTACTGCATGTGCTGGTGCGAAACATGGGCAAGGACGACGAGGGAGCCGGCGAGGAGGTCGTGTCGGGTGAGAACGGCGTGTGGGTTGTCGTCGAAACTGATCGATTGGGTCATCCTCGTCCGCGCGATATGTGCTTGTTCTTTCTGTTTTTTTTTTTTGGTATGTTTCAAAGGCGAAACAATAGCGGCTTTCTAAAGCCGTTTTTTAAAATAGCTTTTCAAGAGAGAAAAAAAAATATACGTTATTCGTGTCGATATCTTCGTTATCTTAAAAAAAATATAAATAAAAATCATTGATCGTAGCAAAAAAAACCAACAATTGTAGTATAGAATAACGGAACAATAAGTCATTAGAGACACAAGCAAATGAAGCAATGATAGCTCGTGATTGAATCATTGGTAAATTAACTCTCAAGTCTACCACATAATTAACGTAGTTAAACCAAGAGCAGTATGAAACTAAATCACAGTGATGTTTTGCTTGCTACAGAGTCATGGAGAATAATCTATCCAAGGGGCCTTCCTCCCTAGTCCAATCGTCGTACTCTGTCAATCTCTTCGATCCGAAGCTAGTTCAAAGAACTGACAAACTTGCATGATCCATGGCCTGTAGAACACAGCCACGTCGTCAAGAACAGATCAACAAGATGCATGGGATGTAAAAAGAAGCTACGGCTCTCTCGCAACATCAAATAGTGTATACGCAGTGCATGTAATCGGTGCAGCGTGTGTGTGTGTGTGTAATCGAACTGGATGATTCGAAAAGCAAAATGTTAAAGGATAGGAATTGCAGAACCAATCATATCATGGTTCACCGTGGTGAAGAAATGAGATCAGTGAAATCATCAAATTACTGTGATGTATCATGTATGTAGTAGTTTTCCGTTGAAATGGTCCTATAATCCATAGCATTACTTGATGGCCAACGCGACTTCCAAAATAGTCTGAAACTCTGAATGTTACCAAGCTACACAAATACAGTTCTATACGTTTACTTCTGAGAGGAAGCTGTGACAGGCATTTCATGTAGAATTCTTATGTAGACCTTTTTCTCAGATCAAGTATTTAATGCACTAATGCATGAGGCTGTACGCATAAATTGGTCCAGCTGAAGGTAATAAGACGTACAAACAAAACCACTAGCAAAATAAACAGTTCTCTGCACTAGGCAGCTTCTACTGATCAATGGGAATAGACATCTGAAAAGGAAAAGTTGCAAAGGACATGGCTCCAAATCTAATGTTTAGCAAGACCAAGATAACCTTTCAGGCGTCACAAGCTTATCCACAGGTGTCTAGGGAATATGTGACTTTTTTTTTGTTAAAGGGTACTTAAATTTTGAAACGTTGGATATTCTAAATCTAAAGAATCGCATCCCTCCCCTAAATAATATATATTCCCCTTCTTCTACTCCCCTCTCCTCCCCTTCCTAAACCCTAGCCATCAACCCTCCTCACCACCGACTTCCCTCTAAATCCAGGGGCTCTGGTGAACCCCAATTCAAATCCTAACCCTGTCTCGAGGCAAAATTCTACAATGAGAAATTCTAGTGCTTAATCCAAAAAAACATTCGAGTACTAGTTAGCAATTCCCTCTTGTTTATTTACTTTATATTTTTCATCTTATGTGATCAGCCTTCATATTTCTACTAACAAAAATTATTTGAAAATAATATTATCATCAAACTATATTGCTAACAAACACCAAGAAATTAAATCTACTTCATCAACAAACCATGACAAATCAGTTAGTTAAGCAGCGCCACCAATCTAGCAATCACCAAACTTGTAAAATTTGCAAGCATCAGAAATGCTTAGATTAACTTACTTGGATCTTTGGTAGTCTTCTCTGCAAGGCCATTGAAGTAGCAAGTGCCCCAGCCTTCCTGAACTGTTGCCAGTAGGCATTGAACGCGTAGCTTGCATGCGCGCCGAGCGAGTCCGGCTGGTGGCACTCGCCGCCGGGGTGGATGGCGTTGCACGTCCCGCTCCCTGCTGGCACGCGTACTTCACGGCGTCTGCCACCGCCGTCTCATTCACCGCCTTGCCGCCGGCCAGCACGCACCACACGGGCGTGCCGTTCTGATCCGCAGGCTGCAGCGGCGGGTACGACGGTGCATGCCGCCTGCCGGTGAGGTCAACCTGGTAGACCCACGTCCCGTTCGGGTAGTACAGCCCCAGTGCCGCTCGGTGCCCGGCCCGGGCTTCTGGTCCTCGTTGTACAGCGAGAAGACGAACACCGGTATCTTGGCCCCGGCCGGGCCGGCGTGCCGGGGTTCTTGGCCATCCGCGCGGCGAGGTTGCGGTTGTAAGTCGCGGCGTTGTGCACGTTGGCGCCGATCTCGTCTACGTCGCCGGCGTTCGGCCACCCGGTCTCCGAGACGGCCAGCTTGACGTTGCCGTACCCGAGCTTGGCCATGGCGGCGACGACCGCGTCGAGCATTTGGTCGAGCAGGTTGGTGTAGATGAGCCCGTGCCCGGGTCGACGTACTGGTGCTCGGCGCGCCCTGGAAGAGCGCGTAGTCCAGCGAGATGGTCTTGCGGTTGGCCGCCCAGGCGAAGTACGGGTACACGTCGATGAAGTAGTAGGAGCCGGTAGCATTCAGGAACTGGAGCAGCGGGCGCACGACGGAGCCGGCGATGTCCTCGCGGAACGCGCCGGCGGACGGCGGGTAGGAGGCGGCCAGCACGTCCATGGCGAGCGTCGTCCCAACCTTGACGCGGCCGAGGCCGAGCGCGCGGACGGAGCGGCGGAGGTTGGCCATCGCCGGCACGAGGCTGGGCCACGTGGAGCCCGCGATGGCGCGGTTGGACAGCACCTCGTTGCCGACGAGCAGGTACACCACCCGCGCCGCCGGGCAGTGCGGCGCTAGGTTGTCGGCCACCCACCTGTCCGCGGCGGCGGGGGACGCGGCGAGCGAGGGGATGGCCTGGTTCGGAACCATGACGGAGACCGGCAGGCCCGTCCCCGCGAGCGCGCGCAGGATGGCCGGGCTGGCGTCGTAGATCTTGACGGAGCCCGCGCCCGCCGCGCGGAGGAGCTCGACGGAGCGCGCCGCCGTGGGGAGGTCGTCGGCGACGGTGCCGTAGTTGACGCCGAGGCCGCGGAACCCGTCGCCACTGCATGCATGCAACGCAAAAACCGGGCAGTGATTAGCAAAGAACCGATGCCATTAGCTTAGCGCTTCGGAATCGAAACGGCGTAATGGGAGGCGATCACCATGGCAATGCAGCGAGAGGGTGGCGAGGAGGACGACGGCGGCGGAGAGGGAGGAAGAAGCCATTCTTGTTTGTTTGTTTGTTCGTGCTTGTTAACACTGTTTGTTTATAAAGAGGATTTTTAGGATTAAGATAATTCAGAATCTAAAAGAAACTGAAAACCAGAGAAAAAGAAGATGAAAATACAGATACGTAACCTTGAAGGCTAATTTGAGGACATAAACAATTGAACTTTTGGGCCTCATCAGGCCCAATAGGCTCCTCCCACGTTACGCTTCACTATCAGGGTTCAATTCGTTGCTTGAATTTTCGCCAAATTTATTTCTATTTGAATTA
The DNA here is from genome assembly GCA_036346575.1 of Dendrocalamus sinicus. NCBI lineage: Eukaryota > Viridiplantae > Streptophyta > Magnoliopsida > Poales > Poaceae > Dendrocalamus > Dendrocalamus sinicus. Next base: position 32,887,632 of record CM070663.1, read on the forward strand.
TGTCAAAATTTTGGTTAAATTTTCTCAAAATTCAAATGATGTTTGAATATTTTGTTCGAGATTTTGAATGAAAGAACGAAATTTCATTCATTTCGTTCGTCTCGCTGCCCTCCGAAATTTTTTGCAAAACGAGATTGTGAACCAGTGGCGGAACTAGACCTCGGACTACCTGGGCTATAGCCCGAAGCCCGTCAACTAAAACTTATGTAAAATTCAAAAAAAAATAGAGTTAGCCTAAGAGTCAACCCAAAAGCAGCTAGCCTAGCCCGAGATTTAGGCTTAGATTGGTTCCGCCACTGTTGTGAACCCTGTTCACTACACGTCCTTATGGCTAGATGCTTAGTAATATTGCTTCTAAAAACAAGATGATATTAAGAACGACTCAAAAACATAGTTGATTATTAGTGTAATCCCTACTATTTTTTAAAAAAATTCTGTTACAGGTTTGCAGAAGAGGTTATCAACTAGTTATGTGAGTAAAATAGCAGTCAATTAAAACTAGTTCTATGCGTTTCGCTTTCTGCTTCTATACATTCTTCACATGAGAACAGTTTACATAACACAACGCCAAAATTGCGTGGCAATGCAGCAGGAGTAACACTTGCTGCTTAATTCAGTTGCTTGTTACGTACAGGATCTCTCAGTGTCCCCGTCGTATAATGTGACACAGCACAACCTGACAGCCAGCAAAACCGTCAACCAGAGCCACTGGCAGACGCTGATATGGCACACAGGTAGTTCGGTCTTCATCATTACTATTACAAAAGAACGAGTTGATGATCGTACATCTTTTCTCCTCTAACTATAGTGCAGTCTACGGTACTACCGCTGACCGAAACTACCAACGTTGTAATCACGGAAATACCGCATGCGTTGGTGGTTGAAGACCATGGCTGAGAGCTGACTTGGTCGAACCAATGTGGTCGAAGATTTGTGTGTCAAATATCTGTGTGATCGAAACCAGTGTGGTCGGAATCAACGTGATCAAAGATATGTGTGATCGAATCCAGCGTGATCGGAATCAACATGATCAAAGATTTGTATGATTGAAACAAGCGTGGTCGAACCAATGTGGTCGAAGATCTATGTAATCGAAACCAGCATGGTCAAACCAGTGTGGTTGAAATCGACATAGTCGAGATCTGTGTGATTGAAACCAGTGTGGTCGAAAATCGATATGGTCAAAGATCTGTGTGATTGAAACCAGCGTGGTCGAGAATCTGTGTGATCGAAACCAGCGTGGTCAAACTGACATGGTTGAAACCGACATGGTTGAGATCTATGTGATCGAACCAACGTGGTCGAGACTTATGTGGTCGAAACCAACATGATCGAACTAATGTGATTAATACAACATGGTCGAAAATCGATGGAGTAGTCAGAGATCTGTTTGATTGAAGATTGACATAGTCAAAAATTGATATGGTCAACGTAGTCGAGACCTGAGTGATCGAAACCAATATGGTTGGAGACTAGCGTAGTCGAAAACCTGTGTAGTCGATCCAGACAGCATGGTTGGAGACCTGTGTGGTCAAACCGAACAACATAATCAGAGACTTGAGTGGTCGAATCATCCGACATGATCAGAGACCAATATAGTTGATGATCAGTACAACCTTACATGCAAGTCATATGAAAATAAATCACTTTTACTAACATACATTACCAGATTAACCTAGATCGAGATCTACTATTAAATTATGTGTTCTAAGGAACCTAAAAAACTCAACCCAACTTAAACAAATTCATTTCTTAGCTTCGTACTACTTAAAAACAATTCATGCTACCTAGATCGAAAAAAGACAAACATCAAATTGGAGTCACCTCTGCACAAACACATCAAACGGTTTGAGTCCAAGATTATTTTTCCAAACCTACATTGTAACATGGAATTGTTCTATTTATATGGTATGAGAAACTCAAACAGTAAAGTGCTCAAATTGCACATCATTTGCACAAGGCATGAATAGCAAGACACGCGCGCACAAACAAAAGCAATACCAGCATGCTTGTCTTCTCCTGAAAGCAAACAGAACGTCTTCTCCAAAAAGCAATCCCAGCACGTTTGTCTTCCGTCATGTTTTTAAAGCAACTTACCAAGATAATCTTTTTAAAATAGCTTATCAACGCACATCGATATTCGGTTATCAAGACAATCTTTTTAAAACGACTAATCAGCGCATATCAATGTTCGGTTTGTTCGCAAAAACACTAGTGCTTAAGATCAAAAATCATCAGCCAATCATACGCCTCAAACAAAAAAAAAACCCACCCAAAGTCCATATAACGATACCATTGTTGATTACACACTACACCCAACGTAGTTCTTGTCTTAGCAAAAAGCATGATATGCTAAATTGAAGGTAATGACAAACTTTGATGTACAAACTTTGATGTTCAACGCTAAGGCAAAACTTGACAGCGGTACAGGCAGCAGCTTAGTCGAACAGACTGAAGCCCATGTCATCGTCAGACTCTTCCGCAGGTTCGTCCTTTTTCTCTTCCTCCTTGGGAGCAGCCGCAGCAGCAGCACCAGAGTCAGCAGCGGCAACCGGGGCAGCAACTGCAAACTTGCTGGGATCCTGCGAAGCAACGCCAATCAGAATCAAATTAGATTTAGGTTTTAGTGCCATCAAAACATCATCTGTTTACTTTACATAGCTAAGGAGAAAAGTTTATTATCTTTTGAAGATAATGATACGTCATTAAAGCATTATCTCAAGTATGATAGAATGCCCGCTGCCAAAACCAGCCAACCACAAACACTTAGATTGATGACCTATCACCAACTGAAGTAACATTCGATAGATATTAAGTTCAGAATAAATAGAACATGTGTCAATCAGAAATGACATGCTGCAGTCCATAACACAAATTGACTCGTTTATATTGACTTTTGGTTTTGGATTATGAATAGTAACAACCAGCCCATAGAGATACTTGTAGAGAAAGATACGCAAGATTTTGGTAGATATAAATAAAGTCACTACACTGAGTACAACAATCAACTAGTAGACCTCCACTTAAAAAGACACTCTGTTTGAAAGTTAGGTACTGTAGAAAAGCAACTTTTAGAATCCAATATAAACAGGACCTGCCCAACTTTGTTTCACATATTTAAACTAGAGTATTGGTTTAGATTGATGACCTGCCACTAATTCTTGTAAAGCTCAATGGTCATCTAGTTCAGAATAAACAAGATGTGCAAAGCATAGATGACATGCTGCAGTTCAGTAACACAATTTTCGCTTCTGCTATGAACTAAACTAACAGAAAGCAGTAAGCATAACACGGTTACAAACATTCTCCCGCACTTAAACTAAAGACTACAAATAGGGCAAACATGAAATATAAAAGGGTGAATTGATTACCTTCAGATACTCTTTGATCTTGTCTGCATGTGGGTAGGAGTAATCAGTCTCCACAGCAACAGCAAGCACATTCTTGTACCCGTTGATGAACATGTGTGGTGCAGCAGCGATAGTTGGGTACGATATTGCCAGGGACAGCGAGGCAACCATAGATACACCAGATGCAAACTTCTCCATCAGGTCTTCCTCAGTGAGGTCAAGAACCTCAGGGCTGAACACCGACCCACTGTCGTAGACATTGGTGATCACAAGCCCATATGAGAAAGGGCGGATACCCAGCTTGGCAAGCAGGGCAGACTCAGACGAGCCAACCTTGTCGCCCTTCCTGATGAGCTCCACAGGGGTGATGATTTCAACAGTGCCCTTGTTGATCTTGGTGGGGATGTTAAGCACCTGAAAAACAGGACAGCAGGGGTGAGAACTTGTGCATAACTGTAAGTACACAGAGATGTGTTATCATCAAATGCCCACCTGGAAGAAAGAAGTCTGGGAAGGATCCAGGCCAGTGTTTCCAGGGGGGACCACCACATCAACAGGAGCAACCAGCCCAACACGAGCAGGAGCTCCAACCTGTTATAACAACAGAAACAAGATCAGAGTCGTTGGACATCACAGAAATAATTAACTAAAAATGTTCTAAACATTAGCTGAACAATAGCAATATAGCAGCAGCTCACAAAAAACATGACTGTACAGTACTATGAAAAAAATTCGCAATTCATAAACAAACAATGTCTTCACTGGAAACGTTCACATCACACCCCAAAACTAGTTGACATCAAGTCATTTCCGATTACTATCCCACAATTCCCATGCATATTTACTTCTATGGCCTAGCCTAGCATTCATGTATAACAAATGCAACATTTACTACAAAATTGCATACAACAAACAAGTTACAGGTCTCGTGCAACAACAGTTTTCACAGATAAAAACATATAAATCACACCATCCTTGTTCTTCCCAATGATACCAGAAACATATCATTAACAACTATACCAGGATGCTCCATAAAAATCTTGTAACATCGCAAAATTACTACTGCATACATACATAGGTGAAATTCTACGCACAGAAGCATCACGTTCATGCAGCCCCAGACGTCCACTTCACAGCGACCACGCCAGACCATAATACAATTTACAAGGCTTGCAAAAAGAAATTAATTACAACAAGAAGAACAGGGGTTCAATTTCATCACATAATCATATTTTAATACCTACAAGCTCCATGTTCCCAGGCACAGAAGCATCAAATTAATGCAACCCAGTACATAATAACGCAATACCACACGACAATCTTACAGGATTGCAAATATAAATAAGAACTCGCAAATAAAACACATGTGGTATGATAATTCACCTTGTACTTGGCGACCTCCTCGCGGACCTCCTTGAGGTCACCCTTGGTGAAGATGAGACCAACGTTTCCCTACAGTCAACAACAGCACAAAAAATTCCATTTCAGCGCACAAATCGGAAACGCCAAAAGCATAAACAAAGACAAAAGGATCCGGCGGCTTACGACGAGGAGGGGCATGAGCTCGAGGAAGTCCTTGTTGCCCGTCTTCTCGGCGTGCACCTTGATGCAGCGGCGGATGAGGGTGTTCTTCCCCATGAGCACGATCGAGTCGCCGCGCAGGCCCTTGCGGATCTCCTGCAGCTGGTTGGAGCCGACGTTGTCCGCCACCGCGATGAGCACCTTGGTGTACTCGTCCAGCAGCTGGCACAGCTTCTTGTCGTACGCCAGCTTCTTCTCGGCCTTGGTCCTCTTGATCGCCATCGCTGCGCTACGAGCTAGCAACAACAACAGGAACCCTAACGGCCTAACCCTAGCTAGAGGTGGCAAATCCGAGTGTGAGATAGAGGTGGGAGACGAGGATGAGGAGGACCAAGCCCTGAGGAAGGAGAAGAGCAGGAAGGAGAAGAGCAAGGCGGACGGCTCGGCGGCGGCGACGCTTTAACCTAGGGTTTCTTTTGGGTGAGGGGCTGGGTATATATAGGGGAGGGCACCGCGCGGCTGACGTGTGAGGCCAGAAGGGTAGGGTTTCTGTAGGGGGTGGGCCTATTGGGCTCTCCGCCTCTCCTGCCAACTAAATGTGTAAGATAGGGGAAAATTTTTATTGTGCAATGGTGGCATAACTGGGTTTGTATAAGGAGTGAATCAGAGACTGATACGTGGCATAAAAATACTGCAGTGAATACTATTGAGCACTGTAGATCATAGGAAAACAATGAAATCTCCCAAAAAAAATTGCTACAGTGTTTTTTCTCGCTACAATGTTCGCCGCAATGTTGTGTGTCATGTGTCACCACCCGATTGGCTCGTTACACAAACCACCGTACCACCGCTACACAATAAGATTTTTGGGTAGGAGAGGCTTACGTAGCGCGCGGCATGACCATCTCAACGGTGATGAGGACGCGGAAGGAGAAGTACCGGAGGGCGTTCTCGTCGAGCTCCATGGCATCCTCCTCCTTCTGGCGCTACTACTGCAGGGCAGTGAGGAGGCGACGGTGGCAGAGAGAGCTCTGGCTCCACGAGGACTCTATTAGGAGTCAGGAGGATGATGAGCAGTGGTGGCCAAATGAGCGGCTCGGCATGGCGCGGCCCAGGCCTGACGAGGCACGGGCATGTTTGGCTTGTCAGCTAGAACAGGCCGTGCCATGCCGGCCCATGGGCCGAGCCTCCAGCCCAGACACGGCTCAGAAGGGTGTAGTGCTGTGCCGCCCTGAGGCACGATTAGCCCATCGAGCCAGGCCAGCATGGCACACCCGTTTGGCCCATGTTGCCCGTTTGGGCCAAAAATAAAAAGCTAATTTGTTAAGAATATATGTACAATTCAAAAAAAGGCATAATAAATGATAGAGATTATAAAAATGTACATTAAATTGTAGAAAATTGTAGAATATACATAATAAATTGTAGAAAATGTAGAAAAGGCACATTAAATTATAGAAATTGTAGAAAAAGACATAATAAACTATAGAAAAAGACACATTAAATTATAGACAGACCTAAGAGACTGTGCCGTGCTGTGCTAGGCCGAGCCCAACAATGCTCGTGCCGTGCCGCGGCCGCACGCTGGTCGAGGCACCACCATGGCCTTGTGCGCGTCGACCCACCCACCGGCCGTGGCCTTGCTAATAGTACCATGTCTTGGGCCAGCCTATTTGGCATGACCCATTTGGCCATCTCTGATGATGAGGGGCTGGAGATAGGCCTATTGGGCTTTCTTACCTCTGGGTATTAGGGTGTAAACGAGCCGAGCTCGAGCGAGCTTGACCTTCCGTGCTCGAGCTCGGAGAAGTTCGCCGAGTTCGAGCTGAGCTCGAGTTGGGGCCTGAGCTTGGACCTAGACTCTTGCTTGGCCTAAGCTCGAGTAGGCTCGACTCGTTGAAGCTCGATAACAATTAAAATAATTTATTATGAACTATTTTTCAATAATAAGAAAAGTTTGAGTTCGAGCTCGGCTCTAGTAAACTCTATAACAATCAAAATAATTCAAATACACACTAATTTTCAACAATAAGAAAATCTCAAGTTCGAGTTTGGCTCGTCTAACTCGGTAAGAGTTGCTATGTATCACTATCTAAGCTCGAATCGAGGCTCATAAACTATTCGAACTCGGCTCGGTGAAGCTCGCTAGTTCGAGATCAAGCTCGAGTTCGGCTCGTTTAAAGTTTAAGCTGAGCTCAAATTGAGTCTAGAACGAGCCAAACTCGAGTAGCTCGTGAGCTTTGAGCTTTTTTTACCGCCTTACTGGGCATTGGCAACTGGGTTGGGGTTCTTCACCAAAGATGATAATCCATTCGGCCTTCTCTCTCTCTTTCCTTTTGCAATTGTAAACTCGTAACGGGGGGAAGTTTGCTTGTCTTTTGTAATAAGTCAATTTCTTTTTTTGGTTGCATTGCACATATTTATCGTATTTTTGCATGTGCATATGTTCTAGCATGTTCTACATCTATGATTTTTTTGAGATTTTTTAAAATTGTACAAGTGTTCAAACCGTAGTGGGTTGCATATGAACTCTTCATAAAATTCGCGTTGGGGAGGCTCAGCAGTCAGCAGTCGAGATATAACATTCAGAACAAAGCTTTACATCCAGAATGCAAGTCCGTTTTCCCTTTCTGAGCAATGGGTTTCCCTTTTTCTTTTTGGATTGTTTCTGTGAAAACAAAATGACAGGTGGGTCCTCTCAGAAAACTGACAAGCGGGTCCCATTTTATTTGTTTTAGGGGAAATGACTTGTTGAATGTATGATTGACAAGTAGGGATGCATGTAACAAATGAAACAATCCAATGAGAGATGACCCAAAATATGCTAATGATGCTACCATTTTTACTCACCAAATGTCAAAAAGTTAGTATCAGATCAGTAGCTCTTTTCAGTTCGGTTCCTCCTAGGTGGATGTATGCAAAGTAAAACATCTATCGAGTTCACAGACGCAACACCAACACATCTAAGTTGCTATATGATAATCAGAGAGAGGCTGGATTGTTTGGAGTCATCATGTATCTACAGAGAGGTTCTTCTTGTGCCTGCTGAGCTTCAGCAGGGGTGGTGTTGTCAGCCTTCACGACGGCCAGCTTGTCGTCGCTCCTCCTCGTCATCGTCGCCGGAGCATCCTCCTGTGCTGCAAATCTGCGGCTTAACGCCGAGGACAGCGAACTTGCTCTTGCCAGCGCCCCTGCTGCGGCCCAGCCTCTCGATCTCCTCCCTCATGGTGGAGCACTTCTCCAGCTTAGCCACCCGCTGCTTCATGCTGTGCTCCCCATGCTGTCCATGCCCCCGCAGCGCCTACGTTTCCCTGGCCGCCAGGGGGCAGCCGGTGCGGTGTTGCTCGCCGGCGATGGGCTGGCCGAGCTGCCTCGAGCCATCGCAAATAATTTCATACAGTGGCAGAGCCAGACTTTTCTGGCACCTTAGGGTGCAGGAGACGCCGGCGACGAGCACCGCCAAAACTGTGATGAGGAGTAGGGAGGCTTGGGAGGCCATCTTTGTTATTACTTAATTTGCTGTGGCGAAGGCGAGTGACCGATGGAGGGCTCGCCGCCGATGTCGCATGTTGCATTGCCGCAGGCAGGCCGAGTAATTGTGAGCTTGTTCATAGATGCATGACATATGCGGCTGGCCAGGGGTGAAGCCACTCATCGCCGGCAAGCCCACATATGCGGCTGGCCAGGGGCGGAGCCACTCATCGCCGGCAAGCCCAGATAGCTGCCCAGGCTTGTCGGGCGGTGGCTCCACCCCTAACTTCAAATTTAAAATAAACATTGTATGCCACCGCAAAACTGAACTAGTCCGTAGTGATTACTTATCCACATTGCAAGTGAGCTAAAAGCTGTTATTCAAGCATAAGAACAAGATCTGAAATAGAGTCAGATATGCCTTGTTTTCCGTGTTTACCTTTCTTGCGATTCTATACATTCTTCATGAGAACAATTTACATAATATAATGCCAAAATTGCGTGGCAATGCAGCAGCAGTGACACTTGCTGCTGAATTCAATTGCTTGATGTATAGGATCTCTCAGTACCCCCGTCGTATCATGTGATACAGCACAACCTGACAGCCAGCAAAACCGTCAACCGGAGCCACTGGCAGGTGTTGATATGGTACAGGTAACGTTCGATCTTCATCCCACAAATAATGAGTGGTGAGAATCTCACCAACAGGCTAGAGAGTGAGCTGAATAACCTGATGTACATCATGCAGCTCGGTAGATTGCAAACTGAAGAGATGAATCTGTCTTCTGCGCTTTCAGATCATAGCCCAAACACTGGAAATCATTCACTGGGCGTACCACGAAAACTACACATTATAAAGGAACGACGTAAGGCAATGCAACTATATCAGCGGAATCAATCAGCTGTGCTTCAGCACAGACTTGGGGTGATTCTGCAGCCTTGGATATCGCTGTTTTCTGGTCAACACGATCCCCAGAGAACAGCCAGTCCTGATCAATGTACCCTGAGCAGTCATCCACTGCTGGTATGGAGTACAATTTGTTCAGATACTTGGTATCAAGGTGAGGTGGTTTCAGGGAGACTTCATTACTGTCATAACCAATCGAAGAAACTGAAGCTTTGTGTTCCTCCAGAGAATGAGAGCCAGTGATGCCATTGTTGTAGCATTCCTTGCTATCTTGAAGGCCATCTGCCTCGCAAGTATTTGTGCCAACTGGTACTGTGGAAAACAGGTGCAGTTCCCTGATAATGCTTCAATGTTTCCCCATTCACACTAAGAGGATTGGCAGGAGACATCCTTGGCAGCTTAGTCATCGGCATGCTATGCTCTGCCAACATTTTTCAAATGATTAATAGAATAAAAATCATAGCTAGAAGACTATCTAAACCTATTCTTATGCTTTGAAAGGACTAAATACACATAAATAAGGGGTAAAAAAATGAAAAGGAACTCACCATGTAAAGAACTATCAGCTTCCAAGTCTTTCCTTTTCTTGACATCATCAGAAGTGAAATTCTTTTCATTAAGACAAGCCAAGTCCATTAGATCATCTATATTATTCTTGCTTGCCCATGTGCATTAAGCTCTTTGTGTTTCTGCTCATTTACATCACCTTTTTCTCTTTCTCTCTCTTTATTTTTGTCTTTAGCCTTTCTTTTCTTTACATCGTGATCTCTCTCTCTTTCTTTCACACCCTTGTGATGATTCGCTTTACCTCTTTAATCTTTGCCTTCCTCGAATTGTTCCATCTTTACCTTGTACTAATTGCTGATCCATCCTGGCACGAAACTTGTTAGCACTTCCATTTTCCTTCTCCGTCATCCCTTTGGTTCTCATGCTGTCACTTTTTCCATATGCAGAATGGGAAGAACTATCTGAATGTTGGCCCACTTGTTCGGTTCTCTGCAAAGCATTTGGACTTGGTGTAGTTCTACCTTTAGTCCTCTCCTCCACCTTGTACAACCATGGTACTAGCAACACCTTCACAGCTGCTTTGTGCCAAACACCTCTCCTGTTGTAGGCCCACCCACTGCTACTGTCCCTTCTAGTGGAATGTTTTTCAGCTGACCCAACTTGATGGCTCTTCCCATTCTGTATTCTAGTTTTAGACCCATGGCCAGTATCCTTCCCCTTTTCACTGGCATGATTGCGTTGAGTTGTTTCTCCAGATTTCTCAACCACTCTACTGAGAGAAGTTCTTTCCTTCTCTTTAGAACCTGCAACACCAAAGCTCTCGGTTCTTCTAGGAAGCAGCTTGCTAGTGCTACCGCCTGTGTGGTTTGCATGACCTTCTTGACCTAGGATTTGGGTAAACTCATCTGTAGGTTTAATATCTTTGACTACTTCATTTTGTACTCGTTCTTTAGGCCTTCTATTGCCAAGATCATCGTTCTTCTGAGTTTCTTGCTCCAAAGTTTGCCTTTTGTCTTCATCACTGTCCTTGTTCTTTCTCCTGTCTCTGTGTTTCTCTCTTTTATGCTTCTTATTGTGCTTATCTTTCTTATGATCTCTATCCTTTTCTTTTCTTTCCCTTTTTTCCGTATGCTTCCTTTCCCTTATGTGCTTCTTCTCCTTGTGCTTTTCCTGAAAAGGTGGCACATATTCAATATTAATAAAAACAACTATGGAAGAAATAACGATGCACATATTCTTTCTGGTTCTGCAGTATATCATAAGAAAATTTTACAAGGCCTCATTGCAGTTTTTAGACATAAACATCATCATATTACAGGCAGGAATCTTAATCAGAACGTATATGTTACTCTGGGCTTGATGGAACAAGATACTCTGAAATGCATCTGAATCGGGATTTAAGACCCGAACAATGCAGAAACAGCTCACACGGAAAACTCACTCCAAGAAAGTGTGGCATTTCAGAGAAAAGGTTTACACTTTACACTCTTGTAGATTTAAGACTCCAAACAAAGATCAGCAGAAGCAGATCACAAGGAAAACTCAGTCAGTAGTATGGCATTGCAGAGAAAAGGTTTACACTTTACACTCTTGTACTTCTAGATAAGTTCAACTGCAGTAGCGAGGTGGAGAAATAGTATAGAGCACGAACACATCCGTTCAAAAAAAAAGGAACTTATAGTAGAATACACAGTGAAGTTAGAAATTTAAAAAGGCAATTGTAGCGGTTTTGCCATAGTGCAGTGGTTATCATATCAGTAGAGAAACAAGATCAGGGAACCTAACATGAAATTGCTGAAGTTAAATTGCAGTCAACAATGCAGCACATTCTATGTTTTCCAAAAATATAGCCCTTTGTAATGTTTACAATAAGTGAATGCCTTTTTCCCGTCTCTATAATTAATTCAGAAAAGGACATTAGGTAAAGTACAATTGCTTGGTTCCATAGAATCATCATATCCTCATATTCATTAGTGCTAGATAAGTTGCTTCACTGCATACCAATTTATGGGCACCTCTTTCTTTGTGAGCAAAGAACAAAACAACCTAAATATGGTAACTGTAACGTCTGATAGATCGAAGCAATATTTCCAAAACAAAATTCACTAAATAACAAACAATCTAACTAACAGGCAACTAGCAGTCTAGCACTTAACATGCACACTCTGTTTCCAACGGACGAAGAAGTATTCAGTGTATTTTGCCAGCAGACAGCAAGGTACTTATTATGTCTTCAAGCATGCTCATCCACTGCCTAGTTATTAGTCTAACAACAACCTAGCTTTGTGAAGCATCAAGTGTAGTCTACTTTGGCAAGTGATCATAAAGGCACAAGGAATGCATTATGCACCTTTTTTAGCATATCCTTGTGCTCACTCCTGGGCTTTGACTCATACCCAGGCGGCGGGAACGGGAAGCACCTAGACATTGTGTCACGCCTCGCAAATCAACCACAAGACTGAATCCCCAGAAAATCAGTTCAACAAGCTCACCCAACAGGTGCCCAAATTCTTTCCCATACACCATATCCCTTTTAGCGTATCATTCTCCAGCTCCAACGACTTTACGAAGCCGGAGTACCACAACTCAAACGAATCCTCAAAGCAAAACGGCTCCCAATTCTGTGACCGCTTGCAGCGATCCAACTCCCAGAACCACCAAGAACAGCCTAGCAAGTGCGACCAAACTACTCCTACACTCTAACTGAAGCAACGTCCAAGTGGTGGCAAGAGCAGTAAGTGCAGTCCTCTTCCATCTGCTCACCCCACCACCAATCCCCAACCACAGCCACAGCAAGTGGAAGGACAGCCCAGGCCGGCACCGCGATCTGAAGCACCACTCGCCGTAGTCACCGCCGGTCGCAGCAGTGGCGCCAGAGACGCGGCGCATCAACGCGGAACCCAACACAGCCCAACCAGCGAGAACACAGCAGAAGCTTCCAGACAAGAAACTTGTCTCCACAGCAAGTCCTCCTGATCCTGGATCAAACCGCGACGAGAAGCCCTGATTCGGCCCAAGAATCCCAGCTGGGAAGCTATCCTCCGATCCGGGGTTCGTGGCAAAAAAAGGACGCGAGTTCCCGCGCGACCAGACCGGAGAAAGGCGAGATCCCACCGGCGGCGCGCTCAACCCGAGCGAATCTGAGACGGGTTTCTGCCGATCGCGGATGATTCGAGCTTCGCTTCGAATTAATGCGGATTCTTGCGAGGATGGGGAGGGGAGGAGGTTTCTGCAGTCAGCCTTGCTTTCCTCTCCTCTTCTTTGCTTTTGCTTCGCCGCATCGAAAACCGCGGTCCAAAGCGGCAACGGAGAGGTGAGGTGTACTTGTGGTTGCGTACGGGAAAAGCCATTTTAGTGACAGGTGTCGGGCTGCCGCTGTACCGCTTCGTTGGGTTCGTTTGGGCAATTTGTTGACTTGTTTAATTTGGTTATGTCTTATGTCATCCGTGTGCTCCAGATCTTTATTTTACTCGGTGCGTACAGAGGTCAGATCAAAGAAAAGAAAAGGAAATGATCGAGTTTAAGCATAGTTTCTTTTCAACTGCGACTAATGATTTATAACTATAACTTATAATTTTTTATTTTAATATAAAAACTTACATAAATAAACCGAATATCAATAATGCAGATGATAAGGCTACTCAAGCTTAGGGAGGATCCGCACTCGAGTGGGTGGGATGTAACTCCGAGACTTGAAAATTTTAACAAAGGCAAACCGCCCATATAGGTCCCAAAACCATATACATGGGTGGATTGTAGCACGTATTTGCGGTTTACTTTTATTATACCGTGAGTATAAATTACCATTTGTTCTAGGATGTTAACTGTTTGACACGAGAAATCACTCTTAGATTTCTTGCCTTGGTGTATAAAGTGCGGGCATACTAGTGTACTAAAGTACACAAATATATAAACACAAGAAAAGATAGGAAAACATGTATTTTATTCATTCATCCGATAATAACAAAATTACAAGTTCCCTTTATATATATATGCGCTCTATGACCTGCTTTGCATAGCAGATCTGACATAGCGATGTGATCTTCTGGTTCCCAGGGGCTTAGAAGGCTCCTAGTTAATTACATAATTCCTCTGATTAAGCTATGCATTGGTCGCCGTTTTCAGTCTTTGTTTCATGTTCTCTATGCATGTAATGAATAGTTGATGTAGATAAGAGCGTTCGCATGATTCGTAGCCTTCGTTGGCATGATTCAACTCAGACTTACCTTCCCTTTTTATGTGGAATCAACACACATGGCATATTGGCATCCCAGCAAATAACAGAAGAAGCTAACTTTATGTAATCCCATACTTGTAAACTGACCATAGCTTCTTTCTTCTCAGCCATTCGTTGATACATTGCAAAGTGCAAAAAAATTGACATCAGAAATGCAACAGAATTCAGTAAAGATCAATTGCATATAACAACCAGACTGCGTACTTCTTTGTGGAGCTTGTGAAAGCATGGCAAATGGCGTATGGCATCTCCGATAGAGGGACTTTCAAGGCAAACTGCACAGGGCTCTTCGATGTTATTCGACAGTCCAAACCAGAAGAATCAGAGGTCTAGTTACGACTTTCCAAAGATAAAAATCAGATAACAGAGACCGCTTCGTGAGTACTGAATAAAAAATTTACCTGAACTACTGATTGAAGCAAATTATTGATCTGACTTTCTGAAGCACCATTGTGCTGGTGGTTATTTTCAGCCAACGCAAGTAGTGCATCATAATCATTTCTGCAAGGAGAGCTCGTTTAGTATGTGTCCAAATTTTGTAGAATTTATTTGTGTAAGTCGTTTAAAATCAGCAAAATTGCATCAAGTTTTATGTTTCCCGTATCCATATTATATACTAGCACTGCTGATTTTCACATGCAGATAAGAAAGTAACCCAGCGGAAAGAGGTAAAGAAAGATTAAATCAAAGATGCATTCAAGTTGGAAGGCAAATTATCTTTAGAAACTACATTTTCAGAAAAGGGATCACTAGGTCACCAATCACATAAATAGAGAATATGACCCAGCTACACAATTCAGTGAAATTGCTAAACTAAAACATATGATGGAAAGCTATATGTAAAATTTTCCTTATGAGCAAATAGCTAACTGAATCACACCATGTAAGCTGGTTTGAGCTCTCAAAATATACTCAGGTAACGAGAGTTGAGCAGTGGAAGTACAACAGGAGAATGCCACTTACAAATTAATATTAGGCTGAATGTGTGGAGCAGGATATCTGGCAAGAACGGCTCTCTGAAAAATTGTCAACTAGAAGCTGTTAATAATCTTTGAGAACCACTGGGCCATACATAAGTTGAACATAAATCATACATAAGTGATAAATTCATACAAGCCACAATAGGAACACAGAGGTTCATCTAATGAAAAGCACGTCCTCTGGCTCTATTCTCACCATCTCTCCTGGTGCTCGCGCTCTCCTCCTCTTCTCTTTCTGTGTGTTGTGGTCTACAACAATGGCGCGGGCTGCAAGGCATGTGCCGGATGGTGACGAGCTAGCCGTGCCGCGATGAGGCGGACTGATGCACAGTGACGAGAGATGGTGCGCTGCCTGCGGCAAGTTCTGCTGCTGCATCAGAGGCATCTCCAAGTCGTCCTTTTGAGCCACCAAGCTCTACACATTTGTGCAGTTGCCATCCGTGTTCACAAAATTGGGCTTTTCAAATCAAAACATTGTGATGCTTTCCTCTTTCCTCTTTATTTCCCTCACTTCTTTGTGGCTAGTGATTCGGATATTAGGCAGTAATAAGCATTTGTAGATTGTGATAAATCAAGGGAAAATTGGAGAAATTTTGCTTCTTTGATCTAAGAAAGAAACAAGGGAGCTTAAACACTTACATAATTGAGATTGGAAGGCACGGCGGGTTTATGAAAGATAGTTTGCCACTAGGTTTTCATGGAGGAAAAAAGATGCATGTACTCCATGTTCAGTTATTATACGAAATCCTGGACGGTAGGAACTATATGGTTTAAGTCATCTGCCCTGATGATACTCTCAATGCTCTTCAATTGGAAGGTAGAAGTAGTACCAACGAAGTTAAATTCCGTAACCAATTCTTTGACAAATGGGTCAGGGAGTTGGCCACAATTCACAACCTAACTGAATGCATGCATAGTGCTGAGGTACAGACAAACCTATTTATTCTCCAAGATTAGAAGAAACAACAACACATGAGGAAAGCAATTAGCCAGTATGCAATTAAAGGAAAAGACAAGTTGCAATCTCATCTCAGGACAAGGGGCTCGCGTCAGGTCAGACCTTGTGCAAGTGGTGAGGCACAAGGGGACCAAAGTCAGGATGAGGTCAATACACGCAACCTTATTCTAGTGCAAGTCAAAGACTGCTAAGTTCTCCAGCTCACCATGTCCTTGTGGACCAAGCTTGTGATACAATAACAGCAGCAATAGCCAGGCCTAGTTGGATAGTACTATGCCAGTGAGCAGTGTAGTTCAAGAGGTAGTAGTAGATATTACTGTTTAGTTGGAAAGTAGTAACTCATAGTAGTAATACTGTAGTAACAACTGGACCTTTTTGACATGAAGCAGGTGAGAACATCTTCAATTACTTCAACTAATAAAGAGAATGGCCTGGAGTGGTACAAATGTGCAATGCCAGCCTCAATTTTGAAGATGCCAAGCATCAGATCCAAAATTGTCTCCTTGGCCTGCTCATCCATAGATGTTGTGGTTCTTATGCTGAAAAAGATGAGCAGCCAGACATGCTTTGTTCTTCATCACCACAATTCAGACTCAGAGGCCTCTTTGTTGTCTTCTGCATAGTGTATGCAGCTGGGCTTTATTCTGCGCATGTGGTCCTACTAGCCATGTTCAGTGCATTGCTCTTCTTCACACCTCACAGGCTACTTGTTGCAGCATGCCATGAAACGCTAGGCTTATCTAGATCAAATGCTTGTTTCACAATGAAAAAATAGTCTAGATCAGATGGCCCTTGCAGAGAAAGAAGGCTGGTTTATGGTGTAAGGGCGACAGGAATAGTCCATGAAGCACGATGATTGCATCAGAGTGGAATAAATTGGGTTCGGTAGGAGGAATCCAAGGTGTACTCACATTACAGAATCTCCCAAATCTCGATTTCGCTTCAGATTACTACTAATGTATACAAGATGCAGATACTACTAATGTATACAAGATGCAGCTTTACATTTCCATTATTTAGACACAGTCGTAGCTAGATCACTGCCGATCACAAGAGGATGCAAACAGCTTGGCACTCTAGAATATACATTCCTTCAGGTTCAACCACTGCTCTTAAAAATGACTGTGTGCAGTAAGAATTTTCGTTCTTGGGCACAGCAGGGCTGCTTTCTGAACAACAAGAACTGGGGACTGCATCACAGTAGTTAGTCACTGCACCAAATACTAGTGTTCGCATCATATCATGGATGCTACTAAAAAGCAAAAGCACAAGGGCCAAACAAATTAACTCGCTCACCGTGTTAGTATAATCCGGTCACCAGACTCGTACGTACTTGTTCATATTGGCTTTTAATACAAACACTCGAATTTGTAAAATGGTTTTTCACTCCTCTTGTTTCGCTCTCGCTCCGAAAATAAGACAGAGAGTCACAAACGCATCACACACATCACTTCTCCGGCCCTATCTCATACACACATCTCTCTCTTTACACGCCACTTATTCCTCTTTTAAAAACCACTACTATTATTTTCAGATAAAGTCATTAGCCACAGCTAAAAGCCATCCGTTACAGCAAATATGAAGAGCCCTGCGGTGCCACGCAAATCAGAGGCAAATACGCACGAAGTGAGATGCTTTGGCTGAGAGAACCAACCAAAAGGCATGAGAAAATTGGACAGGATTATGTATGCAGAAAGAAATTGCACAAGTCTACTGAAGCTAACACATTCGCTCTCAAGAGCTAAATTCCCACGCTAATCAGAGAAAAAAATCTAGCCATCCATTTGGATAGCCTAAGTTATAATTATTTAGATTAAAAAAAAGTCTATGTCAAGTATAATAAAAAAATACCTGAAATTGAGAATAATAAATGGCAATTTAATTTCCATACGAGCTCCAAAGAATTTCAAAATAAAACTGAAATTCAGAATAAAAATTAGTAGTTGCATTTGTATATGAATTCAAACCTATAAGTGAAATTTAGAATAAAAAGCAAAATAAAATAAGCAATTTGATTTCCATAAGAACTCAAAGAACTTCAAAGTAAAACTAAAATTAGGAATAAAGATTTAGTGAAAAATTAGTAGTTAGATTTGCATACAAATTTCAACCTAAAATAGAAATTCTGAACAAAAATTAAATGTAAATTAGTGGTTAGATTTATATACAAATTTCAACCTAAAACTAAAATTTGGAATATAAAATAAAATTAAATTAAATTAGTAACATGGTTTTCATACAAGCTCCAAAAAACTTCAAAATAAAACTGAAATTCAAAATAAAAATTTTCAAAAATTAGAACTTGGATATATCAAATTCAAACATAAAACTGAAATTCAAAATAAAAAAATAAAATAAAATAAATGATTTAATTTCTATATGAACTCTAAAAAACTTCAAAGAAATTACCACGTTAACCGATAAAAAAAACTATGCCGCTTATTTAGTGGGACAAAATTATAATTGTATATTCATCCACGAATTTTCTTAGACCTAAAGGTTGTTCGGATGCATGCAGCCGAGTACGACTAGGATTTCTTAGACCTTTTACGTGGCACTGGATGGGCGCAGATCCTCTGACGTAACGTCAGGTGACGTTGGGTCACTGACGTGTGGGGACATCGCACACCCAATCGGCAAAGAACCTGTTGGTAACTTAAGGGCTGATCCACACCTCATGCATGGTAGGCTTTAGTCTGAAGTGTAGAAAAATATCTAGTGTACATCGGGTAAATTCGGTCAGTTTAGGTAATATTTTCATTATCCAGCCTAGATCATTCCACCACTGAGCCCGGGGCGTAACTAAATTCTGGCTTCGCCACTAGGTAACGTAACTAACATTGATGCAGGCACACCCTCGTCCGCAGCAAACCGGAGACATGGGGAGCCGTTGACGCATGCACGCCTTATGCGCCGGTTTAGCATCTTCATAGGATTAGATCAAAAGAAGATTAAGCTCAACCTCAGGAACTATATCAACTCCTACTGTCATGGGATCATATACCGGCGTCTCGGCGCATCCACGGGCTGCATGAGCCGGCGACGAGGCAGTTTGGCAGCCAGAGCAGCAAAACAGTTGCGTACCCTTGCTGTCTTTTGTAGTCAAACATAGAAAGATGGAGGAGCGACGACTTAGAGCGAGACGCAGGCGTTGTGGTCCAGGCTTGGGAGCAGTCGATGAGAACAGAGGTTTAGCAGGAGCGACGACTGAACGACCTAGACATGTACCTTACGTATTTGGAATGGTACGTGGCGCGAACGATTGCACATTGACACGTACCCATTGCAGATTGACGTGTCTCCTTGTGCTGCACCTACGCAGGCCACAAACACCGATAGATTGACACTCAACTTGGATCAACACCGTATGGCACAACACGTCGAAGTGGTAAAAAATTTAAAGATCGTATTTGTATCGGACTGTTTGAGCATACACGCCTAACATGTTTTGCTACAATCCGAACAATACCTTTTTCATTGCTTTTCATACATGTTATCTTCGTATAGGATGTTCGCACCGACACTACTTTATTTCCATCTTCGTCACAGAGGCAACCCAACTACATGCTTCCCTCACTGGGGGGAAGGGGGACGAGGGACCACTCTACTTTCATCCTCATCATGGAGATAACCTTACACATACAACATTCTAGGCAGCAACATCGACTCTCATGTCCAAGACTGTGAGGTGCAATATGATATGTACATATTGTCGGACCACCCGCATCTCCGACAATATGACGAGTGGTACGATCGGATATACAATAACTCACTACTACAAAAAGGGTCATCCTGGACACCTCATCACAGATGGTTCAACACAAATCGCCGCTGATAAAGTTACCATAGACGGTTTTATAAGATGGACCGTCTAAGTTCGCGCAATGGAAAGATCCGTATGCGATGACCTACTTATCATATATAGTTTTTATTCGAAATCTCGTGATGTATCACAAATGGTTCGTAACAAAACTATCTCTGTGATAAATCAGAGTTATCACGCATTTATTTTTGTTTCAAACCGTCTGTGATGTATCACATATGGCTCAAATAAAAACCATCTGTGATAACCTTCTTATCATAGATGGTTCTTCACCAAGAACCGCTCATGATAATATTTCAACTTACCTACTCACGAATTTGAATTTCCCATTTATCTCGCTAGATTTACTCTTTAAAAATAGAAAGCTCGACTGTTCTTCTCCTCATCTCCCTTCTCACTTCTCCTCCTCCACTCCTCTTCTCTCTTATCCACTTCTCGCCAAATTTTTCCTTAAAAATGGAGGGCTCGACCGACTACCTCTCTAAGCTCCTCTGCCTCCGGTTCTGACGTCACAGTTCACTGTATAAATCACTCTTGTCATAAGACTATCTTGTGTGTAGTGTCATTGTCGTGACACAACGGTGACTTTGCCGCCACCGGCCTCTCCTTCATCACTGGTGATATATCCTCCATCCCTCCCCTTTTCCTTGATGATTAGTTCTTGTGATGATTGATGGATGGCTAATGTTTCGACCCTTGTTGAAACTCATGTTGTATTGCAAAATTTGCTGATGTGACGTATATGGCTGCTAATAGACTAGACACATACGACCACGTCTTATAACCACGGACTACGACCACAACTTATGACCATGCTATATGATCACGATATACAACCACAACTTACGACCACGCCAATCATACATAGGCTTACTTTAGTTCATCTGCATTGTCTGATTACACTGTTTTATAATGTAGTTAGAGAATGATGATGAACTGAAGGGGGCCTTGGCACTTAGCAGGCAGCTAGAGCTTGGCAATGCCCAGGCCTACCTAGTGCCGAGCTTGCGCGCTCGGCTGCCACGCTCGCTCGACTTGTTGCGCCCACCTGCTCTTGCCAAGGTCCCCAAACATGGTAGGGTATAGGTGTCGTCTTTCGAGCTCAGGGATGAAACTATTTGTAAAAAAAATGTCCGAGGATTGAATTTGAAAAAAAGTAACTACCGTGCTAAATACATAAACAGTAAACAGTTCAGGTAAGCTAGGCTGAGTTTTGTACGTCAAAGTATGTGCGGGTGTATATTTCTTGATGCAAGTCATATGAATTTGCAATATTTTTTTTATTAGAATTAATTTAAAAGCTTGGCTACAAATCCTTTTCTTTTGCAGGTTAGCACGAGTAAGCTGAAGCAATCATTGCAAATTAATGAGGAATAACAAAGCATTAGACTTACCATGTCATCTTAATTTTTGTAAGATTGTCACTCAAAGTGTTTCAATAATATGAATATTAAAAGGATAGTAACTATTCCGAACCAAAAGGAAGCCAGTGACTTCGTCTTCCTTCCGCCCTGGCTCCTTTCCTTTGCTCTGTCACCCTATCTATACCACCATTTTTTGCTCTCTACTAGTTTGCTTGTGCTGCCTATGATCCAATCCCTTTCCCTTGTCACCTCCATTATTCCCTTCCCACTAAGCACTAGCATGGTTACATACTTACATCATGAAGAACACAAAGCAACAGTGGCTTAAACAATAGGGAAGCACTTACAAAGTTACAAGTGCCAGCCTTCAAGGACAGAGAGAATACACACTGGTGGACGGCCGGGGAACACGCGGCGCGCGCGCTCCTCACGACGCCGCGGACATGGCCATGGATTTCCTCTTGGTCGGCTTGCCGCCGGCACCGACACTGCCCTTAGCGAGCTTGGCGGGGTCAAGTTTGTAGTAGTGGACGAACCAGTCGACGAAGTGCCGGAGGCCGGCCTCGAGCGAGGTGGTGGGGCGGTAGCCGAAGTCGTGCGCGGCGTGGCTGACGTTGGCGTGCGTGAACGGCACGTCGCCGTTGCTTGGCATTGTGACGACGCGCTTGTTCGCTTTCTTGCCGAGGAGCTTCTCGAGGATGGCGACCATGCGGGTGACGGACACGGGCGAAGTGTTGCCGAGGTTGTAGACGCGGAGGGGTGCGGGCCCGCGCTTCTCGCCGGACTTGGAGCCGGTGCTCTTGCCGGCCGTGTCGAGCGCGCCGAGGCAGCCCTTGACGACGTCGTCGATGTAGGTGAAGTCGCGGCGGGCGTCAGTGCCGTCGGCGGTGCGGAAGAGCGAGATGGGCTCGCCGGTGACGATGCTGCGGGCGAAGGAGAAGTATGCCATGTCGGGGCGGCCCCACGGGCCGTACACGGTGAAGAACCGGAGGCCGGTGATGGAGAGGCCGTAGATGTGGTTGTACGCGTGCGCGATGGCCTCGCCGGCCTTCTTGGTGGCCGCGTACAGCGACGCGGGCCGGTCCGTGCGGTGCTCCTCGGAGAAGGGCGCGTCGGTGTTGAGCCCGTACACCGACGACGACGACGCCCACACGATGGCCGGCTGCGGGTCGGTGTGCTTGGCCGCGACCTCGAAGATGCTGACCAGCCCGGCGACGTTAGACGCAACGTAAGTCTGCGGCGCGCGCATCGCGTACCGCACGCCGGCCTGCGCGGCGAGGTGCAGCACGTGCGTGAAGGGCACGGCGTCGAAGAGGCGCTCGAGCAGCGCGGCGTCGTTGATGTCGGCGTCGAGCACCACCACCCCGCGCGACGCGAGCAGCCGCTGCCGCGCGCGCTTCAGCGAGGGGTCATAGTAGGAGTTGAAGTTGTCCAACCCGAGCACGCCGTCGCCGCGCGCCCTGAGCGCC
This sequence comes from Dendrocalamus sinicus, assembly GCA_036346575.1. NCBI lineage: Eukaryota > Viridiplantae > Streptophyta > Magnoliopsida > Poales > Poaceae > Dendrocalamus > Dendrocalamus sinicus. Next base: position 32,910,219 of record CM070663.1, read on the forward strand.
AGCGAGCAGTGCGCGCCCACGAACCCCGCGGCCCCGGTCACCAGCACCGACATCCCCCCGTCCCGCCGCGGCGTGGCGCTCCGCCGCACCTCCCGCTCCCACGCGGCGCCCCCGTACGAGGCCGACGACCCCAGCAGGCTCCGGTGCGACGAGGGCCGCGACGCCGACCGCGGCGAGGAGGACGACGAGGACGCGGAGAGGTGGAAGGAGTAGGAGAGGAGGGAGGGGTAGTGCACGGTGAAGAGGCACACGAGCGCGAGCGTGGCGAGGATGGTGGCCCGGAAGAGGAGGTGGGAGGACGCCGAGACGAGCTTGGCGCTGGCCACCCGCCGCATCAGCAGCGCGCCGCCGGCGTACCGCTCCAGCTTGACGCCCTTGGCGGCCGCGTCCACATTGGCCGACGACGAGGAAGAGTGCGGCATTTGCTCCTGTGTGGGGAGCGGAGGTGACGAGCTGGTGAGGCGAAGTAGGGGGGCGAGTGAGGCTGAGAGTGCGCGTGCGAGTGACAGCGATATAGAGAGCCGGCGCGCGGCGAAGGGAGGGACCACGGCTTCGCTTCGCTTTGCTTGCTCTGCTCTCAGTGCTCTGTGTTTACTGTAACTTATAGGTTTTGGATTTTTTAATGATAAAAGTATAGAGTAATAAAAATTTACTTGTAATTTTAGTTAATATAAATAAAATCGTTATAACATATACTGTAATTAACTTGTAAATTCCGTTTTAAAAAATATATTGTTTAATAGTTAGTTGCTATAAAAAAATTAAAATGTAACTTTTAAAAACTTAAAGAGAGCCCTTTATCTGCTTTGCCAGGTAGTGGCCGGCCAATCAACTCCCAGCACGGCAGCACTTGCTACACTGCAACAATCGTGTGTTCTGTCTCATGGTTAACTGGCCGCGTCACCGCTCGGGAGCACAGCAATCCATCGGAAACAGTTCAATTCCCGTAAAAAAGCAGTAAAAATTCCTGTGTTTCAGACGGGCTCTTAAGCAAGTTTGAAGCTGGCTAACAGCGAGGCTACGCTGCTGGAGTAGCCACTGGTTAATCCACAACTCGCTATGTAATTGCCTTACAGTTGAATCTTCCAACCAAACGTATTGAATTCTCCATTGGGATGACACGGGGACCATTGATGGCTGCTCCCCTTCCTCTGATACGGTAGTACTACTGCTTTCTTTACTAACATGTAGTATGGGCGTACTCGGAGCTGAGTTGGGTGACAGTTTGGAAAGGGTGTGAACGGAATGAACTCATGGTGGTTTGGAGACTTTTATACAGAGTTTGCTGGATTTGCTACGCTTTTTCTACGCCTCCCTTTCGGGAAAGTTAGGAAACCCATTCTTCATTAATAATAGGTTCTTTTAGACTGTGCCTTTGACTTTTAACTTATAGTTTTTGAATTCTGTCCAGGGAGTGTCTAAATATCATCCGGATATTTTCTTTCTAACTATCATCCAAATTTATGGCTCTTGGATTAGAGATCAAGGGACCTTTGTTTTTGAAATGAGAGATTTTTTTTAAAAGGGAATGGGGTAGAATTCAAAGAGGAGGGGGAGAATTCATGGCCATTAGATCTCTAATCTAGCGATCTAAAAATGAATGATAGCTAAAAAAAACATCTGGATGATACTTAACAAAACCCTTACGTCTATTAACGAGAGACAATACGCAGAGAAAAATAATCACGTACAATTTTGATCGATATAACTGAACTCGATAAAGTGTCTAATATAATTTACTTATAGACTCCGTTTTAAATATATATATAATTTAAAAATTAGTTATTGTAGTAATAAACCCTAAAGTTAAAGTCTAAGCCCTCCGAAGGTGGCCCCAAGGAAACCCATCCCGAATGGCCAAAGTGTCCTGACTTAGCACCTTACACTCTAGCATATTAGCATTTTTCGAAGTGATCAAAGCTAATGCCAAGCTAAATCGAGGTTCCAATTCTGGAGCAAGTTTGGTTTCCTTCCTGTTCCGAACCGTGCGATCCTAAGTTTTGGACGATGGAGCACGGAGCACTCGAGCTAGGGCGGCAAAGAGGACTCGAGCGGAAACAAAAACCATGCTGCTGCATTTCTGAACATTCTTGTGCCATCTACTGTACGCAGGTGATTAAACTTGGTTTAACTTCGCAGTGACCTACGTTCACCGGTCGCCGGCATCGACCGGCCGGGATGGTGCTGGGCAGCACGTGCGAGCCCCGCTCGACTCAGCGCTGTGTTCTGGATCGCACGCGATGGCGCGTGGGCCTACTCGGCGGTGTGCGGTGGGCCTCGCCGCACGCTGGAAGTGGAGAGCAGAGGGTGGCTGGCGCCGCGGGTTGCATCTCGGGGATGCGCGCGGATCAGCTCGCGCCGAGCTCGGTCTTCACCGCGTGGCCGCGGTTTCAGCTCCTGGCTTTTAAGTTCGTTCTTTTTTATTTTAGCCTTTTTGAGTTTTTATGTTTTTTTCCTTATTTTTTATATTATCTGTGATGGTATAATTTTTTAATTTTTAAATCTAATTATTTAGAAAAGGACAACAGTTGTTGTCGTGGTGTAAAGAAGTCAGAAATCATGACTAATATTATAAGTTAGTTGGAGCAGGGACGAGGTTCGTTTGACTTTGACCACATACGCGAGTACAGGATGGCGTAGGGCTGTTCGTTCGGTTTGTATGGTTCGATAAATACGGTTTGCTTGATAAAATACGGTTTTATTAGTTCGAAAAATATGGTATTTTATAAAATACGGTTCGGTAACAGTAAATACCATCTTATTTCGGTATGGTATCGATAAATACCAATCTTACCAAAATTTGCACGAATTACTAAACGTCAATCTCCATTCCAGTCTGCAGACCAACCCATGGCAGTCTCCAGACTCTCCACTGTCCAGCACACTAGCACTCTAGCATTCTGAAAAGAAGATAGTATAATGTAATATGCATGAGGCATTGCAAGATGAATTATGCAGGACAATCTCTCTTATTTCCAATAGTGTTTCGACACTACACTCTTGTATCTATCTCCTGCCATGATTTGTTTTCCAAGTCTGGCTTCCACTAAACAACAAAAATGGTTAGCAATCATGGTTCCAACACTAGCACAGGCACTCAGTGGCTCAGACGCTCAGCGCTTAGAGCATTTCAGCTCGGTTGGTGCCTTGGTGGATCGCCTTAGCGCTCGCTGGCTTGGTGAATGGGTGGGGTTCTTGCAACTGCCGGCTTGGACTGACAGACTCAAGACAGTGAGACACTGAGGGAATGGGCAGTTCGGTAGTTCTAGGATTTTCGGTTTTAAATCGGTTTTACTAGAAATACCGAATAACCAAAAAAATAAATTTTCAGATCCGAACCGAATGTCGAATACTGATTGAATCGAGTTGACCGGAATAGTTCAATTTTTTTTGGCTCGGTTTTTTTTTTGGTTCGACGTAAAAGTGAACAACCTGGACTACGCACCCCTTCTTCTACCTTGAGTTGTACGGCTGAATGCATGCACGCAGCACACATGCGAATGGAGTCATGCAACCAAAAAGCCAAAGCTGGCGTGTCAGGCTACCCTGCCTCGATAGTAGTAGCGTGAGTTGGCATGCTGTGCTTTGGGAGGTGATCAGGTGAACACGATCTCTTCTTCACCTTTTGACATATCGACGACTAGCTAGCTGCGGTGTGGCAATTGGCATGCATGCATCCATCGATTGCTGATATAACGCGCGTGCGCATATATATGGCTTATAAGCCAGTTGGACAGGCGCGAGTACAGGACGACGTACCCCTTCTTGCTTGTCTTGTGTTGTAAATATTGCGGTATAAGCATATTTGTATATTTAATTCCAGCCAATACAAACACATAAAGAACATATTTCCAGCATAATAAGAATGACATAAATTGCATGTAAAGATGTAATTCTATCTTGCCATTCATAATCATAGATATATCTAAAGAATATAACATGATTACTGCGGAAAATAAATAGCAAAATATCAATAGCAACAATGAAACAATTAAATCTAGCACAGAACAAAATAATTGTTTCATGATTGCTCTCAGAACAGAGTTGCGCAAAATCAAAGATTTTGGCCTTCTCATGCTAATATCGACACTCATCATTACTAATCTGATAATCAGAGATTTGAGCTCACAAAGGTCTCCCTATCAGAAGGATGAACTAAAACGATGAGGGTCGCAATGACCGATTTCAGTTTTATAAGTTTACAATTAACGAAACATGCGGTGTCCAATCAACAGATCATTGAGTTTAATGGTAATTAAAGGAACAATGGATTAACAGGATCTGTTCTAGCATGGTGGAAAGAAGATCTTGCACTACGCACAATTCCAATATGATGTAAACTTATCTATTCAAATGAAATGAAATTAATCATGAGAACTAACAAAGAGTTCCTAAATGAGCTCAAATCTAACACAATTAATCGATTAATCTCGATTATTCGATATTATCATCACGAGCAAGTAAAAGAGCCTACAAGCATTCACAACAATTCAATAATACTTGAACAAACCTATGTACCAAGGAGAATCACGTAAATAGCGAAGAATACAGATGAACTCACGGTTGGACAAGACTCCAAATCGCCCAGATGCTACCAAACCAAGACAAAGTCAATCAATTAGGCAAGGCACGATGAAAACCGCTGTCCCGAAAATCTATCGACCACGCATGGCGAGTGGATGATTCACGGAGATACAATGCCGCTCCTCACTTCACCAAAGCCGGGAGGTGAAGACGAGGTTCAGAGATGCCGCACAAGAACAATAGAAAGCCCTGGCCAAGAGCAATCACAATCACAGCAAGGAGCAGCGCCTCCTCCTTCTCCCTCGGGTAGAGCTCCCCGGTTCCCAGTTCCCAATCCACAAACTAGGGTTTGAGCAGGAAACCAAAACCGAGCCGACAACCAAAGATGGCCGAAGCCACCAATCTCAGCACACCCAAATCGGAGATGAGGAAGAGATCACAAGAGAGAGCAAAAACCAGATCGCTTCCAGTCCCTTCCACCGATGAGAGCCTCGGCCTTTTCAAGAGGATGAGACGGGGTCTGCGAGGGGTGACGCCAGCGATCGGGCCCGAGAAGCCCGCACCAGCCACGCCTCCAACTCTCGCCTCCATCGCCGCCTCCTCCTGCTGAAAATCCGGATCTCAGGGGGGAATCGCAACCGCCACGGGAGAAGCCCAAGCGCCGCACACCACGCACCGCGGGGAGGAGACTCTGTCTCCTCCCCCTTATCTCTTGCGCAAGTGACCGACAGGTGGGCCCCGCCCTAAATTCCAACCGGTGGCATAAACAATTGGGAAATTCCCAAAATGCCCCTCTCATATACAACAGTCCCCACCAATTTACCAATTGGTAAAAGATGTCCAAAGTCTTGTTTAATATACAGTTGTTCGACTAAGGGTACCTTACGGGTTTGAACCCAAAACCTAGCGATAAGGACTACGACTGCACAGGACAAAGGAGGACTACGCCTTGATCCAATGCCTTGGTGTGAGAATTTTCGCCCAAATCACATTCTCATCAGGCGGGCGGCTTGCCCTTTCCCTCTCGGGTTGGGGCGTTACGGTCATGTCCCTGTATCTAGCTCATGAGTGCTAAGAAAGTATACCCTTATCTTTCTTTGATCGCGACCTCACGATCTCACTCACGAGGTGAACTCTTCTAGGAATCTGAGGACGATTTCATAAGTCATATAGACCTAGAGTTCATTAAGAGCCAAAGCTCAACCTTCCATACAGACAGAGCACTGCACCTAATGGGACCCGTTAGATGTGCTCTCTAATCTCACACAGTTTGTTGTCCTAGAGCCTAGTTCACGGGATCTCCGATCTCCTAGGTTAGGTTACCACCAATGTGAGCCTTTATACGGGTATAAGCCCCATTCCTGTGTGTGCTTGGATGACCTTCGCGCCAATCCTTTAGTGAAAGGATCTGCCAAGTTCCTTTCGCATGGATGTATTCTACAAGAATAACACCGCCTCTCGGCATGCCTTACCGACTTAAGTCGGCGCTTTATATGTTTTGAGGACTTCATATTGTCCTTCCTACTCTTCGCCTTAACGAGCGGTTTGGTTATCGCGATGAGTTAATACGGTGGAATAGGTTTTTCCAAAGATGTAGGTCGAGAAAGGAGTTCGAATCCATTCTCGCCTCTCGTACCGCTGAATCAAGCGCTACCAATTCAGCCTCCATAGTGGACCGTGTAAGAATAGTCATTTAGAGGACTTCCACGACACGGCCCCACTGCTAGAGTGAATACATAACCACTCGTAGCCTTCATGTCATCCGAGTCACCGATCCAGATTAGAATCACCGAATCCTTCCAAGACGCGGGATGGCCGGAGTAATGTATTCCTAAATTAGGATTTCCCTTCAAGTATCTTAGTACTCTTTCTAGTGCTATCCAATGATCATCTCTGGATTGGACGTATAACGACTCAATCGCATACTGACATATGAGATGTCCGGCCTCGCCGCACTAGTTAGGTACATCAGGATCCTATGATTTGAGAATACTTAAGTTGATCCTTCCCATGTCCGGTGTTCTTATGTAACTTTGCATTTGGATCATAGGGTGTAGTCTGGCAGCTTACATCCTTAAACCCAAATCAAGTTAGGACTTTATCCACATAATGGGATTGCGAAAGAGTAATCCCATTCTCACCTTTATAAGCTTAATGTTTAAGATAACATCGACTTCACCTGGATCTTTCATATCAAAATTCGGGAAAGGAAAGACTTTGTGCTATTGATCACATCTATGTTGGTCCCAAATAGCAATATGTCATCTACGTAAAGACATAGAATGACACCTTCGCCCCCATTAAACCGATAGTAGACACATTTATCGGCTTCATTTACACAAAAAGCCGACCGACGTCATCGTACTATCAAATTTCTCATGCCATTGCTTAGGGGCTTGCTTTAGACCATACAAAGATTTAATCAATCGACATACTTTCCTTTCTTGCCCCTCAACCACAAATCCTTGGTGTTGCATATAAATCTCCTCATCCAACTCTCCGTTTAGGAAAGCGGTCTTTACATCCATTTGATGTACTAGGAGTTTGTATGCAGCGACTAGTGCTAAAAGCACTCGGTGTGGGTAAGCGAGCCACGAGAGAGTATGTATCAAAATAGTCTTCACCTTCTTTTGTGTAAAGCCTTTAGCCACTAATCGGGCCTTGTACTTTTCAATAGTACCATCAGTCTCGCTTCCTTTAAATATCCATTTGCATCCCTTGGCTTACAACCAGACGGAGATCTGCAATTTCCCAAGTTCCGTTAGCAATGATGGAATCCATCTCGCCACTGGTGCCTCCTTCCGATAATCCACATCCGAGATCGTATGCCTCTAAAAGGGTTCGTGGTTCATCATCCACGACATAGGTGACAAAGTCATCCCCAAGTGACTTCTCGGTCCTCTGTCTCTTACTCCTCCTCAACTCCAAATGGAGCGGTGTTATCCACACTAGGAGAAATAGAGATCATCTTCACCGATATGTTCACTGTCATCATTCGGTCTCATAGGAAACACATGCTCAAAGAATGTCGCATCACGAGATTCCATCACTATATTAGTAGAGATGTCACTTACCTCGGTTTGACCACTAGAAATCTATAAGTGTGCTATTAATAGCATATCCTAGAAAGACACAATCAACGGTCTTAGGACCAAGCTTCCTTTTCTTCGACAGCAGCACATGCACTTTTGCAAGGCATCCCCACGTTGAAAATAGGATAAGTTGGGTTTCTCCCCTTCCATCCTTCATAGGGTGTTTCCTCCCGATTGCGCAGGTGGAACCCTATTCGAACATAGTTAGTGAGAACCGCGCACCCCACCAATAGTCCGACATACCGAACTCTGAAGCATGGCGTTAACAGTCACAAAGAGTTCGGTTCTTCCTTTCGGCTATTCCATTAGATTGGGGTGAGTATGGTGGAGTAACTTCATGAATTATTCCACTTTCTTCACTGCAGTGGGAGAACTCATGTGAGACGTACTCACCGCCTCAGTCCGACCTTAATCGTTTGATTTTCTTTTCTAGTTGATTTTCAACTTCAGCTTTGTAGATTTTAAAGTATTCAAGTGCTTCATCTTTCGACTTAAGTAGGTAAATGTAACAATACTTAGTCGCATCATCTATGAGAGTTAAGAAGTATCTTTTGCCACCTTTAGTTAATATTCCATTCATCTCACAAAGATCGAGTGGACTAGTTCAAGTGAAGAAGTGCTTCGCCCTTCAACGCTATGAAAAGGTTTTGGGGTGCTTGCTTGCACACACACTTCGCACTTTGAACCCTTCTCATAATTATAGCTCGAATTAAACTCATCTTACTTAACCGCGTAATGGCTTCAAAATTAACATGACACAACCGTGAATGCCAAATATCATGAACTTTATTGCAATGGGAAACATTGTAAGCGTTTACATTATTCAAATCAAGAATGGATAAGCGGAACATGCCTCCGCTATCATAGCCTTTGCCCACAAAATTACCAAACTTGGTCAAAATGACCTTATTTGATTCAAACACAAGCTTTATTCCTTGCCTACATAACATTGACCCGCTAAGGAGGTTGCGCGTCATCGCGACACGTCAAGACGTCTTTTAGGATGAGTGTTTTGCCCGAAGTAAGCGAGCAAACTGTCCAATCCCACGTCTTTATTGCGGCTCGATTGCCCATTAGGACGGATCCACCACCTTCACCCGAAATGAAGAGAAACAAGATCTATCGGCACATATATGTCTAGTAGCACTGTATCAATCCACCAATCAATAGATGGACTTGCCATAAAGGCCATAGGTACGTACTCATCCGAAAGTGGTGCTAGCTGGCACGCGACATTAACCTCACCTTGCGGCTCTTGTGCTGACCGGAGATGGACCCTTGCCCTTCCGATTGCGGCAATGATTGGCCTTATGGCTACCTCCGCAAACAAGCGAGGCGATGTCCTCCTTCTTCTTCTTCATTTTCTTAGGCGTAGCTTGACTTGGGGTGACTCTTGAACTTGGGTTTCCTGTGTCCTCCACCATTCTTAAGTTGAACTTGATGAGCTCGAACTTGAGCCTTTCCCGAGCCGTCACCGGCTCTAGCACGCTCCTCGACATTAATAGCGGTGACGACTCATTGGCGTCAAGCGCTCCTTTATATGCCTCCGTGCGGTCACAAAGTCACGCCACGAAGGCGTAACTTAGCAAAATGACATTTACTTGGAACCTCTCGGCGGCGCGATCGATCGACATAAGTCACGTACATGGAGCTGAAGCTCGTGGAGCTGCTCCATCACCGACCGGCCCTCAACCATCTTGTAGTTCAAGTAATTGGCTGTGACAAAGGACTCATTTCCATTATCTCCCTCGGAGTATTTCTCCTCGAGCTCATCCCAAAGTTGTTTGGCATTAGTGAAGTTGACATAGACGTCAAACAAGCGGTTAGACAGGATGGCCAGCAAACGGGCTAAGACTGCATTATTAGCATCTTCCCATTTCATCGTCTCAGGGATCTCCAGCGGAAACGCCGGTGGATTTGAGATGATCCAGAAGAGCTTAAGGTCAGTCAGCCAAAGCTTGGCCTTCGCCTGCCAACGCTTGAAATTGGCTCCGTCAAACACTTCAGGTTTCACAACATCAGATGAGGAAGCCATTTCTTTCAATATAGATTTTCTGGATTGTTGTAAATATTGCGGTATAAGCATATTTGTATATTTAATTCCAGCCAATACAAACACATAAAGAACATATTTCCAGCATAATAAGAATGACATAAATTGCATGTAAAGATGTAATTCTATCTTGCCATTCATAATCATAGATATATCTAAAGAATATAACATGATTACTGCGGAAAATAAATAGCAAAATATCAATAGCAACAATGAAACAATTAAATCTAGCACAGAACAAAATAATTGTTTCATGATTGCTCTCGTATCAGAAAGGCGCAAAATCAAAGATTTTGGCCTTCTCATGCTAATATCGACACTCATCATTACTAATCGATAATCGAGATTTGAGCTCACAAAGGTCTCCCCATCAGTAAGGATGAACTAAAACAGAGGGTCGCAATGACCGATTTCAGTTTTATAAGTTTACAATTAACGAAACATGCGATGTCCAGTCAATGATCATTGAGTTTAATGGCAATTAAAGGAACAATGGATTAACAGGGATCTGTTCTAGCATGGCTGGAAAGAAGATACTGCACCACAGACAATTCCAATATGATGTAAACTTATCTATTCAGCTGAAATGAAATTAATCAACAGAACTAACAAAGAGTTCCTAAATGAGCTCAAATCTAACACAATTAATCAGATTAATCTCAGTATTCGATATTATCATCACAGAGCAAGTAAAAGAGCCTACAAGCATTCACAGCAATTCAATAATACTTGAACAAACCTATGTACCAAGGAGAACTGCTGTAAATAGCGAAGAATACAGATGAACTCACAGTTGGACAGTACTCCAAACTGTCCAGATGCCACCAAACCGAAGACAAAGTCAATCAATTAGGCAAGGCACGATGAAAACCGCTGTCCCAGAAAATCTATCGACCCGCTGTCGCAAGCGAGTGGATGATTCACGGAGATACAATGCCGCTCCTCACTTCTCAGCCGAAAGCCGGAGGTGAAGACGAGGTTGAGATGCCGCACAAGAACAATAGAAAGCCCCGGCCAAGAGCAATCACAATCACAAAGCAAGGAGCGGCGCCTCCTCCTTCTCCCTGTAGAGCTCCCGGTTCATTCCCAATCCACAAACTAGGGTTTGAGCAGAAACCAAAACCGAGCCGACAACCAAAGATGGCCGAAGCCACCAATCTCAGCACACCCAAATCGGAGATGAGGAAGAGATCACAAGAGAGAGCAAAAACCAGATCGCTCGGTCCCTTCCACCGATGAGAGCCTCGGCCTTTTCAAGAGGATGAGACGGGTGCGAGGTGACGCCAGCCGATCGGCCCGAGAAGCCCGCACCCGCCACGCCTCCAACTCTCGCCTCCATCGCGCCTCCTCCTGCTGAAAATCCGGATCTCGTGGGGAATCGCAACCGCCACGGAGAAGCCCAGCGCCGCACACCACGCACGCGCGGGAGGAGACTCTGTCTCCTCCCCTTATCTCTTCGCAAGTGACCGAGCAGTGGGCCCGCCCTAAATTCCAACCGTGGCATAAACAATTGGGAAATTCCCAAAATGCCCCTCTCATATACAACATCTTGTACGGCTGAATGCATGCACGCGTGCCCCATCTTGAATGGAGTCATCAACCAAAAAGCCAAAGCTAGCGTCAGGCCACCCTGCCTTGATAGTAGTAGTGTGAGTTGGCGTGCTTTGCTTTGGGAGGTGAACCCGGTCTTTCTTCATCTTTTGACATATCGACGACTAGCTTACTCGTGATGTGGCAATTGACACACACACACACACACACACACACACATATATATATATATATATATATATATATATATATATATATATATATATATATATATATATATATATATATATATATATATATATATATATATATATATATATATATATATATATATATATATATATATATATATGGGAACGTATCTAGTGCTAATGCACTATTCGGTGTTAACATGTGAACTTTGGATTTGGACCATGGATGTATCTCAACGGCCTAGATCTTTGAAGGTGGAAACACCCAATCCACTTATACATTTTTGCGAAACCCCGCTGTTCGCACTCTTTTTCCTCCCCGCTCTAACCCTAGCTCTCCACGACCCCGATTGCTCACCGCGCAGAAATCTCCACGCCGCCTCCTCCGCGCGCGCGCTCCGCCCCTGCCCTCCTCGGCCCCTCCACGCGCCTCCTCCTCGTGGCGCGCTCGCGCCCTCCACCGCTGCCTCCTCGGCCCCTCGCCGCCTCCTCCTCGTGGTGCCCTCCGCGCCGCGCCTGACGCTCCTCCCGGCCCGGCTCCTCCGCGCCTCCTCGATCTTCTTGCTCCGCCTCCCATGCCTCCACCGAGCGCCAAATCTGCAGGCCTCCACCCGAGCTCGTGGTTGGGGTTAGTGAAAGGGGCGGCGACTCCGTCTGCAGCACGCCGCTTCCTCCGAGCCGGCCTCCACCCCGAGCGCCGACGCTCCTCCGACCGACTCCTCCCTGAGCGCCGACGCCTCAACCGGCCTCCTCCCGAACGCCGACGCCTCCTCCGATCCGGCCTCCTCCCGATTGTGTTCTTGTATATTTCTCGGTGTTGTTGCAACATCTAAGCATCTAGATTGTGTTCTTGTGTTTTGCGAGTAATGTATAATTGTGTTCTTGTGTTTTGCCATTACATATTCCACAGCGTCCACAATGTATAATTGTGTTCTTGTGTTTTGCAACATCTAGATTCTTTGTTGTAAATTGACCCGAGTGTTTCTCGTGTGATGAATGTGTGAAAATATAAGCATGTTTGAGCTATCTGCCGCTCCAGAATGTATATTTCTCAGTTGATGAATGAGTGTTTCTCAAGATTTCCGCTGCTCCGAATGTATAATTGTGTTGTTGCTCCAAAGATCTCAATTCTCGATCTGCGCCGCTGCTCCAGAATATGTAATGGCATTGCACTGCCACTATGAACATGCTATTTAGATGTTTCTAAAATGAGACCATGAAATCTAAAATGAGAAACAAAATTGCATAGTCTGAACAGCGGGCATCATTAGAAACATAAGCTTTGAGCCACTCCACTGGTATTGAGACATATTGAGAATGCTTCAATCTGAAACAACTAGTATTTTTTTACCTTCAGGTGGGAAGATTCAGTGCTTTACAAAAACAACTGGACAAATTATGACATTGGCATCACAAAGGTGCTACCTACTTTGTTTCCAGATTAATATATGAAATTTCAGGCATCTCATTCGTTTTTAAGTACATGTCAACCTAGATATATTTTTCCTGTACGGTACCCTAGCTTAATAAGTACTGTAGTATCTGATGGTTGTCTTGGAGAAGTTGGTGAATCATTAGTTAAGATGTTTGTTGTGATGATCGCTTCCCCGAAATGGAACAGGACGGACTGATGTTCATGCGATTACGGCAAACTACTTCCGCATTTACATGTTGGTGATAACCATCCAAGCATTCATCTAAAAAAATTGCAAATTCAGAAGAGGTCTGGCATGATTAGTCACCTCCTGAAGTCCATTCAAGTATGATAGCAGGCGGAGTTGATTTCATAAGAATTAAGTGTGAATTATGGTAGTATTCATGTTCATAAAACACTCTCCTGATCTGCACATACACTGACAATACATGAAATTCATAAATCTGAAAATTGAGCTCACATATCTCAAACAAGAATTACAATTCTTTGCATACATGAAACTCAGATATATTCATATATAGTATATCTGGCCTACATTGAGAAGGCTTTCATGAGGGACATTGAATATCAAGTCGTTTCTTCTCAGACCTTCATAAGCCAATTGAGACATGCAACCACTGAGACAACAAAAAAATTCATAAGCCACTGTGACAACAAAATTGAGACAGGCCGAAGCAATAATTTTGGCAAATCAACCGGATACATGAACATGAACATACATGGCATTACAAAGCCATTACATATCCAATAATGAAAAAAGACAGTACAAGCAAAATTACAATGTTAGGCATCAAACTCAATTTTCTTTGCAATACTGCATACATGTATTGTTTTCTACCTCAAACACCTAACTAGCTAGAAATTGTTTTCTACCTCAAACAATTGTGCCACTGCTTCCTTCAACATGATGTGTCTTGCTTCCTTCAAAAATTCAGATAAATTCATGGCTTACCTAATAGTAGAAATGAAAACAAATACTATGTCTTTGACGACAGTGGTTTGGATGAAGGTGTCCACTCTAGCATTCATGGATCTTGACAAAACTTCATGCAGATTGGAGGCTGCACCTTGGCGAGCCAGCACCGATTGAGGCGTGCTCAGATCCCCTCACCACATCCGCCTCGGCCTTGTTCATCTTCTCCACATCCGCCTCGCATGCCTCTCACCTATCAATTGCCGACGCACGCATCACGTCTTTGAACAAGAAACATAATTCACGTAACGAACACAAGCAATCCATTACCCCGGCCTTGGTGGAGAGAGGGGCGGCACCGGTCTTGGTGGAGAGGACGGCAGTAGCGGGGTGGTCCAGTGGCGGGATGCAGCGCAGCCGGTCTTGGGTGGAGATGCAGGGCGCTGGTCCTCGTGGAGAGGCGCGGCGCGGGGTTGGAGCGAGACGGGGAGCCGTGGCGCACGGCGTCAGCACTCGGGAGGAAGAGGCGTCACCGAGGGCCGGGAGGGAGCAGGGCGCGCGCCGAGGGTGGGAGGGAGCCCGGAGGACAGTGGGGATGGGGAGGGCGGCGGGGAGGAGCCGGCTGGGAGGAGCGTCGAGGGCGCGGCGCGAGGGGCACCACGAGGAGGGAGGCGGCGTGGAGGCCGAGGAGGGCGGCGAGGCGCGGCGCGCGAGGAGGCGGCGTGGAGATTTCGGGCGGCGGTGAGCAATCGAGGTCGAGGAGAGCTAGGGTTAGAGCGGGGAGGAAAAAGAGTGCGAACGGTGGGGTTTTCGCAAAAATGTATAAGTGGATTGGGTGCTTCCACCTTCAAAGATCTAGGCCGTTTGAGGTACATCCGATGGTCCAAATCAAGTTCACATGTTAGCACTGAATAGTGCATTAGCATGATACGCTCTATATATATATATATATATATATATATATATATATATAGGGAACATATCTAGTGCTATGAGCTTTTCGGTGTTAACATGCTAAAACTTCTTGAGCCATCCGATGCTCCGCACGGCTCGGATCCGGGAAGGTGGGATACCCCAACTCACTTATGCAATTTCGCGAAAAACCCTACCGTTCCCAATATTCTCCCGCCTCTCGAACTTCCTCCTCGATCTCTCCGCCCGCCGGATGTTTAATCGGGATCTCCGCCGTCCTACCATCAATCCTCCTCCGTTCAACAAGAAGCGTGCGCGCACGATCACAATACCATTCTTCGAGCCGTCTTCTCATCGTCAGACAACCAACGCCGTCGCCGCGCCGCTCTCGTTGGTCCGACGGACGTGGCGTACTCCACGCCCAGAGCGTGACCGCCGCTTCCTAAGCAAGGCACATGTGCCGCAGCAGACAACGACTCGCGAGACCTTGGGAAGAACTAAGGGCACGGTTCAAATCTTGTTGGGTTTAAAACGAATGATGTTTATCTATTTCGTACAGACTGTCCGACTCTTAATTTTTCAATACAAAGCCAATGACAGGAGACGTCGAGAGTCGTTGTTTGATCTCACCAACACATGACATCGTTTCCAAAATTTTCTGTTGAAGATGTATTTGTTAAGCCGTAGATTAATCGAATTATCGTTTCCTTTCCTATAGTGAAACATTTGTATTCGACACGCGCTTGGAGCTTGATATTAGTTGTTTAGCGTGCAGATTTCATTGTGTTTTGCGTGATGCATGAGCAACAAAATATCCAGAGCTCAATGTGATAAATTGAATCGTCCGCATATCCGTCTAATCTCCATTAGCGCGGAGATCCTCGATTAAACATCACAGCGGGCGGAGAGATTGAGGGAAGGAAGTTCGATGACGGGAGAATATTGGGAACTATATGGGGTTTTTCAGAAATTGCATAAGTGAGTTGGAGCATCCCACTTTCCCGGATCTCGAGCCGTATGGAGCAGATCGGATGGCTCTAGAGAAGTTTTAGCATGTTAGCATTGAAAAAGCTGTTAGCACTAGATATGTTCCCTATATATATATATATATATATATATATATATATATATATATATATATATATATATATATATATATATATATATATATATATATATATATATATATATATATATATATATATATATATATATATATATATATATATATATATATATATATACTAGTTGGATGTCGTATGTGTTACTACAGATTAAAACATAATCGTAACATTTAAAAAGTCTAATTGCAAAATGATAAGGGCAAAGGAATACACTAAAATTAGTCTATCAAACAAGAACACTATAGATCGAAGCGAAGCTAGGAATAAATTTGAGGCTAGGTGAATCTTTTGTCGGACTAAACTGAATTGACATAAATATAGTGTTTACCACTCACCGATTAGGCGTTGTCCATCGTCCGCTCGGTCTCTCCTCTAAATCACTCTCAGTCTCCGTTGTCGCTTTGTCAATGAGATGTGGATGTCGACAGTGACAATCGTGCGCATCACCTTTCATCCATGCATGCATATGGCAGAAAGATGAGTCATAAATACTTCACTTATTACATGGAGATAAATTGTACACGGAATATTATATGTTCGTAGATTATTGATCTTAATTACCTTTGTGTACATGGCAAACAATGGCGGAGGAAGAGCAAGACGGTGGTAGCCTCGGCCGTGAAAGCCATTTCTATTGCTTGATCGTGTTGTGATGTTTGTGTATGCGTCTAATTGTGCTTTATGTGAAGGATTTGGTTTTGTGTGAGTGATGACTGTGTGTAGCGCTTATATATAGCCGGAGGTGGCTCATGCATAAGGTGATAAGGATCAATCAAATTCATTACATACTGGGTCCGAGAAAATGCGTTGATTTCGAGATATTTCCATATCAATGCGCATTAGAACGTAATTGTTATGGGATAAAACCTTCCTAAAGCATTAAAATGGTTCTTATCCAGGGCACTAATACAGCTTCCTTTTATATATATGCCCGTGCGTTGCTACGGATTTTTTTTAAAAAAGGCATCTTGTGCTTCATTTCTAGATGATACAATGAGTAATTCTATAGCCGCGCCGCCCTCGCCTCCTCCGCTCCCTCCGCCGCCGCCACGCCGCCCTTGCCTCCTCCCCTCCCTCCGCCTCACCACGTCCGCCCCCTGCGTCGCCGCTGCTCCTCCGTGCCCCCACCCTCCTCACCAGCTCGCGCTCCCGCCCTCACCCCTCCGCCCCCGCGCCGCATCCTCCTCCCGAACCGCCTCTCCCCAACCCCGCGCGCCGCCTCCCCTCTCCTTCCCCGCACCGCCGCCTCACTTCCCCCACCTCGCCACCGCATCCTCCTCCCTCCTCCCCCAAACCGCGCCTCCTACTCCCCTCGTTCTGCATCCTCCCGCCCCAACCCCGCGCGCCTCCTTCCCCACTCCCATGGTGTACATCCACGAAACCTAACCCTCGCCTCGCCTCCATTCCTCTTTCGGCTTTGCTTTCTCCGTCCCTAGGCGTTGCTAATAGGGAAAAAATGGATGTTTTGTTTGCCTCACGGTGCCGAATGATTGCAGGCGCACATAGGAGGAGGGCGAAGAGTCTGCTGCTAAAGTTGGTGGGCTGCATCCGCCTCCTTTCTGAAATTTTTCCCCATTTAATTTCATGAATGTGTGTATTAATCAAAATTTATATGTATGCACGGCACGGCCAGGCCCATCGTGCCCGTCATCGCCGCGTGCCGTGCCGACTTGGCGATCATCTTACCGTGCGTCGCGGCCCGTGTCGCCTCGGCCAGCCCAAGCACGCGCCAAAGCCCACCGTGCGGCGTTACGTGCGTGCGGCCCAAGCCCGGCCAAAGTAACTATACACGAATGCGGCGGCGATGGCCGTCATCTTCCTTTCTCTCGTACTCGCCTCGTTAAGGAAAATAGTACAATAACAATATATATACTAACTATTACAACATGCGTACATAATATCTACTCGTCAATGTCTAGGTCGTTCATGCGTTCGAAGTCAGCATACGCTTGTACGATTTCGGGATTCTCTAGAAATGAGAAGTATGATGTTATGAAGAAATGGGAAGTGTCACCTTACAAATTTATATGCAGAAGAAGAGAGCCGTTGTTCTTCCGAACGTTAACCCCAAAATCTAAACATTGCTGGCGCTTCTTGACCATTGTCTCATTTAAATAAATTCTTTCCTTTTGATTCCGGTCCTTTCTCGTAACCCGTAAGCATGATTATTTATCTACACCAATGAAATTAATTCCTAAGTAAATATTAATTAAATTATACTAAAGCGTATTACATGCTTATACCCACGGGAAGAGGGAGCGGGCCGTCGAGGAGGAGGAGGCGGAGGCGCGGAGCCACCGAGGGAGGCGGGAGAAGGAGGGACCGAGGGAAGGGGATTCGCCGAGGACAGCGAGGCGGGTGGCAGAGAGCTGCGCGAGAGAGATGAGCGAGCGAGAGATGAGAGGGAGCTCGTCGCTCTGATCTTCCTTTTTGGATTTCTTCCAATTTACTCTCCAGAACTCTGTTTTCTTCGCCTTACGATGTGTGTAAGGCGTCGCCTCGCCTCACGCCTTACCGCTTAAAAGGTGTGAGGGGGGTGGGTCGCCTTACCTCGCCTTACCACCTTAATAACCTTAACGTATTATCTACACCAATAATATTCTAATAATTTAATTCCTACGCACATTAAATTTTCTCAGGGACATCACCTAAGCATAATACACATCTTTTTAGCAAGGATTTCTAAATTTAGCAAAATTTAGCCGGTAACTTTTATTTCTGCCTATTTTATTTTATTTCTCCCTTTTATTTCTTCTCTTTTTTTCTTTTTCCCCTTTCCTTTTCTTTTCCTCTTTTTCTATCTCTCCTTATCCGGTCGGTGCCTCATTTCTCGCCTCTCTCCTTTTCTCTCGGCTCCTCCCCCACCTCCCAGATCTGGATCTCCCGCTCCCACCGTCCCATGCGGCTGCGCCTGCCCTCGGGTTCTCCTTCCTCCCACGCGGCCGCGCCCGCCGCCGCTTCCCCCTCCGGCCCCTCCCTGGGACCCCGCTCCCTCCCGCTCGGCCGCCCCATCCCCACCGCCTCTCTCCTCGCCCCACCGCCCCTCGCCGCCTCCCCGCCGCTACCCCTCCTCCGCCTCCTCCCGCGCAGGAGGCCGGATCCGGCGGAGGCGTTGAAGGTGGCGATCCGTCGCGGTGGCGGCTCGATCTGTGCGGGTCGCCGGATCCGGCGGAGAGCGGAGGCGGCCGGATCTCGGCGGCGACGCGGCGAAGCGCGACCACGACGACGGCAAGACGCGAGCGCGATCGGGCGGATCCGGCACAGCGGAGGCTGGATCCGGCGGCAAGACCGGTATGGCGGATCCGTGGCGGTGGAAGACGCGAGCGGTGGCCGCCCAGAGGCGGCGGCGGACGGAGATGCAGCGGCGGTGAGCGGTGGCCGCCCCTGGGATTAGCACCTCCCGGGGGCAGCAGCGGTGGAGGAGCTAGAGCAGCGCGTTTCGTGAGGTGGGGTGGGGTGGGGTGGGGACCACATGTCAGTGAAAAAGGAAGTAGTGTAGAATGCACCATCACCTTGAACTCCTTCTTTTAAGGAGTAGATATATATATATATAGACACACACACACATAATTACAAAGTGATATTCTATTTCATGAATAGTATTCTTGCACTATGGTATGGTGGAAGCTATTCCATTCCTATATTGAAAAATCTATGATAAATTTGATACCTTTTTGCTATTTACAGCCAAAAATACTGATCATAGACTTAGGACCAGACAATAAACTCATGCGCACACAAGCAATAACACCCAGGACAAACCATGACCCAAATTTCATGCATTCCAGAAAACAACATCAGGCCACTGAGAGAAGTCAGTCTAACCACCAAGTATAGGCCGGTAAGACCGCTGGCTGGTTTGACACGAATACTCGAGACACTTAGAGATCACAAAATTTGAAGTACTTGAAGTCTACGAGTACCGACCAAGAAACCTACGACCATCACAACAGATCGCTACGACCACAACAACATATCGCTACAACCATCAATCACAAAGGCTACAACTACCGATTGCAAATGCTTACGACTACTGATCGCAAAGACTTATGACTACCGAGCACGACCAGACAGTAAGATACGACCATTGACCAGCTAGAGAAGTTATGACCATCGACTACCGAGACCTTTCAACTATTAAGTATCTTCAGACTAGCTCTTCGGACTACCCAGCAAAAGGCCGTTCGGACCGTCCGACTACAAAGTTGGTAAACTTCGAATATTTTAGTACTCGCAGTCAAGGAACTTGTAAACCATGAAGTCGTCAGACAAAAGCAATCTTTTACAAAATCCTCTAAAACTAAACTCAAACTTCACAAAAACTCTAATCCAAAAGTCAATTACTCATCACAATCATAAAGTGATCCCCACATGATCTCACATATTTATATACTATTCCATACATACAACTAAACGGTTTGTTTGTGATATCCCATCCGGGACGATGTCAGACTACTTGTTTGATCTGATCCTATTCAACCTTAACCCACCAGCCAAATATAAGAGCTTCACATGGAAGGCGCTGCGCTATGCAGTGCGGCATAGGCGCATGGCCTATCGGCAAGCGGCCGTGCCAATTATTACTGTGCATGCAGGGAGAGCGCACGTTCTGCAGTTGAGCTGTACCTGCTGCCGCATTCACGCGTTTCTGTGACTGGTGGTCAGCTGAGCTAGTGCTACCCTGATGGCAACATACACTCTAGTTCGAATTTTTGCTGCATATGTATGTGAAACAGTTCGAATTTTATATATGCTGACATGCTGCAGTATTTGTATTGTTGCTGTTGCTGATACTGCTACCACAAAGGATTTAAGGCATATTTGATTCCCAGGCATGAATCAGCAGTTCATCTTTGGCATGAATCAGCAGCCATGCAGCTGGAGCTAGCTTCAGGAAACTGCTGTACACGCTACTGAAGGTCTTCGTTTCCGACAACGACGCTGGGATTCGATCGTACAAAGATTACCACATCGCAAACAACAAAGCGAGATACGCGGTTAATTAATTCCATGCATCGGGCGGGGGCTCGGAAAGAGAGCCAGAACTGACGCGCTTTATTAAGGCACAAAGTAAAATTACACGGGATGTTTGTCGCTGCTGGCTTGTGAAGTTGTGGTACTCAATTAAGCGCAGAAAGATTTGCCCAGTTATTCGTAACCAAGTTGCCCTACCTATTTTCTTCAGCCCCGTACGATAACGCGCAGCCTGGTTCATCGTTTTCTGAACTTTGCAGAACTTTGCAGGTCAGTTTTTTTCCCACTTTTTCTTAACTACGCTCCATAGAAGTTAGGACAATTTAGCAGTTTATGCAACATAAATTCCAAATATAATCTCAAGGTGAGCTAAATTCCATATCTGACCCATATCCGGGACCACATGACTATGTCCCATCAGCTACAGTTACTTCTCTGTTTAAATAAATACAATTTATGTTTTATAGTAATTTTTAAAAGCAGTAAATGAGGTCAAAAAATTGAATTTTTTTGTGGGGCCTTCCAAAGAAGTGTAATTGCTTCTATAATTTTTGTGTAATTTTTAGTACTGCGAATTATTGTTGGGAATTTATTTAAGCATGTTATTTGCATGAATATTTTATATAGAAAATGTTGTCAAAATATTATGAAAATCTTTTTGAAGGCCCGCTGTGTATTGTGCACAATTGTGTAAAATTTTGTGGTATTGTACACTCCAAAATTATTTTGGAAATTTAGGATTTAAGTATAAAAAATTAGGATTGTGGGCCCCATGGGCTCCAGGCTCACACATGGCCGGGGCCCACAATCAGTGGGCTAGCCTAGCCCCTGGGGTTGATGACTTGATGGAAGGTTCTTGATGTACCCTCATCTCATTATTATTTACATAGCACTGTGTGGCAGCCTCAGGCTTCAGGCTCATACTAACCTTCATATTCCCCGGGGGATTCCGGCCTCCTCGCTCGCCCACGTCACCCCGCCCACGCGCTCCGCGCGGCGCGTGGCGCAGGGTTTCGCGTACGGCCGGCCGAGTGGATTTCCTTCTGTTTTTCAAAAATTACGTAAAAGTTCTTTTTTCTCGCGAAAAGATCCCTGCAAGTTTTCCCAAAAAAATTTTGATAGCGCCTCACGGATTTCCAAAGTTACGTATAGGTCCTTATTTACTTACGTACAGATCCTTACAGGTCCTCAGTTTTTTACGAAAAAGACCTCTGATTTTTCCTAAATTACGCATTTGTCCTCGATTTTTTTATTAAACCCTGCGAATTATCGGCTCTTTTACTTTAGTCCACGCGGTAGCTAGCGCGGCGTGCGCCGCGCTTATATGCAGCTAGTTATAAATATGCATGACAGATCATGAGCCTGCACGATGAGTGAGGATGGAATAACTAGCTAGTATACGCAATGTGTGTGTGTGTGTTATTTTTGGATTTATAATTTGGTTTTTATATTAATTAGTTTTTAAATAGAGTGATTTTAGATATAATCTATAAATTGATTGTAATAGACACGATTTTAATTTTATCGTATATAAATACAAATATCTCTCTCTTTCTACTCTCTTTTGCAAATAGTCGAAAATAAAAATTTAAACAAAACACCATAAACCACATCTTAAAAGATTTCTTGTGATTTTGATCTCATTTGATTTCTCCCATCAACACATGGTTATCCAAATCCAGACAAGTCCCATCAAAATCCAATGCAGCATCTGGTGCTGGCTGAAGTGGACCTGCAGACCCTTTTTGGAGGGAAAGAGGCATATTGTCATGTGCTAGTATTATACTGCGTCCGGCAAGTCTGAACTCTTCTTTACGGATGGCAGTGCTTAAAGGAAAAGAAGACGGAAAAGACCAACACAAAAAAAAAGCGTTAAACACTAGAACCGGTTTCTTTTAAATCTAAAGTTAATTTATATTTATACCATCTATAGTAATTAATATTTAAACAATATATTTTTTAATATAGATTAATAGAAAATTTATATTAAAAGTGTAATGAGTTTAGCTTTACCGGCCAAAATCGTATACGACTATTTTTCTCTGTGTACTGATTTTCGCGAACAGTCAGAATTCAAATATTTAAACAATAAGCCAGCAGCTCAAAAGAACTCACCTGATCTTTTTTTCAAAATAAAATTGGTACTTGATGAAAGCAAGAAATGAAGTTAGCGTGAGGGGAAGACCTGAACAGCGAGCAGATCTTGATCCGGCTTCACCGACACGGACAGAGATGACTTCGCGTCGTCTGTTTGGGCGAATCAGATCGGCCAAGGAATGATCAGGCATGCATGCCATCTTCTTGCAGTTACAGAAGTTGTCCAATTCTCCCATCATTTCAGAGAATCGGGCTACAAGCGGATAACACTAACAGAGACGGTGATTGAGACATCAACGTAGGGATATCCCGGCATTGACTCCATTACTAGCTAGTAATACATTCCGTGCATGTTAGGCCAGATTAATTCCTAATTAGCTATGGAATGAGAAGATCATGGAATCCTAAGTAGCGAGGTCAGATCAATCCCTAATTAGTCCCTCTGCAATCTTGTCAAATCCCTCTGTTTGGAAGTGCGGATTGTTGGGCTGTAACATTGTAGCAATTCGTCAACCGCATTTCGCCATGGATCGTTGCGAATCGATTGGAAGAAGACGGCGAGGAGGAGGAGGATGAGATACAGAGACCGCAAGAGGAGAGGGTCCGGGGGCGTGTGAACCGCGTAAACTTTTTTTAGACAGAATCGCTTAAACCTTTTTTTGAACAGTTTTGCTATTGCACAAGCGACTGAAATTTTTTTATGTTTCAGTCACCTGAAATTGCACTCTCAATGAACTAAAATTGTAGTGCTCAACTCACAAATCACTCACACAAGCCACACGTATATAGTATATACACACGTGCATATCTCCTACACAGGCTGAAATTTTTTGCGAAGATACAAAATCTATCAGAACACAGCACAGTATAGTATAACGCTAGATGCTCTTTTCTTTTCTTTTTGTTGCCCATATTGCTTTAGTTTTGCCGATATAATGCTATATGACGCTAGATGCTATCTCCTTTACGAAAAGAACCCATATAAGCTAATGTGGAATTGAAATAATCTCGAAGGCATACAAAAATTAATACCCAACGAAAAAGGGAAATTAAAACCTGAAAACTGGCTCAAAGAGGAGCTGGGGACTTGGTGGAATGCCGGTCTCCTCAAGAGGACACAACGAAGCAAGGATGAGCCAGCGCACATCGAGAACTAGAGAGGGTTGTCAGGTAGGACGACCTTATCCAGCGTGCTGAGCCCTGCAAGGATTTGATCTTTTCTTTCTGTTGTTGTGTTGTGTATTTCTATTGCGAAACTGTTGTATTTGTTGATGACAGCCATGCTGACATTCTATTGTATTTTCTTTTTCTCCTAATCTTAATACAATCTGGTCGACCATCCCTGGCCGGCCCGGCCAAATTAAAAAAAAACCCCTGGAAACTGGCTCCTTCCGTATCTGGAGAAACAGGTGGAACCCTCTGAAGTTTGCTCCCACTGCAACGGAAAAATGTAGTTCCAGGATCATCACAACCTTGGATCACAGGGCAAACAGGGAATCAGATGTCACAAATACGAATATTTCTATTTAGGCCATGTTCTTTTCAGCTTCTAAAAGCTGCTTTTCAGTTTTTCTACAGTAACTAGCTTTTAAACGGAGTATCTTTTCAAGATAGAGTCTACTAATTAATTGTAGTACATACTTTACTGACTTCATTTATATCGCCAAAAAACACACGCAAGTTTCTGTTATTATGTAATCTCTAGCACAAATAGCCTAAAAGTCACAAACCGCAGCCAAAAAGAACATGCCCCTAGTCTGGTTGACAGCTTAAGTATATCTCTCTCTTTACGATGTAGTCCCTTGTAACAATCATCTACAACAGAGTATGTAGATAAAATCTCAAGTTTCAGTTTCACATATAGTACAGAACCACGGATTCACGAGATTCCGTAGTGGCATGTTGCTTTTGTCACTTGGAAATTACATGGCAGCATAGGTAATATGCAGAGGATAGAACTGTAGGACTCCTTCATCCTCCAAATAGCTTCCAACAAAATTTTCTCAATCATAAATATCCGAAAGAATTTGCAAAATACAGAGTTCCGACCAATTTGCACATCTGGATCATGAATACAAGACTAAATCGAAGAGATGTATCCAAATATTCTGTAACAACCCATGATTTGAACTGATAACGTGCAAAAGAAAGACTACATGAAGGCTCTGCATAGTTCAGTATAAGTAATGAGCTTACCTTCCTGACTAGTATCCAACTCCAGATCCACTACAACCACGGGATGTCTCCTAGTTTTCCTGTTCCTCCTCTGTTAAAAGAAACAGCAGTTCAATGTAAATAATCACGGTGATGCACTGGTGCAAACATACTTCATCGTCTAGAGCTTCAACATCAATGGGTGAGGTCCGTGTACCCGTAGGGATCAGAGCCTCACGCTGGCTCCCATTCCCAACAATGGGAGAGCCTGCATCCAAGTTTATAACAAGTTTATCTCTGGAACCATCCTGTGTTCGCTTCCTCGAGCGTGCGGTACTAACAGTACTCATTCTCCCTTTCAACGCTGGTTATGGAAATTATATTCTCAATCCACCTGTAAATCAGTGAGAAACCATTAAGTCATTGTAGTTCATCTTCAGAGAAATAGTCCATAACAATTAGTAGCCATGTTACCACTTAAAATGCTTAACCAGGGCACCCAAATTTTGGCCCAACAAAGATCAAAATGAGCAATGGCTGCAGACACGGTAAAAATTCCAGGATGGCTAGTTACAGAACGTGTTAAAATTATCTAATTACAACTGAAGATCAAACAAAATGCTGCAAGTCTGCAAACAACTTATGTTGTTTTCCTTTTGTGGTATGCCTGTAGCCGTTTATAATCTGTACATACTTCAACTTACGTTACAGTTTCTAAAAGACCTCAGTCCTCAGAAGTCAAAACTCATGGATGCGCAATAGCAATTTACAGTGACAGCTTTTTCAGAAAGAAAAGAAAAAAGAAAGCAGGGGAACAAACTGCTCACCAGAGCGTGCAGATAAAGCCCTAACCAAGAGAGGCGGAAACTCTGCGAATCTGTCGCAACGAATCGGGGGAAACAGGCAACTAAATCTGCAAACTGGTGACGAAATCCAGAGCAAAAAAAAAAAAAACAAAAGCGAATCGGATGCAGCAACGCGGAGTTAGTAAACGGGAAGGAGATAGTAATTGGTAGTTTCTTGCTCGAACGGTGGCTCTCCTCGTTAGGGTTTCGCTTCGAGTTCGTGAGGGAAGCGCGGGAGGAGTCCGGCTGTCCGGGAGTAATCGGATGCATTCCTCTGGCTTTGGGAGCGGGTTCGCGCGTGCCCGTTGTTCTGGCAGGTGGGGCCCCGCGGGATAGCGGGACCGTATGGCAGAGGCTGAATTCTTCCTTTTTAATTCCTCTGTTATATTTTATTAATTTAAATCTGATCAATCTGGGTGAAATTACAGAAGGGAACAGATGATTGCAGAACAAAGGAGTTCATTAGCTTGAGTTGTCTGTCAGTAGCAGCTTGCTCTGCATAGCTGATATGCGTCCTATGAAGGCATCTTCCTGCTCAGATTGGTACTTCAATGGCAGAGAATACCAACCTTTCTGCGATAATGGGTAGGTTTCTTGGACTGCGTCTTATGACTTTTGGTTTATAGTTTTTAAATTCTGATTGTTCGTAAGAGAGAGTATAAAGAGAGACAATCATATGCGATTTTAGTTAGTATAGATAAAGTTAATACAGTGTTTATTACAATCGACTTATAAACATTATTTTGAAAAAAATACAGTGTTTGAAAGCTAGTTACTGTAGCAAAATCAAAAATCATAAGTAGCAAGCTCAGAAGAAACCAGCCAATTGCGTTGCCCCGGCCGCCCGGGGTGGGGGAGAGGAGACCGTAAGAATAAGGACCAACTCAAATATCAAGTACATCCATTCAATGTTCAAACATGTCATACATGTATCGGAAACACAGTACAGAAGAACAACAATGCAATACTTACTCAAGCATTACAGCAACCATGAACTCTATATTTCACTTCAAAAATAGAAGTTTTCACACAAAAAAAGACTATGGGCATTGTGCAGTGCCCAATGCCAAATAATGTCCCAGAAAATGTGAATTATAGCAGGATGAAGGAAACACAGTTCCAAGCCGAATCACAATGGCAAGCCCCTCCTCCCTCCTAACTTTCAAAGCCATCTCTATTTGCACCATCCAAAGCACGACCAGCTCTGCAAGTGAACCAAAGGGGGGTTGGGGGATTTGCAAAACGCAAATGATATCAGAAAATGAACAAGGATGGACATGATCGAAGCAATGACCACAAGAAACAATCTTGTTCTACTATGCATGTGCCACTCACCGAGGAGGCATAGCCGTCGTCGTGCTGCTTGGAGCGGTTGCCGTGCGCGGCGTCCTTGCCGAACCCCGGCGACTTCCCCGCCTGGCTCTGCTTCTCCTCCCTCACCTTGTTGAAGATGTGCGTGTAGCCGTCCGCCGACGCCGGGTTCGAGTCCCAGTCGCCGAACTTTGGCACTGCCGACCCCTCGTCGGCTGCCATTCCAGCAAGAAGTACAGCATCACGTCAATTACCTTACAAACGCATGGTGAACTGTAGTATCAGACACTAGAGGACTAAGAGCAGAGTCTTTAGTCTTTACTGTCTCGTTGCCGCGCGAGCCGCCCTTGGCTCGGGACCGCTCGACGGAGTTGGCGACGTGGCCGTAGCCGCCGCTCTCGGGGTAGTCCGCCCTGGAGTACTGGCTGTACGGGTGCAGCGGCGACGGCGACTGCTCGACGCTGTGCCCGCCGCCTGTCCGTCCGCCCGCGCGTCTATTTGGCGTCTCGCCACCGGCGTGGCGGTGGTACGGCGACCCGGCGTAGCGGTTGGGGGACAGCGGCGGCGCGTCGCTGGGCCGGCGGTCGTGGTGGGGAGGAGGAGGAGCTGGTCTCTCCTCGGAGAGGTCCGGCGACGGCGCGGCGACGGAGAAGGCCTCCGGGTTCTCGACGGGGTCGTTGGGGTTGATCATCTTGCCGCCGCCTTTGCCCTTGCGCGCGTTCTCGAAGTAGAGCGTGTACGGCACGTTGCCGTCGTTGTCCCAGTTGCCGAACTTTGGGACGTGCGCGTTCTTCTGCTGCTGCTGCTTCTGCATGCAAGCCGAGAAGAATCAACCCTAGCGCCATTTTTCCCGGCCGGCTTGACACCGGCATTCTGTTCAAGGTTCCAAACTCGCAGCAGCAATTAAACTCCAGGGTTATACTCGACGGACTCCTGCACGAACTGACGGTGGCCGTGCACCACCTTAACACGACAGCGTTCCGAGGGCATCCCATTTATCAAACCCTACTGAAGGTTCGATTTGTATCTCGGCTTTTACATGTAATTAGTTACATACCCATACGTTGCACTGTAGAAGAGAGTTGTTCTGATCGGTTGAAAAGTGAAGAATAGTAAGAAGTTGAATGAATAGAGCGGTTAGAGGAGAATGGACGTACAACCACCAACTCGTTCATTTATAATAGTAATGATCATAGAATTCTTAACACTTGAAATTAAAATTTTCACTTTTCTTTTGAATCATGAGGGATTTTTTTAAAAAAAAAGGTCATAAGAACATCACTAAGCGGTCAGACTAGCAAGAAGAGAATTGTAATGCTAGAACATGTCAACTTGACACGGCTAGGTGGTACTAGTGGCAGTAGTTTGGTCTGACCGACGAAAATAAGCAAAAAGGAAAAGGAAACCATGCACATGCCACGACTTCCGGCCATGCACACACTGCATGGACTAATCAATGGAACGTGTCAATTATCTAATCAAGAAACTAACCAATGGAACGTGTCAATTATCATCATGTAAGAGCTATCAATTGTGTGCCCAGGACGTCATATTCCAATGAGTTAACCTGCCAGCATCTCTAGATGCGAGTATATTATATCGGATGAATGCTTTTGAGATTATAGAACTTAAATGTGATCGAAAGATACACCTCAACTGTCATGACAGACTTGTCGCAAATTAGCGCCGCAGGTCAGGGGGATTCACTCATTCATACAAGAAAAAAAACTTCTAATTAATTCTAATTTGTTCGCTTAGTATCTAGTTCAATTCAAGTGCAGTTCAATTCAAGTGCTGCAAAAAAGTTTGGTTTCAGGGCTCTGGTCTGCAAGACAACAATCATAGGTGATCTTGTTGTTCTTCGTTCAGAAAATTCAGATTCAGATATCGCATACAGAGAGCATAGAACTACTGCACAGACAAATCGAGCTCCTCGAAAGACGAAAGCCAATTAGGAAACTGTTCTAGGAAAAACGATGCTCTTGAGAGAAAAAGAAGAAGATCAAAACTAGCTTACGATTGATAATTTAACCGAAAACTGCAGCACAGACCGAAAGAAACCATGAGGAGACATGGACGTTTCAGAAGAGCAAGGAAGAGCAGAGGAACTTACTGCCATGTTGATCCCACTGCGGAGAGAGATCTGATCCCGGGGCTCTGAAGCTCGTCGAATGGTAGCCGGCCGGCAAGAGAGGAATGGATATATGTGTTGTTTCTTCCTCCTGGACTCCTGGCTAGCTAGCTTGTTAATCTTCTCAGGCCGGCAGGCAGGATTATAACTCCGAGAAACGGACGGGGAAAGGCCGGTTGCTTTCTTATAAGGAGCCGTTCGCGAAGGAGGCCCGACACCTCCTCTTCGCTACTAATCCCTCCGTTGACAAGTACGAGGGCACGTAGTTTGAATGGACTTGTAAATTTAATCGTGTGTTTTCTACTATGCTACTATTTATTATCTCTTAACCATAAGCATTTATTTATTGCCATCCACACAAAGTATTCTCATTTATCTTTCCAAAGCAATTACAAGGGGTGTCTAAGTTATTTTCTCTCAAAACTTTTTCAATATCACCGCCATTTTAATCCTAATGTAAAGTCAAAATACGTCTTAGGGCCCGCTTCAAAGAACTTAAGCTTTTAGCTTATGGCTTTGGCTGTTGACTTTTGACTAAAATTACACTGTAGTGTTGTTAGTTTTCTCAGAATCATTCCATTAAAAGAAAAGTAAAAAAACGTTATGTCATCATGGACAATGCAAAGGAGTAAAAAATGAAAAGAAAAGCCAAAAAAGTGAAAATAAGTTGAAATTAAAAAACCGATGCGTTCCAAGTGGCTAGTCTTAAATAAACAGGAAGCTAAAACAATTCAGAAGTTGAAACCATTTGAAATGAGGCTTTATATCTATCAGAGTAGTATATAGTTGTGTCCAGATGATATGGAGCCTCCAAGACATGGCATAAGACAACTTTTTAGCATATTTGGTATTGTTTGCCACTATATTAAAAAAATAGTCGTATGTCTAGCGCATTGACAAAAATGACGTTTTTATCGTCCGGTGGCCAGACAGCAATGCCCATAGGCTGACGCATAGCCGCTACCGTCTTGTGGTCGGATGACAGACAACGGCCGTGTTTGGAACCGCTTTTTTTTGCGGTGCGGTCGAGGGAATCGGAGAATCCCGCAAAATCTCCCCAAACGCGCTGCGTCAGATTCGCTTTTGCTCACCGCAACTGACACACCACCGCGAGAATTGAACTGCATGGCCGATTCTTCGTATCGCAGCTCCGCTCCCGCAGTACCGACACCGCACCGCGCGGTCCCGATACGCGGTCCCAAACACGGCCAACCTACTGTCCCACCACTAGACGGCAGGGGCCTGCCGTCCCGTGGCAAAGCAGCAGGTGATTAAACCGACTGATTACCAGGCTTAATTATCTGTCCTAAATTATTTTTCTTGTTTACGATTTGTTTGAATTTTTAAATATAGCAAATAAGTTTAAAAATTATGAAATTTTATATGCGATCTCTTGACAAAACGTACTTAGCTGTGTAATTTTTTGGTAATTTTACCCACTGTGAATATTGCTCAAAAATTCATAAAATGTTGATATTTATAGGAGTTGGTACATATAGCAAATGAGTTTCAAAAATTACAAAATTTTGTGGAAAGCCTCCTGACATACTAATAGTAATTGTGTAATTCATACATAATTTTGTAATTTTTGGACACAACTACTATAACTATGTCATATCAAATGAGCTCGAAAAATTATGAAATTTTATGTATAGCCCTCGACACAATTTACTTGACTGTGCAATTTTTTGACAATTTCTGTGAAATTTCATATTAATTATTTTAAAAGTATTTAGCTTTTATATGTATTTTTTGTAAATTTTCTAGAATTTTAAAATGAATTTCAAAGCTACTAGATGAGGGCATCTACTCATCATGTCATCCTGGCTTCTTGCTTTCAATGTTTAAATGTTCAATGATCTTTATAGCTAACGAAAGTAACGATCAGCCGGCCAAAATAGATACCAAATTTTTTTATAATTTAGATTTTAGTGTTTTAATTCTATGATCTTTAAAATATTTGTGGGTCAGGGCTTTAATATTAGAATACACTATTTCGATTTTTTGCAACAATTGAATTAGGAAATTTTTCAATACGTTTCAATATCTAATTCAATATGTTCTAACTTTCAATAATTGTCATCTCGCTATGGCATGTAGTCTGTAGTCATGGAGCCATTTCTAAAAAGAAAGGCACCAGAAGCAAGTGCAAATACTACGAATACAGAAAGTTCAGAAATCAATTGGGAAGAGGAAATTTAGTTTGATTCAAGGAAAAAGAAAAGAATGGATGACTATCTCTCTAATTAGAAAGATGTGGTAAGAAGGAAGTACTTAGATCATGGGCCTTGCTGTAACATCCCGAAAATTTGAAAATGAGGAGCTTTTGAATTATTTTTGCAATATATTCTATTTGAGTTTGGATTTTTATGGTGTTTCTTAAAAATTTGGTGAAAGTTCCAAAAAGTTATAAGGTCAAGAAAGAAATAAACATGTTTAAATAATAGAGAATTAAAATTTAAAATACGAATCTGAAAAGATGATCCAGTATAAGAAGAGGGAAATCTAAGTTAAGAATATAAAATCTCATTTTGAAAATAATGGCACAAATAGCAATAAAAAGTGAATGAATAAAATACAAACACATGTACATGTATATATACGTGTGCATATACAAATTGTGCAAGAAAGAGTTTAGCAATAGGAAATAAAAATGTGCAAAATTTAAATGAGCCAGCAAGATAACACATAACTGAAATTATATACATATATATATATACACACACACACAAGTGAAACAAATATGTAATGTACTAACATTGTGATAAGCATAGCCATGAAAAAAATAAAATAAATAAAACCGAAATAGAGGACTGATAGATTTTGTATCTATAAAATCTAACCAAAGCTTGAAATAAAATTTCAAGTATTAAAATCAGTAACTTTAATTAGGGAATAGAAATTCAAACTCAAGATTCAAAATTTCAGAAACTGCTAAAGTTTCACATTATCTCTCATTCTTTTACCTCTCTCTCACTTCCATGTGGGCCCCAGCCCCTCTCTCTCCCCTCTCTTTCTCCTCTTTCTGCCAGCGGGCCTAGGCCACTTCTCCCTCTCCCCTTCTTCTTCCTTACCCCGAGCGCCCACGCCCTCTTCTTCTCCTCTCTGCCGTGCGCTCAGTTTTCTTCCTCCGCGTGGCAGCCATGCAACCGCACCGCCCACGGTTTCCCTGGCCGTCGCCCACGGTTTCCCCGCGCCGCCCACCGTCTCCGCAGCCTCCCGTGACCATAAGAAGCTCTGCGCCACTCTTTTTCCTTCCCCGTTTCTCCTCCTGTCCCTTGCCGTGAGCCCGCCGCCACTGCCTCGTCGCCGTCCCGGTGCTCCGGTGCGTTCCCTTTCAATCCAAGCACGCCGCCTAGTTCTCCCGAGCCTCTAGTCTCTCACCTCCAGCTTAATCGAGTAGCGCCGCACCGAGCTGGCCGGAAGGCCTCTATTTCTCGCCGCCGGTCAAATGTGCCGCCACCGCCCCCGTTTCCTGCCCGCCGCTTTCCGGTTCAATTCGCTTCGCCAGGAGCACCCCCAGGTCGCCAGAAACCTTCCCCGAGCACCGCCCCGCTCTCCCCTCCACCGTGGCCCGCCAGCGACATGAGCTCCTCGCGCGCGCAGCAGCGCGGTCTGCCGCCTCTCTTGCCCGAAGAACCGCAAGGTGAGCTTCTCTAGTGTCTCATAAGGCTCATGCGCACATTGATTCTTCCCCTTCTCCTTGCCGGCGCCGAAGCTCCTCCCCGGACCGCCGCCACCGCACGCCGTCGGCCCGCTCTGGAGCTTCTCGGTCCTCGTCGACAACACCGTCGGCATCCCCTCAGCTCAAGCAACGCGTTTTTGCAGTCTTCCACTCCCCTCCGACTGCCACTCGCCGGCTACGCCACCGGCCGTACTCGCCCCCGAGAATCCCCTGTTTCCCAGTGTTGCAAACTCGGGCTAATTGCATTCTCTGCCTCTACCCAACAGGTAATACCGCTAGTTCGGTGGTTTTAATCTTTTGCTAGCACATCCAGTAGATGAAAAAGGCAAATAAAAATCCAAAAATAATTTATAAAAGATGCAACAATTTATTAGGATAAATCCTGTGGCTAATGTACTTTGAATATTTGTTTTAAAGCCTAACTATTAATCAAAAGTATATTAAGAAATTGAGTAAAAACTTGTTTAGGTTGTGCACTCATGGAATTATGAATTAACAAATGAAAATGTTCTAAAGAACAAGACATAAACCCATGTATTTTAGTAAAAGAGGGTTTAAACTTTGATTAGTTATCATGATAAATAATTAGTGTGCCTTTAGTATCTAATTTTAAATCTAATTATTTACTAAAGTCATTAGTAGGCAAAAGTGGCCTTGGATAAATGTCCACATTTAATAAAGATTACCCCTAATTAAAATATAAACGTTTATGCCCTAATATTTATCATGCCGTCATGAAACAAGTCCTAATGTTAGTTTTGCTAATTAGCAAATGTAGGGATATAACCTTGCTAGGTAAACAAATTTTAATTAAAACGAATAACAACCACGATGTGGAGACGTTCTAAGGGTGTGTTTGGTTGCCTGTATCTCCTTCGTCCTGGATGGGTGGATCCGTATAATCGAGAAAGAGTCTGCTTGGTTGCTGTATGAGCGGATACACTGTATGAGCGGATGCAAAAATACGCCTCATCTCGGATGGGTGGATACGCTCAAAATGAGCTTCACTAGCCATCCGGATGAGTGGATGCAGTGTATCTTATGCGGTCCCACGTGTCGACCTCTCTCAGTTTGGTAGATCGCATCCGCTCATACAGCAACCAAACAAAGATCTCGCTTTTTTGTATCCGCTCATGCGGCCTCACCAAACATCTTCTTTTTCTGAAATACGATTCCACTCAGCCTGCATCCACTCAGCCAGGATATACGATGCAACCTCCATCCACGAACCAAACACACCCTTGTAAATGGGTAAATAAACAGCTATATATATGTATATGGTTAGAAAAATGCGGATAACATGTATACAGCCCACTAGCAAATATAACAGTACAATTCTTGCGTCCACCATAGACCCTACTAAGATATATTTATACATGTAAACACTATCATGGAAATACTATCAATTATGAAATCGTGAGACGGTAGCTTTAGTTAATAATGATAACAAAATAACAACATGTATAGCGTGCTCGAGTTAAAAAGGAAAATACAGAATCGAGAAATTTTCAGGAGCACCCAAATTAGAAGGTCATAATAATATCTTGATGCTAAAACATAATAGCTCTAGGTCATCAGCACCACAACAATCTAAGAGACGTAGGGGTACTCCAAAGCAAGCATGTAACCATTAACACATGTAAATAGGGTCACATAAAATGATGCATAAAATATGATAATGGGATTAATATAGATTTAAATCTTACTTAATTATCATATATGAATAAATAATGAGCCTTTGCTATTTATCCTAATCTAATTAATAAGAAAAGGGATATATAAGAAATTATTCTAAAACTTAATAAAGACATCCAAGTGTTATATATAATACCTTCGACTAAAAGATTTATAGAATAAGTACAGATCTCATCCATCGGTCCAGTTTGCCTTTGCCATAACCTAAGTCGCATAAAATACTACGTCCCAAGCTTTGCCCAGATAGCCAAGTTTAAACTAGAATTAGATATGGATCCTAATTCAACCTAAACTAAGCCTGGTGATAACCAAGGACACATAAAATATCGCACCACACAATGTCATACTCGCCGACTGTAAGACTAACCCGGTGGGCTAAGAATTGTGTACACTGCTTATATTTCGCATACGCCCTGAATGTTAACGTCCGACAAAATGATACCCGGCCAGACTCGCACTTCGATACATAGGTCTAACCTAACCCATGGAACTTCCTTGATAAATACAAAAATAATAATAAAAAAAGAGATTATTAATCAAATGGGATCAAGTTATCATATTCTACCACCAACTTCGTCTCAAATCACCCGAATCACCCATTAACCTATAATAAACCTAAAATGAGTTTGCTTGGATTTATTTGGATCTTTTGAGTTATTTGCTTTTATTTGGATTAAGTCGTTTAGCGCGTAATTAGAAATTGGGAGTCGTGAAGATTCAGTGGATCCAGCGAGGTCAAGTTCAAAGTGAAGATGGAGACCAGAAGCTCAAGAAAGCATTGCGTGAGCTCAAGACTGCGGTAAACCGCGCCAGGCGAGTCAATACTTTGATCATGTTGAACCTACATTTTTGCAAATTATTTTGGTTTAAATTATCAAATTGCATGTTGTTATTTTATATGCAAATACATGTTTAATTTAAGATTCTAGATATATGCCCATTGCTTGCCTTGAATAATATTACACCTCCTTTGGAATGTTTGAATGTGTGAACCTTGTCACCCTAGCAAAATTATAATATTAACCTTTTGAAATTAAGTCCCTAATTATATGCCATGCTTAGTATTGCGTAGATACTCATGGGCGCGAGAGCGCCCAAGCATCACTTTTAATCCTGAGAAAAATTGGTTGGGCAGTCATGGTGGTAATGACTGGTATATGTTGGTATGATTATTTTACGTTCCCAAAAACCTCAACTTGCTTAAATATCTGGGCGGATGGTTCGAGGGTGGGTATGTGTGGTGCAGTGGAAGCACAAAATGGTTAGTGGTAGACCGCCCAGATACCACTAAGGACTGAATCTTGTCATGACCTCCTGTGCAAAACAGTACAACCACAAGTCTGTAAAGTACAACTTGGCTTAGTAGATTTACCGGACCCTAAAAGTCATCCTTCCAGGAGGTGGTGTGAGGTAGTGCAAGTGGCGATCAGGTGACGGCTTGAATGGGACACCGGGTAGGGTGAAGTTCTCACGTGACGGCTAGCAGGGGTGGGAGCCACTGCTAGACGCTCGAAGGAGGACATCCCGCACAACGTATGGGACCCACCGCAAGTGGGAACGACCCATAGGGTGAAATGATGGAAGGGGCGAGGTACTTTGAAAAGTCACTGTGATGGTCTGCTCAACCACATGTCTAAGGCATCATGTGGGGCAACGAGTTGATTGTCTCTTGTGGTGAAAGTGTATAAATTCTGCAGAGTCAAAACTATTCGAATAGCCGTGCCCACGGTCAAGGGCGGACATGGGAACTTAACCAGATATAGTTCTATTTCAAAAACTTTGAGGGTGGGAATGGAAAGAGTGGAGGGCAGAGGGAAGCCCTGATTTGAATTGTCCTGGGTGTCGTCCCAGTGGTAGGTTAAGCGTATATAACGCTGAAAAATAAGCATGTGGTGCAGATGCCATATATGGTGAACAAAAAATCTGTATCACTATTAATGATATTGCATTCTTTTCACACATTATGATTTGGTTCCAACTGCTAGGTCTTAGGGATTTTTAAGTAATTGTATTCAAAAGCACTCTACGCAAAAAATAAAATAACCCGAGCCTTCCTTTGGTTAAGCCATGCATACTATTATTTTCATTCTGTGTATTGGCTCGCGGAGCACGGGGTCGGAGTGATCACGCTCGCTTTGCGACAAAATTCAAAATCAGAATCAAATCACCTCGCCAAAGAACAAGATTGGACATGCCGAGAGAAGATGAAGATGTCAAGGGCTAGGTCGCGCACCTCCAGTTGGCTGCCTGTGGGCATGTCTGAAGGTCCCACTTGCGAGCTTCGTTCTTCCGCTGCTGCAATTTCATGATTTCGCCTAATCGCCCATGAGTAAGTCTACTATTATATTTACGCTTCCGCATGATATGTATTTTGATATTCGTTCAGAATCGTGAGCACTATCTACTGATCCAGGGAATAGTGCAATGAAATCACAGAGGAATCCGGATGTTAATATCTGGGCTCCGACACTTGCCAACCTCGCACATATGATTTTCCGTATAATATATTTGGGAAGGAAAAGAGATGATTTAACTCTTGATGGTTTGATCAGTATGATAGTTGGGTTGAGTATAGTGAGTCTAAAGATATAAAATTTAGAACACATTACTATCAATTACATTATTGATGGATACATCGATAAGTACACACATGGAGCATAAGGCCTCGCGTTATTTTTGTTCTAAATCCGCCACTGGTTGCAAACGGAGTAGATAATTTTCGTTCAATTGAGCGACTGAAGGTTCACAGAGCGAATACGAAAGGACTAAATGGGCGTCCGACACTATCCATATCCGAGTTCGATTATAAAGAAAAAATACAGAATATGGTACAGGATGAGTGATATCAGCATATATATGTAACGCCCCCGTTTCTGGGAGGAACAGGGGCGCCACTAATCCGCAACCACCCAGGAGTTTGGTTACGGACCGAACAAGTATCATACCTGCTTATGAACATTTAAGAAGAGTTAGCTTGATTGAATTAAGACCTAACGGTCAATTTTTACAAAAGACGGGCGAGCAAGCCCAACTATACTTGCATTGCAGAAGAACCGCAAGGGCACCACAGGAAAGCCTGAGTGCGGTCGCAACCCTAACATGAAATCCTGAATTGCCTTCTCTTCCTTCTGGTATCTGTAGATTTTGCAAGCCTGAGTACTCCAACCCCGTACTCAGCAAATCACAAGGGAAATCCTAACTTACCACATGCACGGATCAACAAAGGAATGGAGTATACTTGGTTTATTACTTTGAGTGGATGCAGTTTTATTTGCAAACATTTTGATAAGACGGACCCAAAACTACTCCTGAAGATCTCAGGGGTTTTTCATGAAAGGTTAATTAACCAACTGAACACGTTAAAGCATGTACAAAACTACTTAAGCTTCGCTGCTGGAATCACCCAAGTGACACAGCTCCAATAACCGGGAGCACGGCGTATTCGAATACCATTTTATTTGACTCTGCAGAGTTTGCTCAGCTTTACCCACACGATCCCTTAACTCCCGCGACAGAGTTAAGAAAATCAGGTCGTTTCACTGCTCAACTCTTTATATAGGCTCTACCCGGTAGAATCCACTCGGGTCTGGCTCACACACACACACCCACAAAAAGAGAAAACAAATGTCCGCTTCGAGTGAACTCTACCGTTGTTAGGTACCCGCAGCACGGCCTGCCTAACCTTGTTACACAATCACCCACTTCTCAACACCTGTAGAGTTTCAATCGAGTTGAGCAACTACTAAACCAGTGTTGACAAGTCAACTCATGTGATTGAGCGATCACTATGTCATTTGCTCAGCGTAAGGGTCTGGTCCTTACATTTTTCCCTCAGGGGCCCGCGACCCCTGCCAGGTCCGCGACCATACAACCTAGGGTAAGAGGCGCGAAACCGTCTCATGGCGCACCACAGCCCCTTACCTATTCTGCACATGCCGACAATCTCCGCCCTAGGGCACGGTGTCCCATACCACCCTGCCCTAGAGTCGGGTTTTCCAAACTCTATTGGCCCGCAGCCACAACCTTATTAGTGTAAAGACTTTGCATGATAATAATAACCTACAATTATCTAGATTAACAGGTAATTATTTCTAGGGTTACAAAGGCATGGCTACAAGTTTAACATGGCATTTGTCGGTGATAGGATTAACTACATAGCATGACATTCTAAACATTTTATTTTACTTTTGAACTAACATTTCACAACTAGCTTAATGCAAATAGCATAATAACATAATTAAATGGCATGGGATTTCAACATGATCAAGGACTTGTGACTTGCCGTTAATCTGGACGATCTCGGCGAGCTTGAACGTAGAAGCTCCGGAATCCTGGGACTGCACCTAAACTTCCGGGATCTTCGAAACTAGCACAAACACATAAAACAAAATAAGTCCGGCTTGAGTCTAATCAAGCGAGGAAAAATAATCTATTAAAAGGAGTAAAATGCATAAATTCTCAAATAGGGAATTTTAGGAATTTATCTGGGATGAAATTGGGGAAGTGGAGGCCAAAAATGGGTTCAGGACATTATTTGGAGCAAAGTGGTGAAATTTGAGAATTTTTGGGATTTTCTGTGATTTTCTAGGATTTATTTGGATTTTCCGATTTGAAATTACTAAATCGGGGAAAATCATTTGAACAGTGGTGGGCGGCCTCGGTGCAACAAAGGCAGCCCGGCCGAAATAACGGCCCGCGTGGCGAAGGCAGCTGGCGCACACGCCCACGCCGAGGCGGCCGACGCGCGGTGAGCCAACTGCGCGGGCCGCCCAAGAGGATGGGACGACGATGGTCGGCGCGCAGCGGCAGGATGGCGAGGAGTGGCGGTCGGGATGGCTGCGGGGAGATCATCGGACGGCAGCAAGGCGGGGGAAGCGGGCGAGGCGGTGAGGGAGGATCCGACGGATGCGGGGTGGAGGGGTTATGAGGGTCGGACGGCGGCGATGCGATGGAGCGAGCGGATCAGATCATCTGACTTGAGTGGGATCGGACGGCCACGGAGCGAGGCCATCCGAGGGCTGAGGCCAGACGGCAACGGCGGCGCTGACAACGGAGATGCGTCCACGTCGGGGGGGTGTCGTCTTCAACCTCCGGCTGCTACAGGGCCGCCGAGACAGAGCAATGGCGACGGCGGCCAATTGGGCACGAGGGAAGATCGCTGGCGGCAACCAAGGGTACCTACGGACAGGTCTCCGAGAGGGGAATCCATTTTAGGGCTCGGGGAGGTGTGAAGATCATCGGGGAGGGTAGAAGGCCGAAGGGAAGAAATCGGTTCCTCGACGGCGAAGGGGGTCACCGGAGTCGAAGGGGCCAAAACGGCGGCGGCTACACGGACAGGGGAGGGAGGTGCTCACGATGGCGGTGGAGATTCGGGCGAGGGAGCTTCAGGGCAGCCTGGCCACGGTGAGGTGGTTTCGCCGGTGGGGAGCTTCGATGCTGGGTCTCCTCGGGGTTCCACCTGATCAGAGGGGTGCACCAAATCAATGAGGGAACAATGAGGGTGCTCTGGGCGCCAGGAATCGAGAAAGGAGGGAGAGGGGAAGGAGATCCGCTTTACGGGGTCACCGGCGCAGGGGAGGACCACGGCGGCGCTACGGGCGGCGGGATTCCAATCGGCTGCGCGTGGAGCTTCTCTGGAGCGGTGGGAGGAGAATGGGGTGTCTGGGAGGCTTGGGGAGCAAGAGGAAGCAAGGGAGCAGAGGGAGGGGCTTTATACCCGCGCGGGGGAGGGAAGAATCCGAGGGAGGGAGGAGGATCCTTCGGGGAGAAGGCAACGGGCGCGGCACGGGAGTCAACCGGAGTGGGTGAGGCGTCTCCTCCGCGGGATGGAGCAGTGACGCCGGCTCTGCAGGGGAGTAATGGCGACGAAAGGCGGTGCGGGGAGCGGTTGGCCGAAAGGCATGGGCGCACGCGAGCTCGCGGCGGCGGCGGCAGTGGGACCAGCGCGAGGCGGGGGCGTGCGTGGCGCGGAGGAGCTGCCCGCCGGACCGGGCGGCGTCGGCGTGACGCGAGCGGGGAAAGAATCGGGCGCGGATCGCAGAGGCGGTGCGTCGCTGAGCGCGCGCGCGCACGCGCGCGCAGAGGAGGAGGAGGCGGGAATGAGGCGGCGCCGGCAGAGGGAAGGAGCGGCGCCGAGGAAGAGGAAGGCGGAAAAGAAGAGGCGCCGGTAGTAGAGGTGGCGCCGGGCCAAAACGGAAAGCGGCGCAGGAGACTTTCCGAAAAGGAAAGTTTCAAAATCACTCAAAAATTCAGGAAAAGGCTCAAAATTTTGAAATTTTTAGGGTGTTTCAATATATATATATATAT
Organism: Dendrocalamus sinicus; assembly: GCA_036346575.1. Classification (NCBI taxonomy): domain Eukaryota; kingdom Viridiplantae; phylum Streptophyta; class Magnoliopsida; order Poales; family Poaceae; genus Dendrocalamus; species Dendrocalamus sinicus. Next base: position 32,951,212 of record CM070663.1, read on the forward strand.
ATATATATATATATATATATATATATATATATATATATATATATATATATATATATCTGCTTGTCAAGTGATATGAGTAAATCATTATGATTTTGCTTAGGAACAAGATAACAAATATGCGAATTGCCGCATCTAAACAGATGGAGAATACTGAATATTGAGTGTTTTTCCTTCGATATCTTAGCGAGTTTGTTTTTCCTTCGATATCTTAGCGAGTAGTCTCCTTGTGTTTGCTCTGATTGTACTTTTACTGTTCAATGTCCTATGTAGGGGTGCAAAAGAAACAGATAATTTTTGTTCTACCGACTATCCGAAGGTTAGTGAAGTAAATACGGAATAAAAAATTAATATCTTACAATATTCGTATCTGACTCCGATTTCAAAAAACAAATAGAAAATATGATACAAGACGCAGAGATAGCGCTAAATCTTTTCCTCGTGGTTACTTACGCACGCGACGCGAGTACGCACCTCAGCAGCGGCACGTCACCGAGTTAAGTGTCAAAAAGAGGTTAAACTAACCGCGAGGGCCGTGCGTGGCAGGAAGCGCTGCGACGGCGCCGGACGGCACGGCCGGCGAGCCGGAACGCGCGCGCGCACGGTGTCTTACGCGCGTCTTACGAGCGGCAAGACGTACGACTCGTTCCTGGTCCAATTGTGAGAATTCCAGGGCAGGTTGCGCCGGTCTCCCGACTACCGTCGTTGCTCCTGTTTTACGTCTCTTGCTTGTGGGTTTGTTCTTTAATAATTTCTAAAAGTAACTTGTGGTTTTTGTTACAGTAATTAATTTTTAAACAGAATATTTTTTAAGGTGTGATCTACAAGTTAATTATAGTACACGTTAAAAATCTAATATCTGTATCAACCAAAATCGAAAGCAAGTATCTCTTTTCTCTATAATCTTTGTTACAAACAGTTAAGATTCAAAAATTTCAGTCAAAAAGTAATAAGCCGCAGACAACCATCCTCTTGGCTAACCAGGGGCGAAGCCACGTTCAAGCGTCGGGGTCGGCCGACACCGACGATTTCTCGGTAACTTCTTATACCCAGCGATTTTGGCCAGCTTAGACACCGGTAAAATTTTTATCTGACCCCGGCAGCCCAGCAGTCCGTTGCTCCAGACGGCAGCCAACCAGCCCAATGCCCATCGCTGGCTTTGTCCCGACCCCGGCGATAATTAATCCTGGCTTCGCCCCTGTGGCTAACAACGGTTCTGGGCGGTCGCATGCATGGATCGAGGGTGTCTAGTTGAACGCGTCAGCGCTCTCTGACGAAGTGATACATACGAAGGCAAAATGATCATGGAGTCACAAGGCCAAGCTGTATATTAACCCGTTTATTTTCGTGTGTTTTTTTTTTTGCACAAAAAGGCGTTTGCATAGGCACGGACAGATTTGCGTGTCATGTTTGGAATGGAGAAATTTCATATGAATTTTACCGTTTAGTACAGAGTTATGTGAAATTGCTGTACGTTCCAAAAACATGAAAAAATGCTTGAGTTCGAACTTGGGTTTAGACTTCTCGAACCGATTTCTAGGCCGATTTGAGTCTGGGTCCATATAGAATTCCAGCCCCAGGTAGGGGTGAAAACGGGTCGGGTTAATCCCGACCGATCCGGCACCGAATCCGATTGGTACCGAATCCGGCTAGTACCGAATCCGGAGAAAAAAATATGGGTTAGGATATGGTAACAGCAATATCCGTCCGAATCCGAATATCCGTCCGAATCCGATACACCTTCAAGTTTGATTTCAGGTTAGTGCTACTATTTGACGTTTCATTTTCTTTTGCAATGGTAAAATAAAATCTTCCACATCAGCTATTAAATAGTAACATCAAGTCAGTGCATCCTACTCCATTTACTGCACTGTATGCATTCCTTACAAACAAGTAGGGGTGCAAACGAAATGGGTTAATCCCGACCGATCCGACACCGAATCCGATTGGTACCGAATCCGGAGAAAAAAATATGGGTTAGGATATGGTAACAGCAATATCCGTCCGAATCCGACCCGTTTTCACCCCTAGCCCCAGGTAATTAATTTTCCTCGACCAGCCTGAAATTGGCCACTAGACCCCCAAAGACCCGATATATAATCTCGGCCTAATCCTAAAACCTGGCTCAGATTGGGGCGAATTTGCTTACGTATAAATCGAAAAAATTAATGCGTTTTTTCCCCAATTGGAGATAATGCCAGTAGTTACATCCGTTTTAAAAAGAAAATGACAGTATACTTGTCTGGGCATCTTAAAAAAAAACCTTGTATGGGGAAATTTCCGAAAAACACCTCCACGGTTCCTCTATTCCCATTCCGTCCCCTGTCTCTTCACCGCTCCCCTCCTCGTCGACGAGTTTTTTTCCCAATTGGAGATAATGTCTAGTTTTGTGTTCTAGATGGAACATGTAAAATTCATAAGACGAGTTCTTCGCTATCTATCTAGCACCACAAGTAGTGTTTGGCTTATGCCATTTGATGACTGAGCATTTGGATCAGAAGGCCAGTTTGCATAGACTCAAACTTTACTGGGATTATGGATTGTTGAAGACCCAGATTTATTTGTCTACTTTATTGATAGGTATGTGTTTGGACCTACTGGTGGTTTGCTCAATTTGGCTTCATAAGAAACGTTTGGATAAGATTATTCCAGTCTTTCCTATCGAAGATTAGTCCAATGGACTTTCGAGGCACAAGGTCTGTTGATCAAGACTTATTTTGAGGAGATTTTGATATTTCGCAAAGAAGAGCGAATTTGTCTTAATGTTGAGATTATTAAAGTGTGATCTGAAAGCTTCATCATGTCTATGTTGGACACTATGCCAGTCATGGTACCAAGTGGTGCATGCGCCAAGTCATGTCAGGCATGACAACGGCTGGCACATCTGACTCTGATTCGGTCAACAAGGAGATTTGAAAATAGATAGGGACTCTATCAAAGGAAAGGTTGAGCCGACATAAAGAGGGAGACTTAAAGCACAATCAAAGATTGAGTTAGCTATTTTATGATATAAATACCATGTACCAGTTGACAAACGTGCACATACCAATATTTACTACCTATTGCATCTACTTTCCTGTACGTTAGGAGTAGATCGTAGCTAGTAGAATCTTACCTTTGTAATTCGACTTTGATCAATATTGTTTTACATCAACGTGTTAATCAATCTGTGAGCTACACCTATCCTCAATTTTGAGATCTTGTTCATGTTTATTGTTGCTTCGCATCGATGTTTCATCTTCGTTCAAGTTTACCTATCATTGACTTTGCCAATTTACTGGAAAATCGGCTCGTATGTCGCATACACTACAAGAGAGGACCCTCTATAGGGACGCAGTGTTGTTGTCAGGAATTTTTCAATGGCAACATACTCCTGGCATACTTGGTAGACCCAAATCATCTTAGTAAGATCAAGACACCACCATAGTCCAATAAAGATTCATCGGCTCCTAAAAAGCCATTGGGTAATTTCAATGTTACTTAAGAAAATTTGATTCTTTTGAAGATTACAGAACTTTGTGAGGAAACGCAAGCCTAGTTTACCCCAGGCTGCATTGGCCATACCACCGATAGCACCAACACACCCGACTACCAAAGCAAATATATGGATATATTAAGGGAGCTTTGGTCTGATCTCGTTCTATTTCATCGATCAATGCTAATCTATCGATGCCACCTGATGTAGGAAATCAATGACCATAGCTGCCATGAGGTTCATCTAATCAGACAACTCTAACTTTCATGGTTTCATCAGCTGATCAAGTTCCATTAGGCTACAATGCCCCTATCTTGGTTGGTTTGCAAGGTAACTCACCTCGTCGACTCCTCACCCAACGATGTCAAAGTTACCAAGATATGGACGCTGGGGTAGGTTATCAATGAGGATAACCCAATGCTTGGGGGTAGAGGTCGATTTATCAATAGCCACTATCTCGCTCTCAACCAGTTCAACAATTTATGGTCAATAATCAACAAAAAGATCGTGGTCTAAAACAATTCTACCATCAACATATACAGCAACGTTAGATTGATCCACCACCCAATCAAGATCTAAAGATTGACTAACTCATCAATGTTATCGGAGAACATTCAACTTGGAGCCCAGAGGACAAACTCTAACTTACTGTAAGGTGTATTCTAACTACATAGATATTATTCTATTTCCATATGGTTTTAGAATTCCGGATTTTACTAAAGCTGTAAATGTAGCTGCCTCCGCCACGCCTTATCGGCGTCGACAAGGAATCCTTCGGAGAAGCGGGCTCCCTCCCGCTGAAGGCCGTGCCCAATCGCTCGCTCAATGTGGACCCTGAAGCTTCGGTAAACCTTTTCTTCAACTCCCTCCTTTAATTCAGTGGCAAAGCTCTGTTTAAAACTACTCTACTCCGTAGCACTCTCTCCGTTTATTTAAGTGAAGTCATAGAATCTGTGCCATCAAATTTTATAAAGTTTAACTACTAACAGGTTTAAAATTATCTAGATTTGCTACATAAAAACTATATCACTATATTTGTTATTAAAAATACTTTCAAAAAAATTATAATTTTATTTGTATATAATAATATAAAGCTATAAAAAAGTAACCACCAAAGTTACATCTTAGAGACCGTAAAAAAAATAAAAAAATGTTACTAAAAAGAACGGAGGGATAGGGAATAGTAATTCTCAGCTGAAGTCCTGTGAGCTGAAATGTGCCGGGTTTAGCTAACTAGACCAAATTTATTTTTCTGGGGCCACTAGACCCCAAAGGCCCAAAGCGTTATTTCGGCCCAGCTCTGTACCCTGCCTCGGATTCGGCCGGATTTGCTTACGTCTAAATAGGAAAAATAACGTGTTTTTTCCTGTGGAGAAAATAAAGGAAATTTCCAAAACACCTTTCCATTTTCCAATGCTCCTCTATTCCCATTCCGTCCCCGTCCTCTTCACCGCTCCCCTCCTCGCCGACGAAACCCTACGCACGTTCTAGACGTCGCCTCCGCCGCTTCCGCGATGTACTCTCAAAGGGTCTCCGGGAGGAAGCGCTCCGTCATGGACCGCCTCTCGTCGGGCGGCGGCGGCGGCGGCGGCAGCGGCGGCTCCGGCTCCGGCTCCGGCTCTCGCCCGCGGCCCGACGCCGCAAAAAGGTGCGCCCTCGAGCTCGCTCGGTGCGAACCATTGCTTGTTTCGCCATTGGTGCGCTAGTGGATGTTGCAGTCTTGCACCTTCTGGTTTGGATCGGTACTCGAACCGAGATGGTTAGGTTAGGTAGTGTGCTTCAGGTCCTAGGAATTAGCGAGTTCGTGATGCTGGTATCCTTAATGCTTAACAGAGTTTGTGACCTTCTTAGTGTTAGTTGATTTACTTAGGTGCAATCATATACGGGATCCGATCAGTAGACAATATACATAGTGCTTGTGCTTGCTTGCGTGATTAATCAGACAGAGCAAATTTGTTCTAGTTGCTGCTGCAAATGTGATCATCAATGGCTGTCTGGAACTACATTTTCTTGAAATACGTTTTAAACCCAATGGGCAAAGAGACATTATGCAGTCAGACCAGCATTACATGATACAGGTTTCTGCATGCTGATGGGACTTGGAGACGTGAGCTTTATAAGGATTCTGGAGGAATTCAAAGTTCACGTAAGGAACAATTCTCGATTAGTTTTGAGCACACCCTTTCTTTATGCTCCCCGTATGATGATTTACTGTTAGCTTGTTGCTTCTGTTGTGCATGGTTAAGCTGGACTTGATTCCAGAAATCTTCAAGCAAACCAAAAATCACGTATGCACCAAAGCACTGAGGTTGTGAAGAAATCACCAGTTCTAGATCTTCGTGAAAAGTTATCTGGAGTCCAGCGCCCTCAACTGAATAGTACTGTTCAGATCCCAAAGCCTATACCGGAGATTGCTGAGACTGCTAAACCTGTTCAAAAGAGGGCCCCCCCTGCTACTTCTGCCCTTCCTGTCACTAAGAAAGTCAATGCACCAACTGCTCCGAAGCAATCCCAGTCTCAGGAAAAGGTGAGGGAGTTCTATGCCGTCTTCGTACAGGCTCTTGTCCTGATTAGCTATTACACTTTCATTTTTCCCCCGAGCAACTTTAACCAATTTTCATTAAAAGGGAAACCACAGAAGACAGATGATACCTACTTGTAAGTCAAAATAAGGTAGCATCTCCACTCAGGAAAGCTACAAACACCATAACGGGGGAATATTGTCATGTTGCCTTTACCTTTTGATTTACTTTGCATTTGCAATGCTGTGAATGCAATGTACTTCTGGTATTCTTGAATTTTTAATATTTGTGCAACCTTTGTTTTGATTTCCGAGTCTTTAAGTGTAATCTTATGTAAGGTTAATCTGCTACCTCTTGGGCATGTTTGATTTCGAAAGTTTCATCTGCCTTGTTTCATACCAACGTACAATTATCCTTGTCTACATGCTTGTCCGATTACTTTTGGGTTCCATCATCAAGTATTTTCAATTGAATTATGTAATAGTTTGTTCCATTCAAATGTGCAGGCTGATGCCTCACTTGACAGTTTACTGAAGTCTCTTGATCTACAGAAGTATTCAGCAACTTTCGAGGCTGAAGAGGTACTTTTGATTTATGTGACAATTTCAAACCGCGGATGTTCTACTAAATTTAGTTTATGTATATTCATTTTGCAGGTTGATATGAAGGCTTTGGTTCACATGAATGAGGAAGATATGAAGTCATTAGGAATTCCAATGGTACTGCAAGAGTGCAAGAACTTGAATTGAAACATTGTTTTACCATATGGTTCTCAGAAGCTGATCTGTTGTGTATTTTTTTTTTCCAAATGGGTTTATATGCTTCTCTTTTGCGAAAATAAGGGATCTTTCCTACTGAAACAAATTAAATATATAAATTGGTAGAACAGGTTTATGTCATAACTTCCTGCATGTAGATTGACATGAAGTAATTTACAATGTATATATTCTTCATATGTTACATGTCTTTGTCTGATTTACATATTGTTGAATATGTATCATGCCAGCTCAGCGCCTCAGTTATTAATCCATATTTCTCGTCCTGGGTTATCTAATGGAGTTAAACATGGTTTGGGTTAAATGAATTAAACTAGTTAAGTAGTAAGTACCCTAAGCTGTACTTCACCTGCACGGTTAGCTTACTTATCAGATTTGCCTTAAGGATTTGGCATGCTACAAACGATATTTTGTAAATGATATGGAGACATAACTAAGTGCATCACAGTCCACGCGAAGGTTGAACAAAACATTATCTTGAGTTATACCGTGTCACATTCAATCGAAAAATTGTAACAATGTTTATTATATATATTCTTGTCCAGCTATTCATTTTGTTTGCAATCTACTTGTAAAGTTTTCGTTAATGTTTATCCATTGCCTTTACTAATTGTGCTCAGAGTGGATTATGCGTATCTTTATATGCCTATATTTTGCATCCATATTCATTTGGGAATTTGATTGTGTTTACAGGGCCCTCGAAAAAAGATACTATCAGCACTAGCTTCCAAAAAAAGGAAGTCCTTGAGATCATTACCTACCAGTTGATGCATCTTTAGCCGCAGTAGCTAGATGACTTGCTGATTTGGATGTGTCCAACACCATCATCAGCTTGCGGAGTAGTTCCATTTGCGGGCAAAATTCCTATCGGTTGAGATGATGTATAAATAGAGAACTCTATGATGTTGGTGGTGTTCTAAGGCAACTAACAGCTTGTTCATAGGAGATCCGTTCTGTTGTTATACAGAATATTTGGATGCCAATTTATGATGCCTTGGGAACGTTTCCCCTTATCGTGTAAAACCCAGTTCGTGCTTCTTGGTCTGCACAGTGAAGTCAGGGCGATGAACATCATCAAATTATCGGTACCAGCTTTTTTTCCTGAGTGTTTTATAGCTTCGTTTGTTTCATCGTTAAGTCTGCTAATGTTCTGGAGGTCGAACTGTGAAAGTCTTGTTTGGTGCTTCCGTATTGATCATTACGATTTATGGTAGGAGGAATTTTTTTTTCAACAGAAGAGTGAATATTGTGATGACGCTGATCTGCTTATCGTGGCTGTGACCAGTGGTCATGCAGAGAACCCAGATGTATCTCCATACAGATTCTTTATCTAAATTGCAAAGTGCATGGAACAAAAGTGTGTAGACATTGTCTTAATCAACTTGCGATTTAGAATTCATTATGCCTAAAAACACCACTTCAAATGCATGTAAGAACTGCAACGACGTAAGTGGAGATTTGAATTTTGAAGTAGTAGCTTCACTTCAAATACATATGTAGCAGAGTACCATCTTGTGGCATTACAAACTCAGTTACAGCAAGAGAGTGAGAAGCAGCGCGCCACGAACACAACCCTTAAGTTACTTTATATCACACCCATGTCAGCCTCCTTTCCCTTGCGGGCCTTGCCAATGGCTGCGGCAACCGGCGGCGAGGGGTCCCCCAGAACAAGGCCGGGGGACTTGACTACACTGGGAGGTGAACCAATGGCGGCGGCGACCGGCGGCTAGTGGTTGGTGTCGCTGCTTCGGGCTTCCACCGCTCCCAGAACGAGTATGTCCGTCTTGCCGTCTTGAACAAAAAAGGTTATGCCTGCATTCACTTCTGTGGCATCTGCACTGAAGCCAAGCAAGGTCTGCATGGATGTTTGTGTAGTTCTTGTTGGTCCATGCCTAGTTCTTCAAAGTGTGACTGGTGGATCCTTTTCTTTCTGTACGAGGGTGTGCCTTGTGGGTCTAAGCAATAAGCATTGCGTGTGGTAGATAGACTCGATTGGAAGTTTGGGAATTTTTTGCATTTGTTTGAGATCAAACAGCTCATTTTAGTTAACTATGCATCCCTTGGTTGCTTTTGCTCTAAGTTTAGGATGTCACACTTTTGTTGTTGTAAACTTGATTGTTTGTAGGCTAAGCATGGACTACCACATGCCAATGTGGATATTTAATTTTGAACACTTCTGCCTGCAAGTTTCGAGCTCCTTAAATGAACCGATCCAGGGTCTTAGCTGAAATAGGGGCACTGCTCCTCCTCGAACGATGGTCATGCCACAACAGAATTGGACCATTGGGGAATATCTATGAAATGATTGCTGGAGGTTACTTTGGATGCTCCTGGGATACCTTTCAGTCTTATAGACACTTCAAATTGCTTGGTTATATTGTTGGATGATATGGGGTTCCCTGGACAGCAAAATGTGGCTGTACTTCTGATGTTATTGATACTCCAACAAGTAACTGCAAGAAGGAAGAAAGGTATAAATAACCTCGAAATGTGGCTGTATTTGTGATCCAGTTGTGTACAAGGTGTTGATTCAAGAGGGAAATTCTAAGTAGGAAGAAAGGTATAAGTAACTGCAAGAAGAAAGAAGTTACCTGAGTCTACTGAGAGAACCAAAGAACCATCTGGGAAGAAAAGACAAGAATGAAGTACAGAAGAAGCAAAGCTCTAAGTCTCCTCAGCTAATTGTCCATCTTCCCTTTCCATTCGTAGTGATGCATTGCTTTATGGGCTACTTATAGAGGATTCGTACATCAACTTGGCTCCGAAGTTACATAGTGGGGAAAAACTTTGAAAAGGTAAGAATTTCTGTTCGTCATTCGTCATGTTGTTGCAATAAAAAATTTCAATGCAACCTGAAAATCTCCTGAACTACTTTCTCGAACTACTTGGATCCTATGTTTTTCTTTTTCTCGCTCTTTGTAGGTCTGCATATTTGTGATGGCAAATTATGCAAATATGTCTCTTTCTTTTTGAATTTTCCTAACTGTGTCATTATAGCCTGTAATTCTAGCTTATGCATACCAGGCAGTTTGTGGTGCACCTATTCCACCAGGCATGGTGATTAGTTCCAATAGACTAATGATTAAGATCAGCATACCAACAGGATGCAGATACTACAGAGATGTTAGCTCTAATGTAAATTACAGAATATTGCTACTTCATGTTAGACATAAAACAGAAGTATTTACGTATATATCCCTTCAAAGAGAGCTGAAATTATATAAGATCATGGAGACACTCACTTTACCGGTAACTTTTTCTAAATAATTTTATGGAACATCTACCTTCAAGTGAACCAATATTCTCCACAAGGCTACTTATTTTTCTTCCTGTTCTATTCCCTCTAGTTTTGCATTTGTGGCAATTGAAGTGCTTTTATTCTTATTAATCTCTCTTCTAGAAATGGCTGTCCCACAAGTTGACAAGAGAATGCTTGGTGAACTTGAAATGATGGGATTTCCCACAGTTCGTTCAATTAGGGCACTCCATTATTCTGGTATGTCTATTTCAGTCGTGACAATTGATAGATATGTTGTTTCTTGAAAGTTGCGACTTATATTATTTAACTGCAAAGCTATGGCAGCATGTTTCGTGTAAATATTCAGTATATTCTTCAATACTTAGCTGAATCAATTGGAGAAATAATCCAATTTCTTTACCAGGTAGTTCCAATCTTGAATCTGCAATAAACTGGCTTCTCGAGCATGAAAGTGACCCAGACATTGATCAGTTACCATTGGTATGTTATTTCTTAAAAATGCGATTATTCTTCATTAGCAGAAATCCATTCTGATATGCATTATTGCTCACACTGATGATAGAATTCTCAACAGAGGAAACTATCAGAAATTTTCACTTCAAGCATTTTAAAAGAGAGCTCTCTCTCTAAATATATTACTGTAAATTGTTTGGTCTAAGATTGCAGCTTTCAACCTTTTCCAGTTTAGTTTAATCTGAAGCAACTTGCAGGATATTGCATATGGCAGTTGAATTTTCTAGTTTGTAACCTACATGCCCTGTCCAGCAAGACATGTAGATCTTATCCAGAAAATGTTTAGTTATTATTGTTTACTCTCTAGTATATTTCCTTTATTCTGGGATCCATTTGTCTCCATTGTCATGCAAAACAATGCTTTCGTCAATTTCAAACGTTATGTTCTGAGTACTCCCTTTGATGGTCTAGGTTCCAAGAGAAATCAACATTGAATGTGGTGACACACCAAACGGAGAGAGAAATAACATTGAAGGAATGAGGTTAGTTTTTTTCTTCAATGGTTTCATATCTGAACGCTATAGAAAATATAGGGGTATTATTTCATGAAAAGAACATCAAATTTTACTTAGCACCACTATACCAGTGGCGGAGCTTGAAAGAAACATAGAGGGGGCCAATCTAACATCATATATTTAGATAACTTAAGAAGAGAAGTAGTAAAACTAAGCATTTTTAGAAATTTTTCTAGGGGGAGGGGAACCATGGCCCCCTTTGGCCTAAAGAAGCTCCGTCCCCGCGTAGCACTGTTAAGAACCCACTTTTGATAGCTATTCTATCAACAATCAGGAAGTCTGCACTCGACAATCCGCAGCATCTTCCATATGGGTGACAGCTTGGAGCCTGCTGTTATGAATAGCGCTTGTATTCATATGAGGCCAATGGGCCAGTATATATACACAAAGTATAAGTGGTAAATATGCAAAGAACCCCTCATAACAATGGGGAATAACAAACTATACATATATCTCTAACACCCCCTCAAACTCATGGGGATCAACAACACGAGTTTGGAGAGATAGAAGCTATCTTTGTGCTCGAGTGCGGGCCTTCGTGAAGAAATCCGCTATCCAAGCTCAAGGCACATATCGAAGAGTAATCACCGATCATGCACACGGACCTCATGAAAGAAGCATCAACACCAATGTGCTTGGTGAGCTCATGCTTCACGGGATCACGAGCACACCGATAGCACTTTGTCTTTGTCGACAAGAGAGGGTCGGTGTAGTGACAAACACCAAAATCCTCAAGTAACCACCGTAGCAAGTAATCTCTGCTGTCAAAGAGCCATAGCTCGCAACTCACCTCTGCACTCGAACGGACACTGCATCTGCTTTCTTCGTCTTCCGGGCAATAAGAGAACCACCAAGAAAAACACAAGAGCAGAGATAGGCCGCGATCGGAGGATCGCCGCCCAAGTAGCATCCGAATAGGCTCAAGTCAGAATGAGCTGGAACGTGGAAAGAAGAGACGGCGAGAAATAGTCCCACGAAGGTATCGCAGAACTCGAAGAAGGTGGTGAGTGAACACGAGTGGGAGCTGAAACAAACCGACTCGAATATGAGCTGGATAAGTGATATCCGGACGAGTAATGACAAGGTAGACAAGACTCCCAACAAGATGACGATAGCGAGTCGGATCGGAAAGAGGCTCGCCATCGAGAGTCGGAGGTGAACATTGAGCTCCATGGGAGTCTCAACGATCTGTGATCGGTGAGAGAGGCGCGATCAAGAAGATCTGAATATATTTCTCTTGGGACATAAAGAAACCATCCTGGAGTGGAAGTAACCTCAATCCCAAGGAAGTAACGAAGAGGACCAAGATCCGACATAAGGCGCTCACTAAGACGAGCCTTGACAAAGGCAATGTACTGAATCATCTCCGTAATGATCATATCATCAACATACGGAGAAGAAGAGTCCGACCACGAGGCGAAGTGTGGACAAAGAGCGCAGGATTATGATCACTAGCTGAAAAACCAGCAGCGGTGACCACAGAGGAGAAGCGCTCAAACCAAGCACGAGGGGCTTGCTTAAGGCCATAGAGAGAGCGGCGAAGGCGGCGGACCATGCCCTCGAGAGCAGAATACCCGGTGGCGGATGCATGTAGACCTCCTCACGCAACTCGCCATTAAGAAAGGCATTCTTGACATCAAGTCGAAAGCAGCACCGATGGCGAACAGACGCCACCGAAAGAAGAGTGCGAACAGTGGTCATGTGGGCCACAGGAGCAAAAGTCTCGTCGTAGTCAACACCATGCTGCTGCTGGAAACCACGAGCAACAAGACGCGCCTTATAGCGCTCAAGAGAACCATCAGAGCGAGTCTTAATCTTATAGACCCACTTACACGTGATGGGATGAGAATGAGATGGAAAAGGAACAAGATCCCAAGTACCAAGACGCTCGAGGCAGCAATCTCTCGGCCATGGCAAGCTGCCACTCGGGGTGAGTAATGACATCCCGGTAGGAGATAGGCTCACGAGTAGCTCGCGCCAAAGAAAGGCAAACAGGCAGAGGCCGAATCGATCGGGCGATCGCGGAGAGCGTAGCGAGAGAAGATGACCCATCGGGAAGATGGAGCATCGAAGAAGATGAAACATCGAAGAAGATGGCTCATCGGAAATATTCTCAATCGAGGTCGACGAGTGTAGACGATAGTGGAGAAGCACGGGAGTCGTAGGAGACAACACAGCAGCGACAACGGCGGAGAGGCCCAGGGGAATATGTGGAGACTCGGAGGACACAGTGGACGAGTGCAAAACAGATATAGGAGTATCTGGAAAGGTCAAGAAAGACAGAGACTCCACAGAGGAAGCCAAGGAGAGGCGGGGCGTGGGTAGAATGGACGAGACTCGCCGAAAGTCACATCCCAGAAACCCGTATCCGACGACCAACAGGATCCCAAAGACCGATATCCCTTGTGCTCGATCGCACCCCGTAAAGACACACTCAACGGTCGAGCGGTCGGTGCGTTCTCGAGGGCAAGGAGAACGTAGCAAATGCAGCCAAACAGATGAAGGGTAGAGTAGTCGGAAGACAACCACGAGACGCTCAACGGTATCACACCCTTAAGAGCGAAGAGGGTGGATGTTGACGAGATAGGTGGCGATGGAAACGACCTCGGCCCAAAAGTGAGGTGGAATAGAGGCGGCGATCATCGAGCACGAGCCGTCTCAAGGAGGTGACGATGCTTACGCTCGCGACACCATTCGAGCATGAGCACCGGGACAAGAAAATCGGCGAGTGCCCGCTCGGCAAGGAAGTCTGCGCGGTGACGAGAGGTACTCGCGTGCAGAATCAGCACGAAAGACACGAATAGGAGTGGAGAACTGTGTGTATCATAGTGGCAAATTGTTTATAGATAGGCAAGGCCTCACTACGAGAAGACATGAAATATATCCAAGTGTGGGAGAGAAATCATCTATAAAAATAATATAATAACGATGACCCCTTTCAAACGAAGGAGCCGGACCCCAAACATCCGAATGAACAAGATCAAAGGACGCTGAGACACGTCTCACTATGAGGATAAGGAAGCTGAATCATTTACCTAACTTTACACCGACAATCTAAAGACACGTCTCACGAGATGGACCCGAAGACCACGACGAACTAAGAACGCAGGCGAGATCCACACGATGGCCAAGACGGTGATGCCACCGCTGGAAAGAGCCGGTGAGACGAAGTGGCGAAGCGAGAGAGGCGGCGGCGGTGGTGGCAGCGGAAGGAAGATGAAGCCGATCAAGCTCCCAGAGACGCCGTGAGTCACGGCGCGAGGCCGAACCAACGAGCTCCGTGTGGCGATCCTGAACACAACAAGAGTCGAGTCGAGAATAACTCGATAACCAAGGTCGATGAATCTGCCCAGCAGAAAGAAGTCGCAAGGTAAGGCGAGGAACATGAGCAATGAAGGAACATGAAAAGATGAGTTGCTAAGAGATCCTCGACTGCAGACGAAAGAGATGTACCATCAGCAGTAAGAACACCGACGGAGAATCAAGATGTGTAATAGAAGACAGAGTGGAAGGATCAGGAGTCATGTGAAAAGATGCTCCAGAATCAAGAATCCACGGGGAGGTACCTGACTGTGTAGGAGGTGGTCTCTCGGTCAAGAGTCGATGAGAAACTGCAGAACTCGCCGAGGGGAACTCAAGCGGCAAGTAGGCGTCGGTTCGGCTATCTCCGCTCGGTGAGAGAAGTCTTTGAAGAAGTCGAGGCGACGTCGTCGTAGAAGCACTAGTGCCGATGAAGAACGGCGTGAAAGATGCCGCTTCTTCTTGTAGCACTGGGACTCAGTGTGGCCATCCTTGTCGCAGTAGGAACAGTGAGGACGGCCACCTCCAGACGGAGGATGGCCACCACCACCTGTGGTAGCCGCTGGAGGAGGCAGTGTAGCAGGCGGACGAGCGGCGAGCACAGAGGGGAGTGGCATCAGACCAGCACCACTCAAACGAGTCTCCTCTGCGCGTATCTCAGTAAGAGCCTCCTGGAGAGTGACACGAGGGTGGCGTGCAAGGAGCTGTGCACGCCTTTGCTCGAACTCAGGACGAAGGCGAGTAAGGAACTCGTAAACCCGCTGAAACTCCAGTCAAGACGCACATCCAGCAAAGACGGACAGTACGACGCCAAAGAAAGCGGTGAGTCCAAGCGACGCCGACGGCGAGAACTCGAGCGTAAAGCGCCAACAGAGCATCACCTGTGAAGAGAGTGCTCCTGGCGGACCACGGACAGGTACAGGGCATCACCAGAGGGCTCGTAGCGCTGACGAAGATAAGTCTACATCTGGAAAGCCGAAGGGAGTCCCACAACCTCAGAAGAAAACTGAGGCTGGACACTGGCGATGAAGACAGCAGCAGCCCGAGCGTCATCATCGTACCACTGAGTGTAGATGGTCAGACGATCCTTGTAGGAATCCAGAGCCTCCTGGTAGGCATCAGCAGCTTCATCATCAGCAGCAGCCTTATCGGCTGTCGGAGGCAATGCAACAGGCGTAGGCTCCGTCGGAGGAATAGGGCAAGGCGGGCAGGTGATACCGCCAGAGAGGACGCCCCAGAGACGAAGACCACGCATGTGGATGCGCATGTGAGACACGAAGTCGGTGTAATTAACACCATCAAAGATCACCGGGCAACGAGGGAGGGAAACGGTACCCATTGGTAGGCGGCGCTGGACGGCGCGGCGACCAAGGCAACGAAGTCTAACAGGCGGCGCTGGACGGCGTGGCGGTTAGAACGACGTTTTTTGTCCCTTTTTTTTTTTTTTTTTTTTTTTTTTTTTCTTTTTCTCTTTTCCCCGGTCGGTCTGCTCCTCAAAACCGACCGAGCCTGCCTCGGTCGGACTCGGCAGAGAGCGGCAAGGCGATGGGGAGCGCGCGGCGGCGGCGGCGGCGGAGGCGGAGCGGCAGCGGCAGCGCGGAGAGGCGGCCGCATGGGAGAGCAAATGCCGGCGGCGGCGGAAATGGCGAGCGGCGGCATGGCCGGCGGCGCCGAGTGGATGAGGCGGCGGCGTCAAGCGAGAAGCGCCGCGGATTCGACCGGCGGCGCGCGAGGCGCGAGCGCGGGCGCGGCGCGCGGAAGGCGCGCCGAGGCGGGCGACGGCGCGGCGGAGGCGGAGTCGCGGGCCGGCGCGGCGGCCTCGAGCGAAGGAGCGGTGGGCGGAGGAGCGGCGCGAGGAGGCCGCGGCGCGGGAGGCCGGACGACGGCGCGGGAGGCCGGCGACGGCGCGAGGCCGGCGCGCGCGGGAACCTAGGTAAGCCAAAACCCTAGTTTTGGCTCTAATACCATGTTATAAATATCGCTTGTATTCATATGAGGCCAATGAGCCAGTATATATACACAAAGTACAAGTGGTAAATATGCAAAGAACCCCTCATAACAATGGGGAATAACAAACTATACATATATCTCTAACACCTGCTATGTCAACATAACACTACATATTCTGAGTCTCTGCTATACTTCAAGGATAAAGTTACTGTTACTCTCTTTTTAACAAAATAGCTATGTGGGGATAACTTGCCCATCAGCCTGCCCACTTGCTAAATTTACACAGTTCTGATGTCATGCGCACAGAAATGGAACTTGCAAGTGAACATACTAGTTGTCCTAACTGGTACAGGCATAGTAGTATCAGTGTAGTATATTTTTAATTCACAATGCATGTTTGATAAGGCAATTCATATGTCATAGTTAAAACACTTACAAACTACTAATGGAGATAAGAAGCACAATCTGTGAATTAATATATATTTATGAAAAGCCTATATACTCAAGTAATTCAACACATGTACTAGTTGCCATTTCTTTCATTTGATCTGTTGTTGTAGTATAAAATGTATCATAGGCATATGATTGTCTTGTAGGATCATGCCCAGGAAAGGAAACCAGAAGAGCGAACTGCAAC
Organism: Dendrocalamus sinicus; assembly: GCA_036346575.1. Taxonomy (NCBI): domain Eukaryota; kingdom Viridiplantae; phylum Streptophyta; class Magnoliopsida; order Poales; family Poaceae; genus Dendrocalamus; species Dendrocalamus sinicus. The sequence continues at coordinate 32,968,156 of CM070663.1, forward strand.
TGGACGACAGAAGGTACTTTCTAAAATTTTCTTCGTGATTTTGATATCACAATCCTGTCCTATCATATCAGCATGTTATGAGAAGTCCCTTTTTTTTCATCCATGAAGGACTAGAACCTGCCTAACTAATAACTATTATTGGAAAAATTACCTGGTGGATATTTGCATCAATTCCTTCCCTGCATTTTTGTCAGAACTAAGAATCTCAGGCTCAACAAATGATTTCTGATGACATTTGGCTAAAAATATTGCATCTGGTAAAGGAGATACAAGAGCACATGTTTTTCTGTTGCCCTTGTCTCTGAAAACTTACATCATGTAAGTATTGTATAGTCAAATGTTGACGAGCAGGTGCTTTAACAGCTTGGCGATGCTGTTTTATTCATTAGAAACCTGCAGTCCTGCAGTGTTTATGGGGGTTAGTGCCCAAAATGCAGATGCACAGTCCTCATGTATGGTCTTGTGGATTGTTCTCCTTGAGTGACGTATCTACGTCATTCAAATTATTGATTATGTTTAGAGGAAAGTAGGCTATGACCTGATTATGAGGGACACATGGAAGTTCCTGGCCCTTCTTAGCAACTAAACCCCCTAGGGGTGGCTTACTGTTATATGAAACAAATATTTTCCTTTATGTATTTCCAATGGAGTGTCTAAGGAGAACCAAGTCTAATACTAACACTTCAGCTGATTATAGTATCTATTTTGCAACATAATTGTCACTAAATTAACTTATATAAGCTATGAAGACACATCAAATTAAGGTGGCATTTCAGTATCATCTGCACACCTGTATGATTGACCAAGGAATTAATGCAATTTAGAGACTACTGTATGATTCATCGTCGCTGCCTAGTGTGAAGAAGGTCAATATGAAACTCAATTCACTTTAGCAATTCATTATTAGTGCAATGGCATTTGCCAACATTTTGTTTTTCTGTCTCATCCAATCCAAAGCCAGTGCTTTATACTTCATTATCTTGTCACACCCGAATTTTTTTATTAGGAAATGTCACAGGCGGGAAGAGAATCTGATGCAGATGGACACGAGGATGAAGACAGAAAGAGGTTTGTAGCTTGCTTTGAATAGATATTCGGTGAGCTGCTTGCATTTTTTTCCGTTCAAATAACTCTCCGATACTTTTCAGGATTTTAGCACTGTACAAGTCAAAGCGGGATGAGGAAGAAAAAACAAGAGGGAGAATCCGAAATCAACTACAAGAGGATAAGGTCTGGCAGCTTTTCCAGGCTAGTAAGAAGTAAAAAAAAAATCATAGCACAGCAGCAGGAACGAATAACATGCACTTATTTTGGTTCTTATTTGTCATATTCCACCGTAGCAGCTATCATGCAATAAATTCATGTTGGCCTGTACTGTTCTCGTTTGGGATGTGCTCAGCTACATGTAATATGCTGCCAATTTCCAAAACCATGTAGACTTTAAAGTACAAAGCTACAAAGGAATGCTGGACAAAAATTAGTAATTGGGAACTGTTTGTCTGATCCTTTCATTTTTGTTTGCAGAAAATTCCTAATCCCTAATTGAATGATAATTATGATGCAATAAACTATTGGATGGTAGTTGAATGAATCTATAGTACAAGATGATTGAATTAATGGTAGATGCTTTAAGTTGTAAGCAAATACTTTATTGAAGAGTATGAAACAAAATCAGCCATATTACAAATAAGACATAAATAGAAGTGTTACGTAGTACATGAAAAATCAGGATTGAGGAACACTGCTTGTTCAGAAATGATAACACATTATCAATTTGAAAACCGTTTTATTTTATTTTCAAGTTTCAACAAATAAAATTAACCGTGACAAATTCATACACAATGTAAGTGAGAGTTGAATTATATGGTCTACAAAGAAGATAATGATAATACTAAATATCTACTATAGTCAATAATGAATAGTATCTCTGTGCTGATAGCCTGATACCCTGAACCTTTTGGAGAAATATTGCTGAACCACATCACATATCCTACGACCATTTTGTTGCCACACAGAACTTATTTTTTTTCATTTATGTGAAGAGGGAGAGGATTCGAGCTTCTAAAGATCTTATGGAAGCCAAGCAGACTCTCGAGGAAAATAAAAGAAAACGGTTTGTTTCATATGCAACTTGTATCTGCTATTTCCAACCCAAAGGTGTTCAATAAAGAAGTGATGTTTTTATTTAGTGCAGCATGATGGAAAGTCGGAAAGCAGATCAAGAAGAGGAGAAACGAGCAAGAGAGAGAATTCGGCAGCGTATAGAAGATGATAAGGTCCCCTTTATTCTAACTAATATTTTCAAAACTTCGATCTTTCCCCCATCTGCTGTTTTCAATTCCATGATTTATAGGACAGTGAATCTTCTGCACTCCTTAGAGTGCAGTTTTGGATTATGATTATTTCATCCAATAAATTCGTTGTAATTGCCTTTTTATTATTCTTGTGTTTCCACATTATAAAGTTGCTATATCTTGTCACCACAGACCACAGCTACATGCAATGATGCGATAGCACAGCCTTTATTTTATATTTTCCGTGCACTGCATGGTCTTGAAGGAGTCAACTAAAAAAATTGATCTCCTTGACAATGGAGCAAGCCTACCATGTAATGATCAATTCTGTTCAATGGTGCAATATCTATCATCAAAATGTGATAACATAATTCCTCTATCTCCATGATCAGAATGACGTAGTTTTCTTGTGCTTTGACAACTATTTTAAGCTCATTTGCTACTATTTTCCTTTTTCAGTGACATACTACATTGCTTGTCGTTTGACTACTGAAGAACCTTAAATCATTTCCTTCAATGCAGGCAGAAAGAAGGCGAAGACTTGGTTTGCCGCAGGAAAAACCAGGAGCTTCAGTTCCGATTGTTACTCCCACAAAGGTCCAAAACCCCCCAGAGTACCTCTATATTTCGTGAGCAAAACCTCCAAAACACATTCCTCACATTTTTTAACTGCTCAGATGAAACCTGTGGAACCTGTTGTAACATCAGAACAACTGAGAGACTGCCTAAGAACTCTGAAGAAGAATCACAAGGTAAAATGATCTTCCCATTGCAGATATGAATTATGATCCTTTGTGAATCGTGATCTTATTGACACAGAAGCATTGAGCTGTTGACTGTTCTTGAACATTATTAAATATGGTGTTTTGCAAATACCAAATAAATCTTAACATGTTCTTCTGCAGCCCAATGTACATTAATATTCCAAGCAAATGCTGTTCTATGAATTTTGTCCATTCAGAGAACCGGAACTAGCCCTTCGCACACGGCACACCAACAATATTCAACTTCTGTATTATGTGCTCTTAGGCTGTCTCTTGTAGTCTAGGAATGGCTCTCCTTTTGTTTCCCAAGTGTCTTTTCATCAGCACCCTCTTATAATTGAACTATTTGGGTGTAACAAGAACTGTAAAATAAAACTGTACAAGGCAATAGACCTTCATGTTATGGGCATGCCAGGAACCAATTGATGTGATTTATGTCACTTTATCTGTAGGATGACAGTGCTAGAGTTACAAGAGCATTCCAAATAGTGTTGAAGATAATTGCCAACATAGTAAAGAACCCAGAAGAGGAAAAGTTCAGGAGGATTCGACTAAGCAATCCCGTTTTCAAGGTAACTACGAAATGCAACACCATTATATTTCAGGAAGCTGCTTCCTGCAATACCATCATCCTTCACCTACCATTCTTCTCCTTCAACAGGACAGGGTGGGTAATCTGCAAGGCGGCGTAGAATTTCTGGAGCTGTGCGGGTTCCAGAAGCCCAGAGACAACGGCTACCTGATCATGCCGAGGGATAAGGTCGACATGGCACTCCTCAATGCGGCAGGCGTTGAGATCGCGTCCGCCATGACAAATCCGTACTTTGGGCTGCTCTCCAAGTGAACGGAACAGCCTTCATCGCCACTTCAGCATTAAGACCCAGCTCGCCTGCTTCGTACGAGCTTTGCGGCGATGAAATGGACGTACTAGTGAAGTGCCGGAACTAAAATGAGTCGATCACGACCGATCGAATCTGTCCCCCGTTGCCAAAAAAAAAAACGGTGTACAAAATCAAAACAGATGAGAAGTATTTCTATCTTACTAAAGAAAAGGATGTTGTGATTGTAATTGTGCGTGCTCATCCAGGAGAAATCAAAATGCATCATTTACAATGGCGTGGGTGAGTAGGAGATGAATTAGTTCTTACTTTTTACTCGTGTCCCTGCCTGACAGGCAGATCTGTGCCATCTTACATGTGGCCACTAGGGATGGCAGCCAGGCTAGTCCCAGCAGGTAACACCCTCTCATCCTCACTCCCTATTTACCTTTCGGGGGCGACTTCCCTCCTGTCTCCGTCCCCATTGAGGATCCATCTCCACTCCCTACTTAGCTATCAGGGCGACTTTCCTTGTGTCTCATCCCTATCAAGTATTTGGTGGAAAACAGGGCAGTAACAACCTAAATTTGACTAAAACTAAGGTAATTTCATAAATTTATCATATGTTTATGTAGAAATATGCAGAGTTATTAATGCAACAGAAGGTAGAATAATATTAAATGAGTTGCATATTATAGATTACACAAAACTACATTAGGCTAGAGAGAAAACAACAATTTTTAGACATTTAGATATACCAATTTACTTGTATGTGAGTGGCTATCGGTGTATAATGGAGAATGGGGATGGAGAAGCATTCTGATTCCTATCCTCATATAAGATGGCGGGAACCAAGGATACAAAACCGGAACGAGGGTATTCGGACATCGGCAAGCGGTAATGGTAACCGACCAGTTACTAGAAATCCCGAGAAAAACCGATTGAATTTCACGAATCAACTTTCAATTTGGGCGATTTGAAAACCGGCATCAGTTCCGGTTACCAGAAAAAAAAATGGAAAACCATTTAAAACCCCGCTAAAAACCGGAAAAGTTAGAGAAAACATAGCACAAAATATTGAGACTAGCATATGTATGTATATTTAGTTCATACAATAGAAAATCTAGTACTAAAAGGCACACAAGAAGTGCATTTATAACCATCGGGATTTCGGCCGGTTTTTTCCTCCTGATACCTACCGGGATTTTCAGTAACCGGCGGTAACCGTCGGGATTTCTATCCCTGGTTGAAACAAAATTTCTCCATATACATCCTCTAGCAGAAAAATTCCCCACAGTTTGCCGAGTAAGGGTGCCCCATTGCCATCCGTGGTTGCCACGGCTTACAAACGAGGGTTCACTGTTGCTTATGGAGCAAAACATTGAATGCCATTTTATTCTCTGGGGAGAGGAAAACGAAGAGGCGAAAGGACCCTGTGCTGCTGCCGGCACATGGCATGCTTTGTGCAACTGTACTTCGGAGCTTCAATTCTGGCCAGATGGGAGGAGAGGTGACACCTCCTGAGAGGGACCAACCTAATTCAGCAGGCAAATTCTTGATAGCTGCTGCTGCTGCTGGGTTCTTCTAATCATCTGGCCACTAGTAGGATCTTGAGATGAAATGTGTGCCATGAATCGTGCAGGTTTGTCTTGAGCCAGGATGAGAAATCTAGAAGGTTGGATGGATGTAGTGGCAAGAATCCAAAACCTTTGCATGCATGTTCCATGGAATACACGGCGACATCAACCTGGAGCCTCACATACGTACTGTAGCAGATGTACCAGCTTCATCAGTGTTGTGGATCTCCTCTTTGTGTCTTGTTCTAAGATGCATCATGGGCTCCCATGAGTCATGACGATTCCCTTGAGCTAATGCTGCAAGCCCGAGCACTGTAGCAAGTCATAGTTCAGGAGAGGCACCTCCTAATTTGCTTTTTATGGAGTATAACTTCTATTGCTCCTTGAAGGCCGAGGATCTGATTGCACAATTGATGCGTGCGATCTTTTATCTTGTATGGACCATGGAGTAGTTGGACTGATCATCATGACCGAATGCCTTCTTGAATACTCTTCTATTATGAAGATGTCAGTACATACATGTACATCTACGTGCACGCGGCATGCACACACTTTCGCAATACTAGCAGCCCGCTGCTGCGAGCAGGGGCGGAGCCAGGAATTGAATATGGGGGACAACATAGACAACAAGTAGAGTAGAACCAATGAATCATGCCGGATTTACCGATCCAATGGTCACATATCAGACTATCAGAGTAATATGTTTCGCAAATTACAATGCTAAGAAAATTACATCTCTATTAACTTAAACTTAACTCTACGACTACCAGCAAGATCATATGCCTTAATAATATCATCATTATATATATATATATATATACACACACACACACACACACACACACACACACACACACACACACACACACACACATATATATATATATATATATATATATATATATATATATATATATATATATATATATATATATATATATATATATATATATATATATATATATATATATATTAAGCCTGCTATGCAGCAAGATAACAGAACTGCCCTCGGGTTTAAAAACGAGAGGTTAAATGATTTAATCAAAGTTTGCAGCCAACTAAGAAAGAATTTTATATAGATTCCAAAACTAGGTGGTTTGCTATGTTAGGGTTTGGAAGTTAAAGTTATGTTATTTTTAGTATTGAGATAGTAGAGCTGATAGTCACAGTGAAAAGGGAGTATTACGGAATTGGGAAGCGAGTAGGAGCAGTGTCGTTAATTATTGTTCTTATACTATTGTGGTTTGTTGTTGAGATTAAATATTTACTGTAGAGGGAGTAGCGTCGGGTTGGTGTCTGTAGGATTATCGATGGCAATCAGAGAGGGTGAATGATTATACTCCGCAGCGGAAACTTTTTCTCACAATCTGCTATCGTCTGATTTTCTAATCTACCAACACCACAATGACAGAGAAAAAAGACAGCAAAAGGAAAAAAAAATATTTTTTCTTCGGTACTGTATGTTCGGTAGACTATTTGCCTTTGAGCACAGCAGCATCAATTTCTTTAAACTGCTCTTTGCCAAACAGCACAACAGCGAAAAAAAAATACTATACGTATATGTGAAGATCCACACAGCAGGCCTCAACTCCCTTGATTAGATCAAACAGCAGCCAATGAACAAATCATGTGCGTAGCTAGATAACTTTTGCCTCCAACTCCAAGCGTCCTACAGGCTACAGCCTGCATGTTGGATCGTTGGGGTGCCAGCCCCCGGCCCCCTCTCTCCGCCACTGGCTGCGAGCCATCTAACACAAGCTAAATGCAAACACAATGCAGTGCACGCGATAATTTTTCGGATGGCTGCAGATGCAGCTGGGGAGGGAGGAGTTGTTGTAGCTTCATAAAAAAAACTAGTTGTATCAGAGCAGGCTGAGCAGCTTGCAGATGTAGGCTGCGTCTAGGCTCCGACAAAGGCAGGCAGGGATTGGACATGGGCTATGATTGATGGGGATGGATGGATGAGCGAGTGCATTGCAATGCACATGGAATCAATCCAGTGGCGTGTGCTCCTTCAGCTCTCGGCGCCTCCCAGTCCATACAGATCGACGCAGATGCAGCACTACACTACTACTGCATTGCAGGGGCAGGGCAGAGAGAGAGAGAGAGAGAGAGAGAGAGATCGTAGCTAGAGATCCAGATTCCAGACCAGAAGGAGCAGTGAATGCGAGGCGTACGCGAAGGGCCATGCCTGTTTCGGACTTCCAGTCTTGGATGGATCGATCCATTCATTCATTCTGCTGTCGATTAGCGCAGCTCAACCACCGGTCCATGTACATTCTGCTTCTGAGATGTATCCAACCAGCTCGCTCTCTCGTGTAGCAACACGGCAAAAGCAGCAACGACCCGTCGGTGGCGAGTCACAGGGGTCTCATGGGCTGTTTGGTTGTTAGCCACATTTTGCCAATAAAAATTATCACACTTGTCTAAGTTGAGATGCTCAAATTCTTTGCCACACCTTAACAAGCCTAAGGAAATCTTGCCACACTTTTTTGAGTCATTGACGTGTGGGATCTAGTTTGCTGGAAGGGAATCTTGCCACAACTGTGGCTGCAACCAAACAGTTCCCAAAGTTGGTCAAACTTGCCTAACCTTAGGCGTGATAAACTGTGGCTGGCAACCAAACAGATTCTAGTTGAGTTATTACACTAGCACTATATTACTCACTCCTCTTTTTTACTTAATGTTTTTGATTGTTTTACTTTCTTTGAAATATGATTTTAACTGATATATTTTATAACTTTATATTAAAATATACTAATAAAATATATTATTATGAAAATATTTTTAACGATAAATGTAATGATATAATTTTTGTATAACTAATACAGATAGTTTTAAATTTATTAATATTAAAATTTAAAAGTTTTAACAGCACGGGTAACTAAAAAGGAACGAGGAGTACTACTTCTCGATAGCCGCAATGGATTATTCATATGCATTATGCATGTTTGGAAGAGAAGAATAATAGTACTAGCACCAGTACAAGCAAGCTGGGTTGGGTTGTACACCAAACTAGCTTTCCTGCAATATTGCATGCTTTGTCAACCAGGCTAAACTAGCCTAGGATGGTAGTGCTAGGTTAGTACGTTTGGACATTAACACTTAATTTAACAGTGTGTTGGTATACTTTCTGACGAATTTAACAGGCTTTTGACCATCCCAAATAGTTGTTTGGTAATATTGTAGTAGTTGACGGAGTTTTATGCAATGTGTGACAAAAAAAAATGTATAGACACGTTTTTCTTTTGAGAGATACTAGAGGGTAGGGCAATGTGATCCTCAAATTTCCCCCTATCCTCAACCAAGAAATCTGTTTTCTTCTATAGATGTTGAGAAGCTAAATGCATGACCTGTTGACTAAACTTGAGCATTTAGAAGACAATGCTAGAAAAAGGTTGACTTTATCGAAGCTAGGAACTTATGGCTTATGGTTTCCCTTGAATATATAAATGGGACGATTTCTTCATCACTTTTTCAAAGTATTTTATCAAATAATCTTTTTAAAGTGGTTTATCGGTATTCGATTCATTCGCACAAGCGTCACGCTAAGACCAAAAGGCTTATTTCGCAGCCAAAAAGAATCCATCATGTATCTCTACGTATAAACAGTGCAAGCTTCTTTTCTAATCCCCGATTGTTCGAGGCAAGGTTGAACAGCCATCCAAGCATCCCATGGCTAGAAATGGCCATGAATTTTAGGATCTGTTTTAAAGTGTTATGATTTTTAGCTTTTAGTTATTGTTTTTGGCGAAAATAGTATTATATTGGTTGTTAGTTTTTTCTGATGAAAAAAGGGGGGAAATCACATTAAGAAGTGAACGTGTTTCAACTAAATTTGACTTTAAAAATCAAAAGCCATCATTATTTAAAATAGAGCCTAAAGTTCAACTCAAGGCTGATCTCGTCTGGATTCAAACCCAGGTATCAGATCGAATGGATCATGCGCATTGATTCGAGCCAATTACGCTTGGATTGGGAGTGTTTCCCCTGGAAGTGAGGACCACGCGTCATTATGGATTTTTTAGCGGTTTCTGATTTTTGAATATTGATTTTTGATTAAAATTGTACCGTAATAGCTGTTAGTTTTTTCTAAATCATTCAATTAAAGAAAAATAAAAAGAGAAAAATATAAAAAAATATATTATTATATCTCTGCGGACAATACAAAGGAAAAGGAGAAAGCAAAAGAAAACAAGTAAGTAAAAATGTTTAAATTAAAAAGTTAACATGTCTATTTCAATTTCTGATTTAAAGGTAGAAGTCAGAAGTTAAGTCGAAATGAACATGGGCTTAATATGAGAAAAGATGATCTCACATGTTCTCCTCGATCTGCCTTTCTTCCCATACACGCCAGGCAGCGCGCGCGCCACTCGGCTTGCAACCGCACGCACGCTAGGAATCACTCGGACTACCGGCACCTCGCCGAGCCGGTTTTTGTCCGCACAAATGTCCCCCAAAAAAAAACCAAGTGCAGTGCCGGCGGCGGCAGATTCCAAACCCCACCGTTTTTCATGGATCGCCCAACCGGTCGCTTTCCACGCTTTTCTCAGGCCATCACGTCGTGCATGCCGTTGCTGTCCGCGACGACAAATTATCAACGCATACAAGTTAACCTGTCTAGCGAGATCGCCTCGCAGGATCAACAAACTAGTACTCCACTAGAACATGCGAATATTCCTGCCACACTTGGATGGAAAAAGTTCCCTAGGAGGGTCTTGCACCCTTCACCAAAAGCCCTCAACTGAATTTTGCTACATGACATCGTACCAATCTTGAAAACTCTCTTCTCCTCCTTCCCTATATACCTCTTCTCCGGAGATGAAGCGCCGCAAACTCCTACCCATCCTTCTCCTGCTCTCCTTGCCTCTCTCCTTCCGTCGCCTCCTTCTTCTACCCCAACCTCCAGCTCCTCCCGTCGCCCACGGTGCCCACGAGTGACCTCATCACCCAGTGCTTCCCGACCTACGCTATGCAACAATGGCATGTTCCTTGGCTCCAATCGTGGCGTGCAGATTGACACGCACGACCTTGTCATCCGCCTCATCTTTGATGGAGTCTATCAATGTTAGGACTATGTGGCACATCCGGTGCCTATGGGCGCGGACCTTGTCTTGTGGCCGTCCACCTGACGACCCCTACCCACACCCCGCCACCCCGCCCTCCCCCTCAATCCATCATCACCAGCATCCTCATTGACCCCTACATGCACGAGGGCACAGTTCTAGGCTGAGTACGCCGACTGCTTCCATTTCAACGAGAAGCGGCTATGAGTGCTGGGCGGCAGACGAGGAAAAGGGACAGGCGGCGGCGCTTCATCTCCGACAGTGTGGTCACCGGCAAGATCTAGTGGCCATTACAAGGCGTCAAGATAGGAGTTGGACTGGCCAATGGGCTGATGTAGATTGCCTCCACTTTTTGATACTTGAAAACAAATCTCAAATCAAAAGAAAAGTAACTTAACTTATCAGATGTAGATTTCGATCGCAAGACGCTCAACTACTCGCTTGACCCCTTTGTACATGCTCGGTGAAGTTTCGACCACTCGCTCGACTGTTTGCTTAGCCCCTTTGCACGTAGTCGTAATCTTCCCCGCGCGAACTCTTCGACACCGATGCTGTTAGTGAAAATCGAGTGGATGACATAGTGCACGACTGAGGGAAGTGAAGTCGATGTAGGGACGCTATTTCGCCACGCACTTCTTGGAACGAGAACAAGTCGAAGACGGTGCCTAGAAGAATACGCCACTGGAGTCGACAAATTTTTCTCAAGATAGATCTGGTCTTTTATTGTTGAATCATATTCTATGGCTACAAAGTGAACTTGCGGCACCCCTCAAACCCTAGCATAAAAACTCTAAAAGCTTTCTCCCTAAAAGCCATTCAAAAACCTTACGTTAACTCTTAGCCTCTCCCTACTTTTATAGGCTAATGCTCCAAACCGTGTCCTCATCAAACACGAACACCAAACTCTATCGTTCTGAAAATTAAGGGACCCAAAACCCTTCCAAACATGGATTTTCCATAATCTCTAACCCTTTCTAGTTATGGACTCTTTCCATAACTCTTTGAACTAAGCACGTGTCGAAGCCTCTAGGATTGTACCTCCTATAACTTCTCCACATATCATCCACCTTTGATCTTCACGTGCTCCAGCGTAAGCCCGAGAGTTCCCGACTATCTCATGACATCCTCGACCACCTGGACCTTAGATTTCCCCTTCTAGTCCCGATCCTCCTCGTCACCAACCATGATTATCTCCACGTCCAACCTGCACATGCAAAGACCAAAGACTGCGTCTCCCTAGCTTCTCCACGCATCATTCACCTTTGATCTCCATATGCTCCAATATAAGCCCGACCACCTCGTAACATTCTCGACTGCTTAGACCTCAGATTTCTTCCTCTTAGTCCTAGTCCTCCTCATCACTAACTATGATCGAAACGCAAGAACTTTTTTCAGCACAAGTTCTTCCCAACTTGATCGACATCAGCCCACACATGCATAACACACCCTTGTCCATTCATAGACACAAACCAAATCTTCCACGACCCCAATATCTACGTTCTTCAAAAATTAACTTCAGACCACTCCGTAAAACTGGTCAGACCACCATGCTTAGACCGATCAGACCGCTGGCCCAACATACATGAGTACTCAAGGTACTCGAAGATTACAATAATTGAAGCACTCGAATACTATAAGTATCAATCGTGAAGCCTACGGCAACCAATCGCAAAGCTTACGACTACCGATCGCGAGATCTACGACTACCGACCACCGAGTATCGACCAATTATTGCAGTGCCGACTACCGATCACCGAGTACTGACTAGGTACTGTAGCTATCGATCAATTACTGTAGCAAAGACTGACCATGGTCGAAGCCTACCGATCGTCAACCATGGTCGACCGATACTTTCACAAACGTAAATTTCAATACAACTTAAAAATTAAGTATTCATCATTACTTTATTCCCGACTTACACATGGTCTAACACTTTGCCACTTGGATTATTGCCTCTTGACCATTAACGGGGCAAGAGTCCAAAGCGATCCAATAATGAAGATGTGATGCTAGAGGTTAGCTTAACTAACTGGATCAGATCGGCCTACTCTACCCCGAAAAAGCCATTAATAATACAGGAGCAGGAGAGCAAAGCAGGACTAGTTGCTTTCATGTTTGCCAAACAAAACCCATCCGATGATCCCATATTCTGATGAAATATTGGACGGTTGTAAACAATTTCCCCATCTAAACATTCCTCGCCCGACCCAAATAGGTACGAGGAGGGTACAACGGTTGAGGCACGGCAAGTGAGCAGCTCATCGAACGCGAGTGTGAGGACGGAACACGCCATTGAGATAGACGGCTGTACGGGTACGTTCTTTTGATTTACAGGTTATGGTGGTGATCGTTTTGGCTTAAAAGCCTGTGGCTTATGGGGTGGTGATCGTTTTGGCTTAAAAGCCTGTGGCTTATGGTGAAAAAAAAAAAAAGATCAGAATGAGAGACTTATTTTGCATAATTAAATTTAAAAATTTAAAAATAAAAATATGTTAGCCCATTACGTATAATACAAACAAATACGGGAAAAAAAAGAACCAAAAAAAGCTCAACAAAAAACCAAAATTTCAGAAAAAGACGAAACTTATGAATAGTGCCAAATAAGCCATGAGCACTGTTCATAAGCCAATTTGATCATGACCTATGACTACTACTTATATTTTTTTGTCTATTTATAGGAGAGTATAGAGTACTATAAAGTTACGTGTGATTTTGATCTATATAAATGAGCAGGGGCGGAGGGCCCGATAGGGCAAACCCTGGCATGGGCCATACCTCAAATTTTTGCAACATACCCCCCATATACCCCTCTATCCAATAGCAACTGCCCATGAGCCCAATAAGCAACCCTAGTCTCACCCTCAGCTGCCGACTGCCGTGATGTCCTCCATCGGCGACGGCGACAAGCTCCGTCTCAGGCTTCGGGGCGCGGCGCGGCGAGAGACTTCGGAGGCGGCGAGGCGGCGAGGCGGCGAGGCGGGGCGGCGAGGCGAGGCGGCGGGGCGCGGCGCGGAGGCGAGGCGGCGGAGGCGGAGGCGGAGGCGAGCGGCGGCGAGGCGGAGGCGAGGCGAGCACCAGGCGGGAGGCGGCGGGGAGGGCAGCAGCGGGTGTGGATTTGTGCGGTCCGCTCTCTGCTCTCCGGTGGATTTGTGCGGTGATTCACTGATTTGTGGACAGCAGGACAGGCCGGCAGCATATATTAGGAGTTAGAGTTTGTGGATTTGTGGATTTGATTTGAGGCTTGAGCAATGGAATAAATGGGAAAGGGAAAATCACAGATTAACAAGATTAATATTGGTATTTCTCATTTGATTCCACTTGCCTCTTTTATGTTGTCTACATTATACATAACAATATTAACTATGTTTGCTCTTTTTTTGGCAGATTATTTTCATTACTATGCTCTACAAGGTTATATGTTAAATTGGTGATATATTATTGTGATTCTTCAATTTTTGGAGGTATTTTTCAATGTCTTGCATTATTAAATATCTTTGCACTTGGATTATTGTTGATGGGCCTGATTAATATTATAGCTTGAATGGTATTACTTTCGATCCGCCCCACCTCATTTTTTTCCCGTCCTCCGCCCCTGTAAATGAGGTCGCTATGATATATAATTTAATCAATTTATATACCTCACTTTGAAAAGATCTTCTATTTGAAAACTAGTTATCGTTGGAAAAATGGAAACGCAAAAGAAGAGGCCGTGGTTCTTCCACCGATTACGGCAGCAGCATTGACAAACGCTCTCAACCAACCTCTCCCATCTGCGTGTATGCGCCCCCATCACGCAGAGAAAAGGGGAAGGTTAGCACAAGCAACTCGGTTTATTGGGTCGGCATCAACGAACCGACGAGGTTTTATTGGGTCGGCATCAACGAACCAACGTGTACAGATAAATTTCTTGCAGTACAAATCTATCAGTCGGTGTCCTGGAATTTACGAGGTTTCGTTTCATTGTTCTCCCATGAATTTCGTATCTTCTGTGGCATCTAAGCGTCAAATCGGGATCTGAAATGCGCTCCATGGAAGTAAGATGAGCCATGTATGCAGTCGAGTGGAGTAGTGGAGCAGTAAATTAAACTCCCTATGCAGATGGGTATCTTGATTTCTTGAGATCTTCGAACAGTGCGTGCTTGCTCGCTGGACGACAGGCGAAAAAAAGAAAACAAATATGGCAGATTAATCTGGAGTCAAACCCAGCTACCCAAGTACTCCTGTTTAACTTTAACCTACCACCACCCACGCAACTACCATTAGCTCACTCACCTTGTCTGATGGGTTTCTACGGGAAGCAAGAACTTGTTGATCCAGGATTGGTTTTGGATTTGGGAATTGGAACAAGGAAGAATCGAAATGCGCAATGCAAAAATGCTGAAATCTTGCGAGTTGCAAAAAGATGATGAATAATAGCTGAACATGTTCTAATGTTATCAGTTTTAGCAAGAACGCAAGAACAGGGCAGAGATCTATCTCTGTCCGGATCCTATCTCAGTTGCAGGAGCACCCCGTTGACCGATTCTAGGTGGTTCTTGCGCGTGCGCCGAGCTCATTTCGCCGGACAGGTTATCCGCATCGCCGGCGGCGAGCTGAGGTGCTGTGAGATGAGGCGGAGGACTTGAGATTGGCGTACGGGGTCAGAAGATGTCGAGGACGTCGAGGATGGCGGCGTTGCAGAGCGGGCAGCGGCCGCGGCCGGCGAGCAGCTCGCGGGCGCAGGTGCGGCAGAAGGTGTGGCCGCACGGGATGAAGGCCGCGCCCTTGGCCCGCGCCATGCACACGCAGCAGCATCCGCCGCCCGCCACCCTTTACCCACCTCCGGCTCCGCTTCGTCTTCCGCCCCAATGCCTGCGCCGCCACCAACTCCTGCTCGCGCACCGTCGCGCCAGCGCCGGCGCTCCACTGCCTCTCCGTCTGCTCCAGCAGCGCCATCAGGGACACCCTCTCCCCTGCTCCTCGTCCGCCGGCACCTGACTAGGCGGCGCCTCCGGAGGAGGCGGCGCGGCCTCGGTGGCGGTCAACGCGGGCGGGAGGTTGCTCGTGGCGGTGGCAGGGATACCGCGCGACGGACGAGGGGTCACCGGCGACGGCTCCGCTGCGGCGGCGGTGGATGAGGTCGGAGGCTGGTCGTCGAGGATGATGTCGAGGAGTGTACGCGCCGCCGTCGCGGCCGCCGCGGCGGAGGTCGACGGCGACGGAGACGAGCTACGCCTCTCGGCCGCCATGGCGGACGCGAGGGTGACCGCCGCCCGGCGCCCGGCAGCGAGGTCGTCCTCGTCGCGCTGCTTGAGCAGGTCGCGGAGGTTGCACGACCCTGCAGGACCCACCGCGGCGAGCTGGTCGGCCAGCGTCACGCTGCGCCGCAGCACCCTCCCCTCCATCTCCCCCCACCACCTCCAAGCCCGCCTCGCCGCCTGTCCCCGGACAAGCCAAGCAGAGAGTGGACGGAAAGGAAGCGAAGCGCCTATTCTCTAAGCAGCAGCGGCAGCTTTCGCTTAATAAAAAGGAGCAAACGGCGCGGCGCGGCGGGATCTGGGGCGAAATCGCGTTGATTTTGCGGGGTTTTTGCCCGTCTTTCCTTGCGCTACGCTCGGGTTGCCCGGTCCCCGGCCTTGGATGGTAGCAGGAGCAGCAGCCAGTGGAAGGCGTAATAAAGGCGGAGGGAGGGGGGGAGCAGAGGAGTGGACTGGAAGCTTCAGTGCAGTGGACCGGCACTGGCAGGGAGTGAGGCCTGGGATCTGCCAAGGTTGCATGCCATCTGACGGAGCCACGTTGCCGCCGCGTGCCGCGCCGGTCGCAGGCGTCGGCCGAGCGGTTGAGCGGTTCTGCTGCATCTTCCCTATTCTTGGTGGATTTTGGTTAATCGGAAAATTAAAATAAATTGTGCGGTTTCATTAAGTAGTCTCAAAGTCTTTTACTTTTCAGGCCCAAAAATAAATATGTTCTCTGCATCATCGATATCTCCACCGTTTTCAAAAAAATATAAATAATAATCACTGGTCACAGCCAAAACCTATCAGCCCACCTTTGTGGGATCTGGTCCGGTTCCTGAGGAATTTGGCTCGAATCGCAATGGGGGAGAAGGGGAAGCTGTGGGGTGAGTTTGTGGTCTGGGTTGTGTGCTGACTTGGTGGTAGTAACGCGATTGGGTTGGGTGTTATTCGAAGGCTTTTTTTTCTTTCACAAATCCATCATTCCGCGCGTGCGCGTGTTTATGTGATCATCCGCACGGTGTCGGGAGTAGTTGGATTGAAGCAAGCCAATCCAAGTTGTCCGCGTGGCCATGGAGTCATGTGAAACTTTCTTTTGTTGCGTAGTAGATTATTATGTCTACATGATTAGAGAGAATAACCAACCCACATATCCATAATGCACCCTAGTTCTAATGACGAATGGAACAATTATATTAATCTTTCAAATTATTATGCTCCCAATTATTCTCAATTTTGTCCCAAAGTTTTATGCAGCATACTTAGTTCCAAAATTATATTGATCTTCTACATTTGTGATAATTGGGTTTGATTTTTACTTTTTTCAACAAAATTATCCCGACTTGCTAAATATTTACACAAATTCATTTTTATATTTTGTTTGTAGTTTTCTTGCAAATTATGATCATTTTGCTTCCATTTGTTATCTAACTTACTTTCAAACCTATAGCCAACTGTTTCTAATTTATGTTGACTTACACAAATTGGATTCTTATATTTTATTTGTAATTTTGCTTGCAAAATAAGCTCATTTTCTTCCATTTTATCCCGACTTGCTTTCGAATTTGTAATCAATTGCTTTCAAAGTTATGCTGAGGTTATACAAATTTGATTTTATATTTTATTTGTAATTTTTCTTACAAATTATGCTCAGTTTGCTTCCATGTTTGCCCCCAACTTGCTTTCAAATTTATACCGATTTGCTTTTGAATTTATGCTAACACGTCTCCCAAAGTTAAACTAATGTGAAATTTTCATACAAAATTTGCATTGGAAGTTTCACGAATTTGCTACCAAATTTATATTGACATGCTTTAAATTTATAATAATTGGTTTAGAATTTTTCTTCATTTTATTTTGACAAACTATCTTGATTTTCTAAACATCTGCACTAATTTGATTCAAAATTTATTACAAAATTACATTCGTTTTGCTTCCATGTTGTCCAAACTTGCTTTTCACATTTATAGTCAGTTGCTTTCAAATTCATACGGACTTTTACTCTCTTCAAGGATTCATGTGCAAAGGAAAGGTGCGTATAGCCAAAGAAGTGGGCTCATATGGAATTGCAAGCACATGAGTCAACTATCAATGGTGTATGTAGTCATATGTGAAAATCAGTATGTTGAAGGGGGTGTGCATAGCTATATATAGAAATTGGATGGTGTGCGTTTGATCGGACTATTGCACGCGTGCAGTGCGTAGTCAAATCCTTTTCTTTTCGCGAATACGCAAGCATTCCATTCAGAAAGAAATAGAGAGTAACTATGATACAACCTCTAACAGGCAATGCCTTAACGGCAACCACGACCTAAAAAAGAAGAAAAGAAAGCAAGGCAAAACAAAAACAAAGGAATAAGAGCTGCCACTGCCCACACTCCTCTAGGATCGTTGCTTGATCGTTGTTTCTTCACTGACTGAGAGGTTGGATCTTTCAAATTATGGGTATGTTCTTTTCAGCTAAAACTTTTGGTTTTTTGGCTGCGGTTTGTAGCTTTTAAGTTGTTCGTATGAGAGATTGCAGAGTAACTGAAACTCACATACAGTTTTTGCCAATATAAATAAAGTCAGTATAGTATGTATTACAATTAATGAGTAGACCTTATCTTGAAAATGAAAAGATACTCCGTTTAAAAACTAATTACTGAATAAAAGTCAAAAATTGAAAAAGAACACGATCTATAACGAGATGTAGGACTTTCCATAGGTACACGGTAAGTAAGGAGTCAAGAAAAGGGTAAGCCGCTAGCGACATTTTTTCTTTGGGAAACACAATCCGCTAGCGACATTGTCGCACTGCTGAGAAAGGGAAGTTCCAAGTCGCCATCCATTCCTACAAAGCATGCAACCATGCTGTCTTCAGTGTCTCTTGGCTTAAATTTAACTCCAATCTCCAATCGGCGGCACCAAAGACATCGGGGAATTTAAATAACTCCTGGTTTCTTACAGCGCAGCGCGGACCACGGGCAACACCCCAAATTTCGAGCTGCTGCACGCACCGCCGAGCCACACGCGCACACGCCTGCATCGAGCATGATAGCATTTCAACGCGTCAACACTGGCAGGATTGCAGGAACGCAATGCAGAGGGCTAAGGGTGGTGATCGGTTCGGCTGAAAGCTTCATGGCTTATGGCTGAAAACATCGTGAATTTGAAAAAAAGATCAGAATGTGTGAGATTTATTTACCATAATTAAATTTAAAAAAATTTAAAAATAGAAAAAACATATTAGCCCATCATGTATAATGTAAACAAATACGAGGAAAAAAGAACCGGTAAAAAAACTTTAAAAAAAAGCCAAAAGTTCAGAAAAAGACGAAATTTATGAATAGTACAAAAATAAGCTGAAGCCAGAAGCTGAAGCCATATTGATCAGGACCAAGAGCACCCGCAATGGTTAAAGTAAGTTTGCTCTCTATAATGTCTATGTGACATATCCATCTAGACTATAGATAAAAAGTAAAGGTTACTCCTTCAACAGATGATCTATATACAATAACTTTCTTCAGGCCCACCCCATTTTTTAATCCTCCCAGCTCTATCCACGGAGCGGCTGTCCATGTGTGGGATCCATTCGGCATGGAAATTTGTGAAACGACAATCGCCAGGCGTAGCGGCAACTCTTTCTCTCTTTTCGTTTCTCTCTCCTACGTGGACACGCTGTAGACAGGCTTCGCGACCTGTTGCGGGTGCTCTAACAGGGGGCAAAGGAAATCAGGCATCCGCTGCTGAGCACTTTTAACTGACCTTGATCAGAAGGAAAATACGAAAGCAGCTTGGGCCTACCAGTAGTAATAGCCGTACTCTTCACGCGGTCTACACAGATTCGCACTGACACAACAACACTAGAAGTTACATTTCCACAGATCAAAATTTTCCAACATTCGGGTGCAGTATCAGCTAAGTCAACAGCCTTGTTTTTCGACCTATAACTTATGGACCTGATCGTTTCGACTTCGACTTCTGGTTTATTTTTCACTATTCCTAAATTTCATCTTTTTTCTGATTTTTTTTTGGATTTTTTGAGTTTTTTTACCGGTTCTTTTTTTCCGTATTCGTTTGCATTACACGTGATGGGCTAACTCATTTTTCTATTTTTAAAATTTAATTATACCAAATAAGCCACATTCTTTAGAAAAACCCTCTTTATTCTTTTGAGTGTATTTTTCAATTTCATCACTTGAAATGACTATAGTTAAATAAGCCATATCTAGCGTTGGGTTCATATTGATTTTCGTTTGATGACTTTTAGTTATTACTTAAGTTTTTGCCTAAAAATAAATAGTAATGGCGAAAAAGAAGTCACTTTTAGAAAGAAAAAAGCGGCGGTGAAAAATTGAGTGGAAAATGTGTGCGTGTGGCGGGAGCAAGAGGAATAGAGTGCGTGATGCACCCATAACCCCATGTCTTATATCCAGAGCGAGACAGTAGAGAGAGAAGTAGAGAAGCCGCTATGAGTGGAGGAGGGTCCCGCACTACCTCAGGCTCACGATAGTCTCGAAGCAACGGTACCCGCAGGAAGGTCTACCCCAAGCCAAATCCATGGGCCAACCTCGTAGAGGTCTGCATGACCAACCTCAGTGAAGTCCATAAGCCAACCTCGGAGAAGGACCAGAGCCAACTCCAAATGAAGGTCGGAGTCAACCACGAACCAACCCAGGAGTCTCGGGCATGGCGGGACCCATGTGGGTAAAGGACGTAGATACCCCTAAGAGTAAGCTGGGCCTTGAGGGCCGATTTGTAAGTTCACCGGCCTCCCTCTCAAATAAAACTCCTTGTAAGAGGAGAGAGGATGTCACTTGGTAACCCTAAACACTCATATTGAATACACTTATCATTCGTGTGCTTCTCCTTGAGTCCCTCCGGCGCATGCGACGGGGGTGCCCCTAAGTTTACTTTTCGATCTCGTATCGACGACAGTTGACGTCATCCATAGGGACTCAAGCAAGAAGTCATGCCACCTAAGGAGAAGGCATGGAAGGTCGCCAAGGTGGAAGGTGTGACCCCCCTCCAAGGCCAAAGTCAAGCCAGATCCCAGCCCGCATTGCTTCGAGCATGGAGGCGCAGCCGGACCTCTTCACAAAGGCTAAGGTCACTGGCAAGACCGTGGCTTCCCGGGAGGCCGACCCTCCAAGCGCTCGGGAGGATGTGGAGTGGGAGTTGGAGAACCTTCGAAGACAGCTGAGGGATTGTAAACCGAGGCTTTGCGGTTCATGATCGAGGCTCACAAAGTGGAAGAACTCCGGTGCAACTCGAGAAGGCTCGAGCCGAGGCAAGACCCCGCCGCCGCGAAGCCGGAGGGGCTAAAGAACCAGTGGAGGAGGACAAGCATTGGCATGGGAGGCAACACGCCTAAGGGCACAAGGTCGAAGCCCTCCAAGCCGAGTGGCCAAAGTCCGTGCTCGGCGAACTTGCCACCTTCGTCCGAAGTCCGAGAAGCCAACGATCTCCGAGCACAACTTAACCAAGTGCAGAGGGAGGCCTTAGCCTTGGCTGGGGGCATGGGGATGAGCCACAAGCACCTAGGGGCTGGGCTGCCCCAAGTCGGTCGGGTGCAAGATATCGCCCCCAACTCCGCACTAGACTTCCCTCACACCCTTCAACCTTAAGGGGCTCCCGCCCACGAGGTTGCCAACCCCATTGACCATTTCAACCCACTGAAGCCGACCTTGCAAGCCACATTGTGGCTGACGCATTTTCGGATGCTTAAGGTCACATAGTACTCAGGGGCACCGACTCGGTGGAGTTTGTCTGTGTGTATGAAACCGCCATAGCGGCAGCAAGAGGAGGCAAGTCGTCATGGCAAAGAGCTTACCTTTGGCCCTTTTGGGGGTCGTCTGGAGAGGAATTTGGGGATGCGATTTGGGGGATGGGGGATGTTGGGGGACAGTGAAAGGGAGTTGGCCGATGGAGCCCCTTTTATAGGCCAAGGGTGGTCTGTGGTGGACTGAGTCCATCAGACCCCTGGGACCATATGGGTGCATGGTTCACAGCGCAACATGCACTTGGTCCACAGAATAGTACCCGATTGGCCCATGTACAGTAATCTAAGGTGATTCCTGAACAGCAGTACTCCTCGAGATACGTGTTGTCCCCAAATCCACCGATGCCACGTCAAGAACAGGGTTCATGTTATCTTCGTGAAGGGATCCGTGCCTTCAGGAAAAGCGCAGACCCACCTTAGCAACCTAACATCGGCGAGTCCAAGTCCGTCCTTAATGGCCAACAGATGGCGGACAACCCCCGAAGTCTGCTCTAACGCATGTATTTTAATTTGAACTCATTGTAGGCTACTGAAGGGAACGTTGGCTCGAGGCTGCACTCCAACCCCTCATATAGGTGAGTGCACCGGCCCCAGTGGGCGGTTAACAACCACCCGGACCGCCTCGGAGCGACGACACCCGTAGGGAGGTCCACCTCAAGCCAAATTCATGGGCCAATCTCGGAGTGCTTTGCACAGCCAACCTTGGTGAAGTCCCCGAGCTAACCCTGGACGAGGGCCAGAGTCAACCACAAACCAATCCCGGAGTCTCGGACATGGCAGGACCTGTATAGAGGTAAAGGATGTAGATACCCTTAGAAGTAAGCTAGTCCTCAAGAGCAAACTTATAATTTCACTTGCCTCTCTCTCCCCCTCTATAAATAAGACCCCTTATAAGGGAAGAGAAGAGGTCATTTAGTAATTCTAGACACTTATATTAAATACACTTGTTATTCGTGTGCTTCTCCTTGAATCCCAACATATCCTTGACGGTCTCCACATCCAATCGGGGGTGCCCCTAAGTTTCCTGTCCAGTCTCATATTGATGACAGTATTGGCTTTTGACTTTTCTAAATATAAGCCAATACGAAAAGGTCTAAAACACGTTGCATACAATGTAGTTTGCCCATCCTGGGGCAATGCTCAACGTATCAAATATGCTGTAAGTTTTCCACGCAGTGTAAATCATTAGGAAGTAACGGTAACATCCAACAAAACCTTACCAACGCCACATGTTCTACTCGGTTCACCTTTTTTTTAAAAAAAAATCCTAGTATGTTACCTTGTACAAAAAATGGTTATGAATGAATGTGACCAGATCAGCTGATGAACAACATTGGCAGAAATCTCTCCAGCTGGGTACGTACATGTTGCTGTCAATTTGAAGTCCTGCAATCGCTCAGCCAAAGCAACAAAATTAGATTTCATCACGAGTCTACGTTAGTATGTACACTGTGAATGGATCCTTGGTCATCCAAAGAATGTTTGCTAATCTCACCCATAAGCTTCCTTTGTGATTTCTCTTCTGATTAGTTGGT
Source organism: Dendrocalamus sinicus (assembly GCA_036346575.1). Lineage (NCBI taxonomy): Eukaryota > Viridiplantae > Streptophyta > Magnoliopsida > Poales > Poaceae > Dendrocalamus > Dendrocalamus sinicus. Next base: position 32,991,187 of record CM070663.1, read on the forward strand.
GATAGAATGCCAGACATGTCTTAGCCTTCCATTCTCTCATAGAAAAGAATGTAAGCCTCGCACTTTAAAACTTCTTCTAGAGAGACTTCTCTGATGTTGGCGTCGCTTGCACAAAACCACGAGGAAGAGCCACTGCTCTGCTGTTGGTGACTTGGTCTCACATAAGCTACGTAGTGCCCCACATCGGCGCTGAGGCCACCACGGTGCTCAATGACACCAACTAGACGATAGCTGAAATTATCTTTGTCCTCAGAACTGAAGATTAGAGAAGATAAAAACAATCAAACCAGATGTATGGCTTTAAATTATTATAACTCAATATCAACAAATGGAATGAGTTTCTTGATATATATACTCTTAACTGAATATTGTTACAATTAACCTCTATCAGATAAAAACTGGTATGACGCATCTTAAGTGACTAATCATGTAGTGACCAGAATTTTAGCAAATAAAGGCTCTATAGTAATTTCAACGGGCTGTTGAAAGATGTTAGGTTTATTTATATCCATCTAACATTGAAATACTAAAACAAGAATTATACTGAACAACCCAAATTTTTAACAAATAAAAAGGTTGCCAGACTAGGCATTTGAAGGCACCTAGCCATCTAAAAACAAAAAAGCAATAAGCTCTAAGATATAATAATTCTGAACTTTTTTGTGAGATGACAATTTTTAAAAAATATCCACAGCGTAGTCAGTGATACACTGCTACATCGAATTGAGTTTGTGGCAGATGGCCTGTGCGTTCCATGCATCTTCAAATATGTTGGGTGATATCGTATAAAGAAACCTATAGTTTCAATTGAAGGCACAGGGTTTTGGTTCAAATCAGGCTGTCAAAAACACTCATATTCAGTTGATTCTCAAACTCAAATCACAATTAATTCTACAATACAGTTGGACCGTTCGCATTGTCACCTCATTTCTCTTTTTGTATGCACAAAAACAAACCAGAATAAATATTGAAATTTACTAGAGGGGGAGCCACACAGGCATTGACAAACACACCTTGTCTTATACATGTTACAGATGGCATCTGGATGATACCTTCACACAATTCAATTAAGTTTCCTAATAGCGTGTCATGAGAAGTACCAAATGCTAGTCTGAATCTAAAATAAAAAAAAATGCAGTATGTCCATAAACTTTCATATGAATTCCTGTTGTCTGCCACTTTTTCCCCTTTTCAAACCTTCAATGTTGCCACATTTTGTGCAGATCTAACTGAGATCACACTTGGAGTCACCAGGGTTGACCGGAACCCCAGCAGAAACACCAAAATATATACAAAAAAAACTTATACCAAGCTTTGAACCGTTGGAGCAGTTCAAGTAGCACAAGATAGTGACAAACCATCAAGAACTCAAAAACAAACTTACTGCTAGCACTACTCCAGCATAAGCAATGGTCACCCAAAACTTAGTGAAAACAGATATAATTGCAAATTTGCAATACCATGGGGCTAAATGGGCTAGTCATGTTCAAAGACACAAATTATCACCGTATGCATATTTTGCAGAAACCCCAGGTTCGAGGGGATGCAGTTTAACTTTAATCTGCTGCTTTAGAATGCCTATTCACCTTACTGTTATGATGTTGCGGTCTTTCAGTGAACACAATATATTCCTGACAAAACCATTTGTGTCATTGCTAATTACTGAGCTTTTGAATAGCAAATGTTTCCGTGACAATTAGAACACTGGTTTGTTTGTTCATATTTTTTTAATCTAAATCATGTTAGTCTGCCAGCGAGAGACTAGAGTGGAATTGTCCTAACCTACCTCTATGCTAAAGAGGAAAATTAGCTGATCTTGCCAGAAAATTACCATACTCTATGTGTCATTCATTTTTGAGTACTATGAGAGCCTGCTTTTTTTAGAGCTCTACTGGGTTGAATTGGACAAACAGAAACTACTGGTGCACATAGTAATAGTATACAATAACCCACATACTCACAATGAGATCATGAAAAATGGACAGTCTAAATGACCATTTGACCTGCAATACCAGCGTCTTCTTAAATTTCTTTTTAGAGAGAAGGCGTATTAAAGCCAGTAGGAACAAACTAAGAAAAAAATAGTTACTGGCTTACTGCAAATCAGAAACTTATTGGAACTGGCATAAAAAAATAGATATTGCTATGTAGAATTGTCGGTAGTCAGTACCTGGGGTCCATGAACGGTCCTACATCAAGAATATCCTTAAAGCTCACATGTCCGTTCACTTTAAGAAGCCCCACGGATCTCTTGAGATGAATGACTAATACAGGTGGCAGCTTGCTAAACAAACGTGTTTGAATGGCACCTCCACTCCCATCTTCCTGCTCATTTTGGTTTTCCTCCACTTGGTGTGCACTATGATCCAGCTTTACTTGCTTCCCTCTGCCCTGATTTAGTGTGCTGGCATTTTGACTATCCTGGGAACTCAACAGGTTGGTCTGTTTCTCAGCTGGAAGGCAACTAGGTACAGCTTCTTGAACACCTTCAGGACATTCAGGCTTTTTATTGGCTGTGCTGCAAGAGGCTGAGTCTTTTTCACCACAACTCATCCCTGAAGTGATTCCTTTACTAGTTCTGTCCGCTGCGAGTATAACTTGATGCTGCGCAATAGAACCATGTGGTTGCCTACTTGAAGAAGTGCATTCTACTGCCAAGCTGTTCAAATCGCTAGATTGCTCATTTTGGCATGTTTTCCTGTCTGACCGTTCAGTCTGGTCACCAGCAACTGTTGTGTTTTCATTGGTACTTGCCATCACCTGTTCTCCATCTTTACTTGTATTGGTGCTCGGCAGCTCAGAAACATTGGAACAGTTCTCACAATGCCTTTCTATCACCTCTTCATTAAACTGCAGTGCCAGGCAATCCTCAATAGACCCAAGAGAGCTGATATCCTCTGCCTCGTCATAAACAATATCGCTACTCTGAGCTTTCCCCTTGTCTTCTGTAGTAACTTCTACTGAGTAAGTGTTCTCCTTGACTTCTATACTAGCTTCTGGCTCATTGTCATTCTGCTTTACATCACTGCCTGATGCCATCTGTGCATTATTTTCTCTTAATGGAGAAACAAGTGGAGGTGGACCTATATCTCCTGGACTATAGGAATCTGCTGTTGTCTCATCCAATCCCTGAACTTTGACATCAAACAACACGTTGTGAGGAGGGAAATCAACAGCCTTTAGTGTGCCCCCAATGATCTCTCCTGGGACATCATCCTTCTGAGCCTGCAAAGGACCATGTACAGCATCCTCGATTTGCCAGATCTGTTCCGCTTCAGTAGAATCTGCAGAATCAAGCATACATTGCTTTAGTATTATCTGCATCAGCAGCATCATGCAACCAGCAACCGTCATCCTCTACATATTTTTTTTAATCTTTATCCTCCACATTTGAGGCTGCTTTTTTTTAGAATCTCCATGCATGTGTAAGTTAACCAACCATTTGGAGTAAAATTTGTTATACGAAGACAAAGAGTCAACACCCTGAATTATCTTCCTATGGCAATTTGAACTACTACATTATAGCAAACAGCTTTGCCATGTTAAGATGGCTGAAACATCCTGCTCGGTTTTATGTAGACATCCTGAAGGTTTTCCTGATATTTCTTCAGTCCATGCGTGGAATAAGTCCTTAAACAAACTTCTCCATTTAGCTATACAGGAACTCCATTCCAAAAAATGCCATTTTTTCTTATGTAGAGCAAAATACCAAATAATAGTGGTAGTTTCACAGCATTCCGCAGTTTCCTGCATTCGTTCCTCAAAAGTTGTATGGTCTGGGACACCCTCACAAATCTGCAGGCCTGTTCACCATTATTTTTTGCTTTTAACTAGGTACAGGAGCACATCGACTTACCGACTTCCAAAGGCTTGGGCGTTTTCTCCATGACCACATCTTCTAATTCTGAACCAGGAATCTGAGAATCACTGCCTTCAGCAATTGTTTGAATCTTTTCCATGTTACTCTTGTTGATTGCTGGAAATAGTTTGATACGAATCTTCCCTTGAGATCTGCAACGTTTGTTCCTTGGCGGTGACGGAACACTTTTGGCTGGAGGCCTCTTTGACGGCGGTGGCACTGAGAGATCATAGAATACATCATGGGAAACCGAATTAATTGAGCAACATTTGCAGGTTGTGGTAACACACATCTGACCCCTGAATATGGAATCAGTAACTGTAGGAACCACTGCACTGGGAGCACCCTCTTGCATGTCAGGAGGCTCCTTTAGCTTCTCCTCCTCATCCAAAGCACTACGCAAATATAAAAGCAATTCATGGCTGTCTTGCATACTATTGCCTATGAACCGCGAATCCCCTAAGTGTATACATTGCAAGAGTTGGCTTGGGTCCAGCAAGTGTCTTGCATCATTCACACCGTTTGTTGCCACAAAGAAATCCACCAGTAACGTGGCGAGGAGCCCCGTCGGGGCATCTGGTCCTAACATCCTTGCCCGCAGCTTACCAAGCACAAGGAGGCACTGCACCAATGCATTCAAGTAGCATGTGTTTCCAAGATTCGGCATCCCTCTGACAACGTAGCCATGCCCATCAGCTAACCCAGACGCATAACCACCTGCATCAGCGTCAGCCGCCATTTCCCCCACATCCTCTCTGTTCTTCACACCGTGGTGCATATTTCTTTCACACACGAAGCAGTACCCGAGACACGGATCATTGCACCACAAAGCAAACCAATGCCCATCGTCCTCCGCGTGCCACCGGGCGTGTCCCTGCGGTTTATCCTCGGCCGCCACTCCAGTGCAGTGATACGAGTTGCATTCCATGCACACCAAAATACTGCTCCACCCCGTGACCCCGCACAAGTAATGCTCGCACGTCGGGGCATCCTTGGAGGACTCAATCTGTGCAAAAACTTCAACTACTTCATCCGGGCAAAAGAACATGTGGCCGCACCGTTCGCTGTCGGTGTCGCTGGTTGCCGCCGCCGCTTCCTCACTCAGATCGCTCACCTCCAGCGGCGCCACGTCGTCGCATCCAGAATCGGCCGCGGCCGCAGCCGGCATATCTAGGCGCGGGGCTTTCCGAGGGCTCTCGGCCGTCTCCCCCGCCCTCGCCCTCTTCTCCTCTCCCATCACGTCTGAAACGCAAGAACCACAAGAAAGAGTCGCATGAGTCCATTAAACCCCGAAAGAACCAAGCAAGCCAAGAACCGCACGGACTAGGGATGAACCAAGAAAGCTAAAGAAGCGGAGAACCAGAGAGAACCCCACCAAGAAGGCAACAAAATCAAACATTTCGGCGAGCATCAAGAACCGCGCCAAGAACTGTACGGACCAGTGGGGGAGGGACCAAGGAAGCTAAAGAAGCGGGGAACCAGGAAAAACCCCACCAAGAAGGCAAGGAATCGAACGTTCCGGCTATGATCAAGAACGGCGCCGCGGATTCGGGGACCAACAAAACCACCAGGCGATCAAGCAAGCGCGCATGGGCGACGAGGAGCAAGATTGGGGGCGAAGAAATGCGCGAGGAAGCTTACCAGGAGACGGGGAGAGGCGTCGGAAGAATCGACCAGCGCGCGAGCTGAGGCGTTTGCGACGAGGCCGAGAGGAGTCTGGAGGAGGGGGTGGTCGGTGATGAGTTTTTTGCTATTATAGTACCCTCTAAGTTGGGCTTCGACGAAACGGTATCTACGTCATGGGCTTCTCTAAAATAGTACTCTTGTACTTAAGACTTCTCTCAAATAGTATTCTGAGGATTTTAACTCAAATAATTTGATTTTCAATTTGTACTCCCCAATTGATGAAGCGCCCTACTCATTTTGATTAAATCTTGATCTGCACAAACATACGAAGGACATATTAGAAAATGCAAACATAAACGAGCGGTGAGCCTCTGTCGCGCCGATGCGGCGTACAAAGATTGATCTGCGCGTCGTGGATCATCCATAATGCTCAATACCGCGGCGTACAAAGATGCCGATCACACTCGCCGCGACGTGGTCGGTTGCCTCGCCGACGCGGCGGCCGCCCCTCGGCCGGCGCGATCGTCCGTGGCTCGGTGCGCATACTCCGTGCGATCCTTTCCGCGCTCTCGCCTGGCGTTGACGGCGCCACGCCGAGTATTCCGATTGGCCAGTCGGCGTGCCGCCGTCGCCAATGAAACCCAAACGATGTGAAAAGAAGAAAATAAAAGTGATTAGGGTTAAACAAAATGAGCGAGGCGATTCGATCAATTGGAGGAGTACAAATTGAAAATCAAATTATTTGAGTTAAAATCCCTGAGAATACTATTTGAGAGAAGTCTTAAGTACAAGAGTACTATTTTAGAGAAGCCCACGACGTAGATACCGTTTCATCGAAGCCCAACTTAGAGGGTACTATAATAGCAAAAAACTCGTCGGGGATGGTGGTGTGCCGTCGGTTGTTCTTGGGCTGGAGGCCGGAGGCGAGCGGCTTCTTAGGCTCGACCACGTAGGGGTGTCTGGCCTGATGGGCCGCAACCCGTTTCGGTCCATCGGAAGCCCAGTTGCCGTAAACCGAGCTCGGGATGACATGTGTCGGTACTTAGGGCGTGTTTGGCAGGGCTCCAGCTCCCGGATTCATCTTTGGTAGAGCTGAAGCCGTGCCAAACGGACGGAGATTCGCAAAAATCTGGAGCTGAGCAGGGTGAATCCACTTCAAAAATAGTACTACAGTGGTGGAGCAGGGTTCAGGCCACTTCACAGCTCTAGATTCGTTAAAAGTCGCAAAAATTACCCGCAATTGCCATTGGGGTAATACCCCCACTCCTCCCACCGGTCCCCTTCTCCATTCCCGCACGCGACTCCCGCTCCCCCCATCTCTCGCTCCTCTCTCGCCCCGCCGTCGCCCTCCCGCTCCTCTCTCTCCCGCCGCCGCCTCCTCCTTCTCTCGCCCGCGCCGCCGCTCCTCCCTCTCCCCTTCCCGTCTCCCGCGCGCCTCCCCGCCCTCTCCGGATCTCCGCCGCCGCCCGCCTCCTTCCCTCTCCCCTTCCGTCTCCCGCGCGCCTCCCCCCCCCTCGGCACCACCGCCGCCACCTCCTTCCCTCTCCCCGCCCCTCCGGCGCGCCTCCCCCGCCTCTCCGGATCTCGCGCGCCCGCCCCGCCCCTCCGGATCTCGCCTCCTCCACTCCACACGGCCGCCTCCTCCAAATCTCGTCCCAAAGACCGAGTCACCGCCTCCTCCTCTCTCGCCGCCGCCGCCTCCTCCCGCCTCCTCCTCGCGCCAACCGCCTCCTCCACTCCACACGGCCGACTCCTCCAGATCTCGTCCGCGCCACCTCCTCCGGTCGCCGGCTCGGGACCGCCGCCTCCTTCGCACCTCGGGACCGCCGCCGCCGCCCCACTCCCCTCAAGACCGCCGCCTCCCTCCCCTCAAGCAAGGTGAACACCTAACCCTAATCTCCCCTCTCTCCTAACCCTAGATTTGGGCTTGTAATTGTTCATGGTATTCACTTGCTCTTGTAATTGTGCTTATTTGTTGTATGCGTTTATGCTATTCACTTGTTGTTCATGGTATTCACTTGTTGTTCATGGTATTCAACCGGTTGTTCATGGTATATCTTTTGAGCTGTTCGGATGAGTAGAATACACCGCTCATTATCACCGACAATTTCATGATTATCACACAACAATTTTATGAAATGTTGTTTTGTATATCAGAGTGGCACAGTGGCAAATTTTAGAATACACTGCGGCACAGTGGCAAATCAGAGGAAGAACCAAGTTGATGGCAGTGAAGTAATGGAATGTTTTGTATTTTGCATCCATACATGGCATCCATACATACAGACAGAGGTTCTTGGCATAAATTTGAATGGCAGTGAAAAATGATTTTGGCATACATCCATACATGGCATCCATACATACAGACAGAGGTTCTTGGCATAAATTTGAATGGCAGTGAAGAGGTTTTTGCACATGATTCACCTATCAAATTTGGGAACCAATTCTCCCATGCTCATTTCTCTTACGAAGCTGGCTGCTCTCAATGGTTTGCTGCTTTCTGTTGAGAAGAAAATGATTGTTGGTCTATTTATGGTATACCATCTATTGCCCTGTAGTGCACTTGTTTCTTGGTCTTGTTCTGAATTAAGTTTTACTAATACTGATGTGATCATTACTTGCGGCTACTTTTGCGATACTAATTAATTTTAGTGCCGTATGTTCCCGGGTTCTAATCGGTTGGAAAATGCTACCAATTAGCTTGCAGTAGTATCTATAGTGCCTATGTTCTTTATTTTTGGGGTATGTGTGGGGTGGGGATGCCTAACATCGCGATGCGGTCCCAAGCCGGATAAAAGTGGAGGGCATGAATTCAATGTTTTAAGTTGTGGTAATTTCAATGTCACGGGTAATTCCTTTGTTTCCATTCACTTGAGTTATGTCATCCAATGTTAACAATGAACATCAGAGTTAAAAGGTAAATCAATCTTAGCAAGGATGGCCATGTTAACAAAAATCCAAGCAATCTCATCATTCGAATTGGTGATGGTTTGCATATATTCGAAAAGCTGAGTGTTTAGAAATTAAAAGGTATTTTCGTGTATTTATCATATCATAAAAAGTATCATTATTTATCTATTTTAATCATATTCATTTTCTTTTAATCATGTATCCGAAATAAACAAAAAAACAAGCAAAAAGATAATTGTGTGAAAACTAGGGGTAACATGGTCTATTTTCATCAAATCCCCCTTTTATGAATCTGGAGCTAACCTACTAGCCAAACGCTTTTCAGTGGCAGCTCCAGATTCTCAGAGAAGTGGATTCTCAGAGAATCCAGAGCAGAAGCTGAAAAATGAGAATCTGGAGCTCTACCAAACATGCCCTTATTTGAGCTTATAAGTTTAAGATTCTGACTTTTTTATATTATAGTGGCTAAAAATATATTATATTTACTATTAGCTTTTTAGCATAATTAGATTTAAAAAGAATTAAAAAGTTATATCAGATCAAGTTGATCTAGTTCTACTCTTCTCCATTGAGTACTTAGGCACTTAGCCGTATTTCCTTTACCCGTGATAGATTTTACCGAACTGACTCACCTGACACCTGGGTGACGATGGTGACGTCTATCTTCAATGCAAAAATTAGTTACTTATGTACTTTATTCGATGAGTTACCAACATAAATCAGAGTATCTAAAATAAAAAAAAACGTGAATACCCAAATGTCCAGCCGAAATACATGCAAGTGCAATGTATGCCTGAAAACAGTTTTTGCGAACAGATCTGCAACGGAGAAGACGCCCTGTAGAACTGAACAGCCTAAATTTGCATCGCCCAAAATGTGGTGCATTCACCATGTCATCAATCTCCTTGGCCGCGCGAAACAACAGCGATCAATCTCCTCTTCCCCTTCGCCATCGTTCTTCATGTTCTTCCTCCGAGTCGCCGTTCCTCTCCCCTGCGCGAGGCATACAAATTAAGCAGAGCCATCAGGAGCGCCTATTCCAATCGACCCGGCCAACCCAATCTACAGGTAGGCATGTCTGAAACCCTTTGCATGTGTATGTACATCAGTTATCAGATTCTCATCTATTGCATACTTACATGCCATGTTTCAATGCGTGCAAATTTGGAAGATGTAATCGTTCTGGGTAGCAGCTATCTTACAATTTCGAGAACCATTGTGGAACGACGCGAGCTAAAGTGCATTTTAAGATTGTTGGCCGGTCAAGAAACTTGTTCGTCATTCAGCTGGATTGGATTCAATATTGAAGTGATCATCAAATTGGAGCCAACCGTATCACTGTCTCTTTCACATGCCCTAATAATAGATCCCCCTCTTCTAAATAGAAGCACCGCGCTATGAACATTGACATATTTGCTAATTGATTTACAGCACCTCGTCGAACCACACAAGTAGTCAAAGGAGAGATTAATCAACAAGATAGGAGGGGACCAAGAATTAAACCTCCTAATTAAGAACGTGGTAATTGATGGAGAAGAAGAGGAAGGACCTGCTCCGTCGCCTGACGATCATCTCGATCCCGTTCGTGTTCGTGGCCATCCCGTCTATCGTGATCTTCGTGGGGATGCTCTCCCCACACGCGGCGGAGCCCGGGGTGCAGGCGGCGGCGACGCCGGGGCGGAACCACTCGGTGTCGATGCTGAGCACGATGACCGGCGGGCAGATGATCCTGAGCTGCCGCGCCGACTTCTCGGGAAACTGGGAGTACTTCCACTACTTCATCCTGGACCCGTACAAGCTGCAGCAGGCCTTCTTCCAGCCGCAGGCCGACCCCTACGCCATCCTCTGCAAGTGGGGCTACATGGGCAACTTCCTCCAGGACGTGGTGGTCTTCAACAGCAGCGCGGGGTACGCGGCGCAGTGCCGCGTCGAGAACGGCGGCTGCCGGTACCTGTTCCAGGACGGGCACATGTTCCTCGTCACCGGGAGGCACGCCACCAGGGAGGCGCCGGCGCAGCGGCGGGAGAAGAGGCTGGTCGGGGACGTGCTGCTCAGGGAGTGCAGGCACGTGCTGGGGGTCTTCCCCACCATGTGCCACTACAAGCCCCACGACCACAAGTACGTCGGCAGGATCATCGGCCGGTGGCGATGGTGGTTCAACTACTAGCCATTAATCTACTTTGTGATCGTGGCTCGAGTGATCCAGCCGTTTCATACGCAAAGGTCGTCGCTGCTGCGGCTGGCTGCTTCCAGCCCTAGCTCGACACAAGATTCGCACGTACGCAAAATGAAGTGATGCATGGAGCCCTGGCTGCTGCCTGCTGGACGAATCGCAGGCATGGACGACAGCGTATGTATAGAGAGAGACGATCGAGTTGCAAGCTAGTCAACAATAACTAATTAACCCCAAAACCAGTCAATCCAAAGCATCGATTAACCATCACAAACCACTTCATTTGTGTGTCACAGAGAAAGAGTCATTAAACTACATTTTTGTTGTAGTGAACATGGGATATAACCTCCGCATGATCACAGGTTGAATATATCGAACGAACCAAAAAAAAATCAATCAAACGTACCTAAATTTTACATCCATAAGACCATAACAAATTGTAATACCCCATATACAGCCAATCTAAGATACTATTATGAAACGTCATCGCCAAAATAAAGAACAAGTAATAAGAGCAATAATAGGAATTCAAGAAAATTAAAAACTTAACAGTGCTTTATTAAAAACTAGCAGAAACTAAAATAAGTGTTCGAAATATATATCCGGTCCACTTCTAATAAAAAATAAATGAAATAACATAAATAGTGGCAAACTACGGTGCCAAAAACTCGAGTGCTCTCACCCATGCATGATGCTATCACTCCACTTACCTTTTACCTGAGAATAGAAAGAGCAAGCGTGAAATTTGGAATCTTAGCAAGTACCCAACAAAGATCACAACATGGAGAGAAAAGAACAATCAAGCAACAAGTAATTGGCAGGCTAAGTGCAATGAAATCATGCTACCAGAAACACTAAAACTGATCAAGGATAGAGATAACGAAGATGTGGAACCAAGGTACTAGTTATTTAACAAGTTATAGCCATGATCCTAGCGATCGTTTCTCACATACCCGGTTATATGAGAGTAGTCAGGCACATCTCTGTCATCGACTGTATAACCGCAGACAGGGTGTATATTTTATTACTCAGGATATTACATATAATTTCTGTTTTTTTTCTTTGACACTAATGAACACGTAACTTGGACTGGCCTGGACATGCAAGACCCAAACGGTTTCAGCTTCCAAGTTGATCTGCAGGCAGCGCTTCCTCTGGAATCGTCTGCAGCGCTGGCCTCCACGGCTCGGCACCGCGGTGCGCGACCACCGCCTCGGCTTCTTTCCTCAGACGCCAGCTCCTCAACGCGACGCGCAGCTCGTCCAGCGACTCCGGCGCGACGCGGCGCGACGACCGGCCAGGCGGAAGCTCGCCTCCCAGCGGCAGCCCCGCGGCGGCCATTATCCGCCGGAGCTCCCCCTTGGTCATCACGATCTTTTCGCGCACCACGCCGCCCTCTTCGAGAACGCGGCTGGCCCCGGCGACACCTGCATCAGATGGGCCCTCGCCTTTCTGGCTTGCTCCGGCAGAACGTCCGGCCGGCGTCCGGAGCCCGCGCTTGCCTGATCGTGATCGGCACAGGGGGAAGAAGCATCTGGTCGCCATTGTCTGTCCTAAGCTAGCTAGGGTACGTTCTTCAGATACGTAACGTGTGGTTGTTTGAAAGATTTCTTCTGCTGGCAGCTGCATGCAATACGATAGGGCCGGGCATGCTGTTTTGCTGGTTATATAGAGGATCATAGCTTGCTTGCTACTCGTTACACTTGTCACGTCGTCATTACCACTTACTACTGTACTTGTCGATGCTTTGACCATTCGGCACTTACCAGCACACGATGCATGCGCGCATGAGAATGACTGAGATTAGACAACACGTCTGCATGCATGTTAAAGAACACGCACGCTAGCCAGCTGGAGCAGTCATTTTTGCCGGCAAATTCAAAGATCATCGTGATGTGGCACGGCGGCAGCCATGCCACAACTCACCGTGCATGCAGTTGTCAACACCAGGGTGCACACCGCGATAGCAACTAGTAAGAGGCCCGTTTGACACATTTCTTGATAGCCCAATTGCGCTCTTTTGTTTTAGGCTTCACTAGTGAACTGACATTCAAAACCAAAAGGTATGTAAAATTCTTTTTTGTTTCAACTTCACGAGCATGCTTCACCGATGAAGCTAAATCTGTTTTGCTAGAAAATTGCTTGTTTGGCAAAACAGCTTCACCAACCAAGAATATTTGACTTTATGCATGGTGAGAGAGGGCAATTGTCCAAGATGTTCCCCTGTCTATCACTCATCGACTGTTCTAACATTTGGAGTTGTATGTTTGTATATGGTCATATGAATTAAAAATAATATATTTGAATGATATGAATTAAAACATTAAAATAAAAATGGAGCGGCGCGAGAGAACAACAGAAAAAAATTTAAATCATTAGGAAGCAATATTAGTGCCTTGTTTATGTTTCTTGTTTATGTTTATGTGAGCGGGAGAGGTGAGCGGGATGGACTAGTGGCAAATGCGTGTAATTTTGGTGAACCGGAGGCGGTGGGTTCCTAAGGCTGCGGACTGAGGGAGAGAGCTGTGAAAAGCTACTTTTTCAGCTTCACCTCTCCCCATGCCTTTGTGAGAGCAGAAAAAGAGCTTCACCCATGAAGCTGTTTGCAAAAAGGGTGTTTGGCAAAAAAACAGCTCACAACAGCTCATGAAGCTGTTGGTGAAACTGTGCCAAACAGGGTCTAAATATAGCAGCTCGTAGTGAAAGCTTTTCTTTTTTAAATTCGCTATGTTCTAATTATCCAACCTATAAATATAACACAAACCAAAATAAAAACGAAAGATAGCAAAAAAAAAAAGAAAAAATGTTTTCTCTGCTGGGTGCTACAGCAGATTACTATTTAGGCACCGTCTCAGATCGAAAAACCAGAGCGCATCGCTTTCGGTCAGCTAATGCAGAGAGCAGAAAAAAAATTTTACTGTTCACTCCACTGTACAGACTACTGTTGGAGTACTGTACAGATAATGTAGCGGCGAATACTCCCCCCATATTATACCCCGCGGGATTCCCGGCCGCCGAGCCCCTCCACGTCGCCCCAGCGCTCCCTCGGTCGGCGCGTGGCGACAAAATTCGCGTATGGTCGGGGACGGTTGGGGGAGCCCCTGTATTTCCCGAAAATTACGTAAAAGTTCTTTTTCCTCGCGAAAAGGTCCTGTGGATTTTGTTTTAAAAACACCCCTTCACTTCACTGAAATTTAGATCCTTTGCAGGATAGCGTCCTGCGGTTTTCTAAATTACGTCACGGTCCTCGTTTATTCTCCCATACCCCTCGATTTTTTACGAAAAAAGACCTTTGTCTTTTCTGAAAATACGCAAGTCTCCTCGATTTTTTTAAAAAACTCCTCATAAATTTTCGTATCTTCTATTTCGGTCAATACGATGACTACGCTACGTGGCTAGTGAACAAGATGAGACGACGCTTTCGTGTGGACGCTGATGCAGTGATGCTGCTGGCCAATTAGAAAAATCGGCTTTGCCTAGCCGTGTGCAGGCGAAACAAACAACCCGAGTAAAACGATAGATCAATTGGCTCTCTTCTTTCCACGAGATTCATACTGATCTTCACGTGAAGGGCTCTTCTAGCATGGCACGGCAGAGCAGCACGAGATGCTTACTGATGCTTCTTGATGTGATGGAACAAAGTAGAGCCAAGTCTCCTTGAGCTTCACGTCTTGCGCTTCTAGCCTGACGAGTCTTCACGTCATGTCTGCTGATCCTTGCATTTCTCTGTTGCGCAACAATGGATCGAAGACCCCGAGAACATGACGGCGCCGACGAGGAACTCGGGTGCGCCAGAAATTCTTTTGAGTAGACCTATTTTATTGCTGAATTATATTTATGGCTATAAAGTATTTTTTCTATCACCTTAAATCTTAGTATAAAAAGTACTTCTCTCTAGCCTTAAAGTTAGCTTCTAACACTATCTCTATTTATATTGTAAAACTCAAAATTTAGACTTATTCTAAGCTCACGAGTTCTTATCTAATTTCAATAAATAAGGGACTCAAAACTCATTCGTAACACGGTTTTTTCAAATTTTTATCATTTGACATAGCTTCCAGATCGCATCTCCGTAACTCTAACACGTATTTTTTGTTTTTGATCTCTATGCGCTTCAACTCGAGCACAATCGCATTCTCCAGTATCCTTGACCCTCTGAACCATGACTTTACACTGAGTCATCTCTCGGTTCTTGCCGTAGAACACGATCGCCTCCGAATTATTTTGAATATACAAAGACCAAATCAACATTTTTTTTCCGATACAAGTTATTTCTAACTTAACTAACATTAGCTCACATACACCACACGTCTCAAATAATATTATTAATTATTTATTAATATAAAATATTTTAAATCTAGTCATATCGTCAAACAATATCACTTTGAATCAATTCCAAAACTAACATCGATCTGTCGTGAAGAATGTCTGCATCCATCCAGTGTACGTCCGTACGAATAATATCTCCACAAATCGCTGTCTATAGCTAGCTAGCCTATCTAGCCCAGTCATTTTAGTTTTAGCTTTTAATTTACAATTTCTTTATTTTGTTTTTTCTAGCCTTTTTGTTTTTGAGGATTTTTTGTTTTTCTTTTTTTTTGTATTATTTGTATTGTCCGTGATAGACTTAACTACTTTTTATATATATAAACCAGTTATAATGAAAAAAAGTTATAAAACACCGTTAAACTGAACATATGGTGCCATGTATCATACAAAAACATTTGCCTGGCTGAACGAATGTCAAGTTGAATGGCTGGCCGCGTAGCTCCACGAACGTACGTATAGCCACACCCCGCCTAACTAGTCTATATTTGTGACGCATGTATTTCTCTGACGTTGTTGTCAAGGTTCATGTCTATATGAATATGACTACTGAGGTACTGATTCAACGGTGCAAGGCAACGAAGACAGAATTGAAGTGCGACTACCAACAATTGAAGAGACAGCCAGACCTGACACACCAGCACGTAAGGGGAGCTACTGTTTTTAGTTGATCATATCCTAGATTATGTGGCTGGTTGCTTCGTAAAATTGTGGCTGGTTGCTTCGTAAAATTGGACGCATATGAGGTGAAAACGGTTCAAATATATATATCAAATAGTGTTTAAATTATATTCGTAACTATTTTTTATTCAAATACGAATATCAGATACAAATACAATCTGGACAAATATCGGATACGAATTTGAATCGAATATCTACTCAATTCGGTCGGATCCAGATACCCTCATAACTTATGTAGTATAAAGACATTAATGATATTTTATTCTCATACAATCACACTTAATCATTCTAATTCATTTACTTCACATAAAGAAATATGAATTCACGTTCAATTAAAAAACTTATCCAATAATTTGTCGTATTATAATAAAATATGCATATTGCTTCATCGAATACGGATAGTCTAGATAAAATAACATTTTGAATGGTAAAAATCCATACCATATTCACATCCATATTTTTTATGCGAATTTGAATTCGAATAGGATAGAAATTATTAATCAGTCGGAAAAATCTATACCGCATTCGCATCCTATCGAATATGATAACCAAATAATATGGATAATATATATCCACTTTTCACCCCTACACGCATGTGTGCATGGTCAATTCCTTGGATCCTTAATTTCTGTGTGCCACGGTAGCTTGAAGGATTTTTTATATTAGTTTCTGCTTCTGATTTCTATTTGAAGAAGACATATGCCAATATAAGCTTCCCCACATCTCATGCTGTTGGTGTGCTTCAAAGATAAGGCAGTGATCACGAGCACATCACGCAACTAGCTCCTCTCACTTTCATCTTACTCACGCAACTATCCCTCACTTTTACTACCGCTTATGCTTTCTTTTAAAATTATTTTTTCAGTTATCACTATTTTTCTCAGCCAAAACATCAACTGCAACTAAATATGGTCATGTCTGAAATAATACCCTTTTTTTTTGGGTAAGATTTGATTGGCATCTTGGCAACTCCGTACGTTCAAACCGTACGAACGTACGAACGTACTTGACTCTTGAAAGGTATGAAGTGCAAGCTGCTCCTTTTCCTGATGGCTGCATAAAATAAAGGCGATAGACATTCGAACGTCACGTCGTACTCTCTCTTCGAAACCAGTGCGAGAGAGAGAGAGTACGACGTGACGGAGAAAGAAAGACGGCCGGCCGGTGAGGGTTCTTCCTCGTCGGAACACCGTGACTTGAAATTAAAGGAGACGATCAAAAGCAGCGAACGGTAGTGGGAAAGACGGCGTCCGTATTCTTCTTCTGAGCGAATGCTGCGTTCACACGACGTGGCCTTCACAGGTCAGATGGAAGTTGTTGGGCCTCGTTGTGGCCACACCTACGGCACCGTCCAAAAATGGACCGGCCTAGTGCTGGGGCCGAACATTGAGCATGATCCATCCCATATGGGCTAAAATCAGAACACGATTAATCCCGCATGGCACAAGCACAGCAAAGAACGTGATACACCGATACATCCCATATGGGCGCAAAAGTTGGCCCAATCTAGTGAATTCCCACAATCAGCCCAAGGACCGCTTCAGTTGAGTTATGGTTGACATCTTTCGGCTTCAATACAACAACGGATGGTAGAGATATAGGTATGAATCATATATATATATATATATATATATATATATATATATATATATATATATTAAAAGTATTGAGGACTATTAGGAGTCTGGACTCCTCAACCCAGGCCCGTCCGATCGCGCGCGTACGCTGACTCGTAGAAAAGACGATTAACGGGTTGAGGCGGCTGAGATCCGCAGGCGAAATAGGAATGTCCTTCTCTCGGTCACGCCTCTTTCCCCAAATCGCGCATTCTCCCGTTGCCTGCACATTTCTCCGTCGCTCGGTCACGCTTTTCCCCCAACATTTGATATCACACAAATTCACACAAATCCGCAGCGGCGAGCCCGGGCGAAACTTCCCGGAGGACGTCGTCGCCGACCTGGCCCCGGCCCGCGTCGTCTTCTCCGACGTCACCGACCCGGACGCGCTCCTCGCAGACCTCTCCGATCACGGCCCCGTCCACGCCGCCGTCTGCTGCCTCGCCAGCCGCGGCGGAGGCATCCAGGACTGGTGGCGCGTCAACTACCGCGCCGCTCTGCACACCCTCCAGGCGACCCCGCCTTCACCTACAGCATCGTCCGCCCCACCGCCTTACTCAAGAGCCTCGGCGGCCAGGTCGAGACCGTCAAGAACGGCAGCCCTACGTCATGTTCGGCGACGGCAAGCTCTGCGCCTGCAAGCCCATCAGCGAGGAGGACCTCGCCGCCTTCATAGCCGACTGCATCTTCGACGAGGACAAAGCCAACAAGGTGCTCCCCATCGGCGGGCCGAAGGCCCTCACGCCGCTGGAGCAGGGTGAGATGCTGTTCCGGCTGCTCGCCGCGAGCCCAAGTTCATCAAGGTGCCAATCGAGATCATGGACAGGGTCATCTGGGTGCTCGATGGACTGGCCAAGGTGTTCCCGGGGCTGGAGGACGCCGCGGAGTTCGGCAAGATTGGGAGGTACTACGCGTCAGAGAGCATGCTGGTGCTGGACCCGGAGACCGGGGAGTACAGCGACGACAAGTCGCCGAGCTATAGCAAGGACACGCTCGAGCAGTTCTTCGAGAGGGTGATACGGGAAGGGATGGCGGGGCAGGAGCTCGGCGAGCAGACCATCTTCTAGGCTCTCTCTGGATTGCCGGTTTCGGGGCAATTGAGCAAGGAGCTTGTAAATTCCGGCATCTAGCTACCAGCAGCTTACAACTACCTGAAGAATTCTAGCTAGTTTTCAGTACATGTTAATAGATTTGCCTTTTCAAGTTGCATTGGGCCAGAAAAGTATACCTTGATTCACGGATGATCCTCTTTACATTCTTCATGATTGGTTCGACTTGGGCATGTATATGCTGCTCCACTGTATACCAGTTCGGAGTTGCGTAACATTTTAAGATAATATTTGATATCCGATTGAACTAAAAAATTCACACAAGATTTTTACCCAAAACAATATCATGACGTACAGATTCGTTGCTCCAAATCATTTAGTGTGTCATACCCGTTTTTTAAGCCGATTTACTCCACGAACCGATCAACAAAAATTTGTAGCTCAAATGTTATCTTAAATTGTACATAATATTTTTGCCTTAACTGCTAACATTATGTACAAATTTCACATCAAGTAAATAAAATAATATATGTAAACATACGCGTTTTTCGGTGCCTTTCGTCTCCTTCAACCATTTAAGACAACTTTTAGTTTTTCGATTGAGATGAAAATTTTACATAAGATTCTAACCTTAAATGCTAACATTACCTGCGAATTCGCCAATCTAAATCATTTCGTGCGACATCTATAAATTATTGCAAATAATGCAAGTCAACATACTACATACAGATTTCGTGCACTTGATATCCGATTTGAAGATACCAGTTCGGAATTGAAATATCACCTCGGATTTGCGTGACAATTTAAGATAACATTTGATATCTGATTCAACTAAAAAATTCACACAACATTTTCACCCAAAACAATATAATGACGTACAAATTCGCCGCTCTAAATTATTAAGTGTGTCATACCCATTTTTCTCAGCCGATTATCGAGCATATTTCCAATTCTGTCGTATGGATTTGCATACCCACTTTAAGTTAATTAAAACATCGACAATAGACATACCAATTCCAAATGATCTATACACATAATTTTTTACACGACAATTCCAAATGATCTAACACACAATATCATGATGTACAAATTCGTTGCTCCAAAACATTTAGTGTGTCATACCCGTTTTTTAAGCCGATTTACTCCACGAACCAATCAACAAAAATTTGTAGCTCAAATGTTATCTTAAATTGTACATAATATTTTTGCCTTAACTGCTAACATTATGTACAAATTTCACATCAAGTAAATAAAATAATATATGTAAACATACGCGTTTTCGGTGCCTTTCGTCTCCTTCAACCATTTAAGACAACTTTTAGTTTTTCGATTGAGATGCAAAATTTACATAAGATTCTAACCTAAAATGCTAACATTACCTGCGAATTCGCCAACCTAAATCATTTCGTGCGACATCTATAAATTATTGCAAATAATGCAAGTCAACATACTACATACAGATTTCGTGCACTTGATATCCGATTTGAAGATACCAGTTCGGAATTGAAATATCACCTCGGATTTGCGTGACAATTTAAGATAACATTTGATATCTGATTCAACTAAAAAATTCACACAACATTTTCACCCAAAACAATATAATGACGTACAAATTCGCCGCTCTAAATTATTAAGTGTGTCATACCCATTTTTCTCAAATTGATTATCGAGCATATTTCCAATTACGTAAATGCATTTGCATACCCACTTTAAGTTAATTAAAACATCGACAATAGACATACCAATTCCAAATGATCTATACACATAATTTTTTACACGACAATTCCAAATGATCTAACACACAATATCATGACGTACAAATTCGTTGCACCAAAACATTTAGTGTGTCATACCCGTTTTTTAAGCCGATTTACTCCACGAACCAATCAACAAAAATTTGTAGCTCAAATGTTATCTTAAATTGTACATAATATTTTCGCCTTACCTGCTAACATTATGTACAAATTTCACATCAAGTAAATAAAATAATATATGTAAACATACGCGTTTTTGGTGCCTTTCGTCTACTCCAACCATTTAAGACAACTTTTAGTTTTTCGATTTAGATGAAAAATTTACATAAGATTCTAACCTTAAATGCTAACATTATCTGCGAATTCGCCAACCTAAATCATTTCGTGCGACATCTATAAATTATTGCAAATAATGCAAGTCAACATACTACATACAGATTTCGTGCACTTGATATCCAATTTTAAGATACCAGTTCGGAATTGAAATATCACCTCGGATTTGCGTGACAATTTTAGATAACATTTGATATCTGATTCAACTAAAAAATTCACACAACATTTTCACCCAAAACAATTTAATGACGTACAAATTCGCCTCTCTAAATTATTAAGTGTGTCATACCCATTTTTCTCAGCCGATTATTGAGCATATTTCCAATTCTGTCGTACGGATTTGCATATCCACTTTAAGTTAATTAAAACATCGACAATAGACATACCAATTCCAAATGATCTATACACATAATTTTTTACTTGACAATTCCAAATGATATAACACACATACTCGTAACCGATCAGGGACCTAGCTAATTATGGCAATAACCACTCCGGATCAAGCATGCACGGCAAGCTGGATTACTCGGATCGCAATTGGAATGAGCTTGCACGGCAGACGCACATCAAACCGTAGAAACGACGCACAATCAAATCGCTGCTTATAATTGGCAATTAATAATCCGGTGTGGACTACTAAATCTCCCCTTTGAATACTACGGCAAGTATTATTGGATAATGGGTATACCAGTTAATCTCATACCTAATACAAAGTAGCACATCTCAATGCGATCTAGTGGTTGATAGGTTAGGTGCCTGGACTCCTAGGAGTCCCATTTCCCTTCCTATATATATATATATATATATATATATATATATATATATATATATATATATATATATATATATATATATATATATAGGAAAATTACATAAGGCACCATGGTGCCTAGGCACCAACATCCGATACACGTGTATGATTAATAATTTTTGAGTTTGGGTATGAAAATGTTTTATACCCTTGATATATTTATGGTAAGTAAGTTTTGAACTCAGTTCAAATTAGTTTGAACTACTTTTGAGTTCAATGCAACTACAATGAGTATATACCATAAAAATAGTTCAAACTAATTAAACTGAAGTTGAATTTAAATTTTTCGAGTTTGACATCTCAAATATACTTTTTATGGGTATATGAAGATACCCACATCAAACGTTACTTAATCTCAAGCAAATCAACGGGTATTGATATTGGTGCCTAGGCACCATGGTGCATGAAACACTGTCTATATATATATATATATATATATATATATATATATATATATATATATATATATATATATATATATATATGATTTTAAACTCAAAATACCATTTGGAGATTATAAAAAAAAAACTGAAAAGAGCATACCCGAAATCCTGCGCAGGCGCAAAACGGCCGGCGCCGCGGCGCGCGGCGTCGAGGCCTAACACGATGCTCGTCCCGGGCGTACAGGGTTGCCGGGTGCGCGTGCTACGGGTGGCCCGTGCTAGCGCTAGGGCACCTGGAATGCTGCAACGGCCAACGGTGCATCGCAAGTACCGAGATCATTCGGATCATATATCTTATCATTTTTGTTCTGAACTTGGTAAACTGGAATCCCTAGTGTGTAAACCTTGGTCTGCTTTCTCCGCAACGATTGCAGTGATGTTGAGCAAATTTACTCACATTAATATGGAGAAAATGTTAAGTTGGTGCAGGAACGGCAATTCGGATTCAGGATACCCATTTCTTGGAAATCTTGACAGGTAGTATACATTAGCATTGATCATATCCCTACTTGACACATCCGTGTATACTGGTAGAACCAAAAAATCGCAGCCAAGCATCAGATGGTGGTAAAGGATGGGGAGGAGACATACAGGTTAGGGAGTAGCTGATCAACAAACAAACAAGAACGCTGTCTGCAGGAAGTATGGCAGATGACAGGCAGAGTGCGGTTACAATGGTGGGTAGAAATACGATGATAGAGAGAAACCAAGGAAGAGGAGGCCTCCAATGGTTGCTACGGTGCCCTGGGATATCTTGGACGCCAGCATGCTGCCGCCCACCACAGCGAAGGATGTGCAGATGGTGTGCCCCAGGGTTGCTCCTACAGCAACACCTACCGCATTTTTGTGAGTAGCGAGCTGCATTGAGAAGCATGCTATAATTTATGGATTTGCATCAACAAGAACAACTTGGAAATTTAATTCAAGGGAACTAAGCTATACCGCAATTGTGGCTATCTGACTTCGGTCACCCCACTCCGCCAAGAAGGTCAACACAAATGACTGAATTTAGTCAGAAAGCCAGTGTTATCATACATTGCATTGTTGCAGCATCAGAGGAGATATTTTATCAAGCATTGTATACAAACTAGTGTTAGCAGAAGCATTAAGGAATGTCTAAGGTTTCCCTATCCATCTCAAATCAGATGGCAATGAATTTAGTTACAACAAACAACATAAAGGAGGGAAAAATGTACCTCCAGGAAAATAGGAGTACAAAACCTCGAGAAGACACGTCTAAATGTTGATTTCCCCTGACCTGCTTCCAACTTTTCCTCTACCTGTACATGTGAAGGAACCAGAAATATATAAGCTGATCAATGTACCATGCCAAACGATTCAAAACATTAACAGGTCAGAGACAACCATTATGCAATTTATGAATATCCAAAACAACTACTGATCCAAAAAGGGTGTCTTCCTGATACGAAACAACATGACTCAGAGCCGTTGTAACTGGTCTAATAGAGAATAGTCTTTGGTCAGGAAGCACAGAAAAATTATAAACTTAAAAGAGTCATTTACAGTGTAACAAGCACAGATGGAGATGGTTGCCGCAAGTTACGAAGTCGAAGAAAATAAGTTGCGCAATAGTCTAATGTTTTTGGTAAATGTAACTACTGCATAGGCATAAATGAAATAAGAAGAGCAAAAAAAAGATAATCTGTATTTTATTTGGTAATGAATAAATAAATCTAAATCAAATGCAGCCAATACAAAGCTATAATGGTAAAGAGTTAATGCAAGAAATGCACATACTTCTTCTATTTCCTTTTTCTGTGATGCCTTGGAATCTGACCTCCAAGCAATGTACAGCAGCCGTAGCCCAAAGAATGCATACAGGACTGAAGCACAAAATACCAAGAGAAGACATTAGAATGACTGGAACATTACTAGACTGAACTATTAGGGTATGTGCGACAGAACTCAGACGATACCCGGATTGCACACAGCACCTTAAAAACCTTTACATTAGAAGTGTACTGTCTACTGTGTAAAGAACAACAAACAATACAGCACAATGGTCGATGGAAGCTCACTAGCACCAGTATGTTGTTTAATGCACACATGGTACAAGATTAGAAACATGCTTGCTAAATTTCCTTGCTTTCTTTCCGCCACTATTTTGTTTCCAATAACAAATTTTGAACTTGCTCTTATGATGAATTCTAGTGGATGATGGGTGGCCTAGCAAATGGCTGTACTCACTATTTGTGTTAAAGAAAAGAATAGAACCCAGAAGTTGGTTTGTTATGTACTCCACTTTTTCTATCCCAATCTGGAGGCACTTGAATTCAGGGAGTACTAGCACAAATTGTGAAAAAGCAT
Source organism: Dendrocalamus sinicus (assembly GCA_036346575.1). NCBI lineage: Eukaryota > Viridiplantae > Streptophyta > Magnoliopsida > Poales > Poaceae > Dendrocalamus > Dendrocalamus sinicus. The sequence continues at coordinate 33,015,096 of CM070663.1, forward strand.
AAATCTCTATTTACAGAATTATGATAATTTGCACAGCTTCTATTACATCGCATTTCTAGACAAACACTAGTTTCAAGGGATTTTAGCAATGCAGCTGGAAGTATCTAAAATCTGAACTTTGAGTTGATCAGACATTAAAGTAACTCATTTGGTTTCATATAATGTTGTAGCCATGAGAAGAATGACAATGCTGAACATCTAGCGCACCAGTTCAGGCACTTGCAAGACTTAATGTTCATCAATTTTGCTTTTTAATATGTTTGTCAGCATGTTTTGAACAGTTGGGGGTGATACTGCTGCACTTCTTTACATTGTTGTTCTCCAACGTGAAGGACCTCCATGCACAATTCAAATCAGACATCTAACATGAGACCAGCTTTTATCAATGCACAATAAGCTAACAATCGGATAAGTCCTACCAGTTGCTGCGCTGTTAGTGTGCTTCCTTGATATCAGATTCGGGACAATTCTGCCAAGTCCGGTTGATAATACCTAGAAGAGCATAGCCACAGAAGGATTAGATAGGCTAAACTGCAATCCCATTTTCCCCAACAAACAGCTACAGCAAAAGCTGCAGTTTCACCGTCATGACGACCAGCGCCGAGAGCGCCCCGGAGAGCACCGTCGACTTGGGGTGCCGCATCGCCATCAGAGCCGCAATGATGAACGTCTCATCACCAATCTTCACCAAACAAGACAGAAACATGCAGCACCCAATAAGCACACAAATACTACATGCATACGCAGACAAGAAAGCAGATTCACGAACACTGGAGTAGCATCCCGACCCACCTCGCTGACGATAATCATGGACAAGCTGGCGAAGAAGGCGTCGAAGAGCCCCAGCCCCGCCTCCTCCATCCCCGCAGCGCTTCCGCCGCCGCGCACCCGTGCCGTGTGGAGAAACATCTGAGAAGCAGAACAGACGGGAAGGGCATGATCATCAGAGACCAATCCAGCTCCCGCAATACAATCCAGGCTGAGAGAGAGAGAGAGAGAGAGAGAGAGAGAGAGAGAAGCGTGTAGCATGCGGTGTCACCTTGGCGCGGCGGTCCAGGCGGGCGGTGGCGTTGCCGGCGGCGCCATCCGCACCCTGAAGAAAAGAAAGGAACCACGCAAAAGTTAAAAGAGATCTCGCAGGACAGCATGAACAGGGAAGAGACCACGAGGGAAGTGAGCAATGCTGACCTGGTCCCCGGCGGCGGAGGCGACGCGAGGGGCGAAGACGGAGAGGACGACGAGGGCGAGGAGGAGGAGGAGGCTAGAGTCGCGCTTAGGCATTGGAATGGGGCGGGAGATATCTGCGGCGTGGCCGGCGGGGCTTGCGGTGCGGTGCGGAGGAGGCGACGGGCGGGGTCGGCGAGGTGGCCAGGATCTCGGAACGGCAAGCCGCGTGCGGCTTGGGCTGGCGGAGGGAGACACTCGCCGGCGTTTTCGACTCATATAAGTACGTACTGTAATTATTTCGTTTTAAAAAGATATTTTTATTTAAAAATTAGGTACTATAAAAAAATAAAAATAGTTTTTAAAAACTGAAAAAGAAGAGATCCAAAATTCAGACCCGGCTTTGAAAACGTGGATTTTCGTTGGATTTGCATACGAATTATATTTTCCGCGCAAACTCTGCCTCTAACGCCATATTTTTATGTAAAATTCTTTGAATTAGAAAGAATTCCCACCTTGTAGACATGCACTATTGCATAGACCGTGTTCGCACAATAGGACTACTAATTTAAAAATGCAGGCTAATATAGTTCAGAAATGCAGTCAAGCAAAGTCCACATGGATTTGATCGAAGTCGCACCATTGCGTCTAATTATATGTCTATTTTTTTCCCCTCTCCTTTTCTTTCACTGTCTCGAGCACTTGCTGCGTTGAGTTGGATTAAGCCAACTCTGCCTAACTCCCTACTCTTACCAATTCTTTTTCATTCGTCCTTTCGCGCTTCCGTTAGGCTAGACCTCACGTAACGACGTTGACGCGTCCACATACGCGGCGATGTGATGTTTTCCTTGAGAAGCGAGTACCTCGTGGAGTGTACAGCCCGTAGATTGATTGATTGACTTCTAGTAGGGCCTTGTTTACTTATGTAAGAGCATCTCTAATAGTGACTTATGAGTTAGCTCTAAACATATTATTTTATATTTTAATAGAAGTGAGAGAAAAGCTAGCTCTTGATCAAGAACTAGTCTCATACACATATTCCAAGATTATATGAGAGTGTCATGTGAGGCTATTTATGTTATGAGCTATGTGCTAAAAGTTAGTACTATTGGAGAAGTTGTCTTAGAGCTAGTAACTAGCTTATACTGTTGGAGATGCTGAGCAAGTATTATAAGAGGTGTAAGTGGTTGTATCTGAAGCACAAGAACCAAGAAATTTTGTGAGAGAAAGGGTAGATCATACGACTTTCAGTGGCTATAACTACTATATGAGTAGAGTGATAAGTGGGTCATGAAGTATCCGTATAAGACTTGCTCTAAGAGCATCTTCAACAGTACGAGCTAGTTACTAGCTCTAAGACAACTTCTCCAATAGTACTAACTTTTAGCACATAACTCATAACATAAATAGCCTCACATAACACTCTCACATAATCTTAGAAAGCGTGTATGAGACTAGCTCTTGATCAAGAGATAGCTTTATCTCTCTTCTATTAAAATATGAAATAATATGCTTAGAGCTAGCTCATAAGTCACTATTGGAGATACTCTAATATAGAAGCAATTTATGAACTTTTTGTATGTTCACTTGCTCATCATGGATGGAAATACTGCAGGGTCTGTTCTTTACCTCACAAGCTGACGACTTTTGGCTTTTACTACAGTATCTAACTTTTAAATGGAGTATTTTCTTAAGACGGGGTCTACAAGTTAAACGATCTACATGTTAAAAGCCCAACATCTGAACTAACTAAAATCACAAGTGAGTATCTGTCTCTCCGTAGTCTGTACTATAAATAGCCAAAATTCAAAAATTTCAGCCAAAAGTTATAAGCCGCAGCCGAAAAGAACAGACCCACAGCTAACCTTCATCAGCAATTTTTATGCGGGCTCTCCTCTCAACCACAAAGCTGGTGTCCGATCGAGGATATGAACATGCATCCTTCGGCACCCGCCGACAGCCATACTGCCATTCATGGTTCATTGGCAATTTGGCATTAGGCTAAATATATAGCTTAATGAAAAAAACCCTAGTTCTTAGGTATTCTTGTTTCTTTAATATATGGCTGCATGTACTCGACGCTAGTTTCAGAGAATTATGATAGTCAATCTATCCCAAGGTAAAAGGATTCGATCTCTCTCCACAACTTAACTCATTTGATAACAGAGACTTATTTAGCATAATTAAATTTAAAAAATTAAAAAAATATGTTAGCCCATTACGTATAATACAAACAAATACGGGAAAAAAAAGAACCGGTAAAAAAGCTCAACAAAAAGCCAAAAGTTCAGAAAAAAGACGAAATTTATGAATAGTGAAAAATAAGTCGGAAACTAAAAGCTGAAACCAAAACGATCACCACCACATGTCAAGCACACGAAACCTGACATGGTGCAGTGGCCTTGCACCTGAGTATCCGACCAATCTAGTTGTCCACCGAGTCAGCAATTGCACTTGAGAATTGAGATAGATTAACTATGAATTTGGCATTCAAAGAACTACATACCATTCAGATGATCCACTTTGAGAACTGTTATGACTAAGATGTAAGTTTATGTTCCTTTTCAAAAGAAACACTTGGATATAGAGGTTTGTCGTGCTTAAGGTTAAGGGGTTACCGAAAGAAAGAAGATGCTATCATAAATTCTTTTCCAGACAACCAAAGAAGCTTTGAAAGTAATATCGAGTCCGGACGTGAACCGTGAAGATCATGGAAGGCACCCCTTGGTGAAAATGTCCATAAGCGTGAGGAAGTAGGAACATGAAGAACGCGGACATGACCAATAGCAACACGCTCTCGAACAAAGTGAAGATCAATCTCAATATGCTTGGTGCGTTGGTGCTGAGCGGGTTGGAGCACATGTAAACGATACTAATGTTGTCACAGATGAGACCAGTCTGCAAAGCAAAGTGGGATGTGCAACTCAAGAAGTAGTTGCCGTAACCATGAAGCTTCAGCAACGGCATTAGCAATAACTCGGTATTCAACACGCCTTGGAGCGAGACACGGTGGCTGGCGTTTGGAAGTGGATCGGGACAACCAGCCCAATCAGCATCTGAGTATACCACCAAATTAGATTGTGAAGAAGGCCGAAGTACCAAGCCAAGATGCAAAGTGCCACGGATATACCGAAGAATCCGCTTCAAGGCCGCCAAATGTGGTTCGCGAGGATCATGCATATGCAGGCAAACTTGCTGAACTGCATATGAGATGTCAGGACGGGTGAACGTAAGATACTGAAGTGCACCTACCAAGCTGCGTGTCTGTTGGATCGACAGAACGGAGCACCTCTGGCAGAGAGCTTCGGATTCAAGTCGACTGGAGTAGAACAGGGCTTGCAGTCCTCCATACCTGCTCGACTCAGGATGTCAAGCATATCTCGGCGTTGGGAAAGAAGCGATCCTCCGAAATCGCGCACATGCATGCCAAGAAGTGATGAATCGGTACTACTGAAGGATGCAATGACACGGAGAAGAGCGGTGAAAAGCGTGATAGCAATATCATCAACATAGACCAGAAGGTACACCGTATCACCACCATTATGATAAATGAAAAGGGATGTGTCGGACTTGGCTTCAATAAGCAGATGCGAGACGATTGGACCAAGCACGCGAACTGCTTTAACCCATAGAGCGGCGATTGAGACGGCATACAAAGTCCTTGTGAGCTGGATCCTGCCGTAGATTGATTGATGAGCCATCGAAGAACAAGAGACACTCCTTGAATTTGTGTTTGAAGAGCCACTTGCGATCACTATTAAAATATGAAATAATATGCTTAGAGTTAGTACGAGGGGCGAGGCACGAGATCCCAAGTGTTATTAGCACGGAGGCGGAGAACTCCTCCTCCATAGCAACACGCCAATTCGGATCGGCGAGAGGATGCGAAAGGACCGAGGCACGGGAGGCAGAGGCGCAGCATGATAGATGGATGGCATCAAAACCACTCTTGCCCCGTGTAGCCATGTTGTCTTGATTAGGAGGCTGACTCTCCCTGGAAAGAGGCGGGAGCAACATGTGCCGGAGGCAGAACCGAGGAGCCAGCAGAGGTGGTGGTGTTGCAACAACCCGAGGGCGTCGAACGTAGACGAACCGAGTATCCTTTGGAGGCATGGCAGAATGCAAGGCTAGTCTGCAGGTGTGAGGCGCCGGCCGGCAGCGCGATCCAGGACCAGTGAGGCAGCTGGACGGACCAGAGAGGAGCCAGGCACCGCGGGCACACATGGCTGTGTGGTGGAGTCTGCAGAGGTGCCGGGGGCCGCACATGGCTGTGCGGAGGGACCTCTGAGGAGAAAAAGCGTGACGGTCCAATGGGCGGCACAATGTCGATGAAGCATCCGAGCTTCGAACTCTTGGGAAGAACGAGGAGAATCGGCCGCTGCGAAAGGGAATGAAGTCTCATCGAAGACAACATGACGAGAGATGATGATGCGGTTAGAAGCAACATCAAGACACCGGTATCCTTTGTGGTGCGGCGAGTAACCAAGGAAGACACAAAGAGTCGAGCGAGGAGCAAATTTGTGGGGTGTGGTGGCCGACAAATTGGGGTAACGTGTGCAACCAAAGACACGGAGGTGAGCATAGGATGGGACTTTGCCAAATAAGACAAAGTGAGGGGTAGAAAACCCAAGGGTTTTGGTAGGCAAGAGATTAAGGAGATATGTGGCGGTGCTGAGGGCTTCAACCCGATGCGAGGAGGAAGGCGGCTCGAAAAGAAGAGAGCGAACGACATTATTGATGGAACGAATAATGCGTTCAGCTCTCCCGTTCTGAGGGGAGGTGTGGGGGCAAGACATGCGAAGATGAACCCCTCGGGAGAGGAAGAAGGACGGGAGCTGGAGTTGTCAAACTCCCGTCCGTTATCTGCTGAACCACGAATAGCGTATGCCAAACTGCGTAGCAACATAGGAGAAAAAATGAGACAACGTAGGGAATGTGTCGGTTGAGCTTAAGTGGAAACGTCCAAAGGAAATGAGCAATCGTCAAGGACAACCAAGTAATACTTGTTACAGAGATGCTCGGAATAGGATGTCCAGAGATCACAATGGTGAAAATTCTTAGTTGCACGAGAGGACGACATATGAAAAGGAAGACGAACATGTCGACTAAGTGACAAGCATGACACAAAGTATGACTAGCACTATTATGACGAAGGGATAGCTAATGAGCTAACTTCGCCAAAAACCGAGACCGGGGTGCCCAAGAGCCGATGCCACAAGGAAGCGCGGTTGCAAGGAAGGAAGAGGCTGGGCGGCGGGTATAAGAGCTATTGCACTGATGATCTCTCTCAGGACGAGAAGATCCTTGCGAGAACAACCGACGGATCAAATTCAACGAGCAATTATTATCGGAAGTAAAGCGCGAAGAGATGAGATTCTTAATAAGGTTTGGGGCAACAAGGACATTATTAAGGCGAAGTGATGAAGCAAGGTGAGTGGAACCGATGGAAACAACGAAGTCAACAATAGATGAAGGAAAGATGAAGAAGTGGAGGAGGGATGAGGATACTGGGCGGACGAGAGAGAGCGAGCACGCGGGCGTCGGAGGTCATGTGATTAGTGGCACTGAGTCATTGAAAGGAATGAAGTACCATGGTGCTGAAGAGAGACATGGTGCTGAAAGCATTGCAAGTGCGTCTTGATCCCAAGGCGGTGCGCCACGACAGTGGGTTTGGAGCCACAGTGAGGAGGCATGAAGTTCGCAGCGCCCCGAAGTCGACCAAACGCCTCGAGGTGTGACCAAAGCCCCACAGGTAGAAGCCACAGAGCCTGGACTGAGCAGCCGTGAAGTAGGCGTGGCGGCGGGTATGAGACACGAAGAAGATCTTGTGCGAACAACGCCGCAACCGAGTGAGTGGACGCTTTGAGGAAGAAGTGTGCGAGGTGGAGGACGGAGACCGGGCACATCCGAATGGTCCCATCCATGGGTTGAGAAGCTAAGCGCCCGCCCACGAGAGCGGGCAGCGATGCTTCTGAAGAATCTGCGCTTCTTGTCCACGAAAGACGGCCACCACGAGGAGGCGTTCTTCTTCTTCTTCTTCTTCTTGCCGCCCCATAGTTGGTGCCGCCCCGTTGTTGTAAGATGGTGCTGCGAGGAGGCGAGGAGCGCCTTCTTTGTCTTGATTGAGGTTGACCGATTACGGTGTGGCAACAAAGGCGGCGTGGAGGCGCTTGGCGAGGTTGAGTTCCTCAGCAGAAGATCATTCCGAAGCGGCGAGGAAGGATGGGAACGGCGAGCGCAGCTGCGGTGCATCCCAATCGCGCAAACTTCTCGTTCAAGCCGCGAATAAGGTTGAGAACCAGTGTGCGATCCTGCACAGGTTCGCCAAGGTCGCCGAGGGCGTCAGCCATGCCCTTGAGACGACGACAGTAGTCCGCAACACTGAGATCACCCTGCGAGAAGTTCCGGAATTCAGCATCCAGGTAGAGGCGCGGGTCTCACGGTTGCCAACGAATTGATCTTCAAGAGCAAGCCAAGCGATGCAGCAGCGGTAGCGAGCGCCATCACGGTCTCGACAAGATCGGAGGAGATGGTGCCGTAGAGCCAAGAGAGGACAACACAGTCCATGCGAGACCAATCTGGCAGCATGACATCGGGGTCATCGGAGAGGACGTGCTCGGAGAGGGCAAACTTCCCAAGGATGATGAGGAAGTGTCCACGCCACTTGTTGTAGTTGCGGCGAGAGGTCAAGGACAAGCCGCACGAGGGGCCGGATGTTACGGGCGGAGCGACTGCGCATGGAGATTGACCACAGCGGTGCCTCATGGAGAAGGAGGGCTGCACGAGCATCATGATGATCGGCGATCTTTGTCGCCATGAACACCGAGATCGGGAGGAGGCGGCGGCGGCGCGAGCCTTTGCGGCGAGAGAGGGCCTCACGCATGCGGGTCTCGGCGAGAGGACTTCACGATCGTGGCGTCGACCTCGGCGGGGGCAATAGCACGGGCTTGGCGGCCGTGGCGGCGAGAATGCCTTAGCATGGCGAAGCCGCGACCGCGGCGTCTTACGGCGGCGGCGGCGGCGGCAGCGGGCGGTGTCATCTGGAAGCGGCGGCGCGGATGTGGCGTGGTGACGCGCGGTGGCCTTCTCATGATCGCGGCGCGCGATGGCGACCTCGCGGGCACAGACGGCGGCGGCCGCAGCAGCCTTGGCGTCGGAGATGCCTGACGAAGCGGAGTGCTCGGTAGCCATCGATCAGGGAAGGAGAGAAGTCACGCGAGAGAGGGAGAAATCGCGAGGAGGGGGGAGTCGCGGACGGAGAGGCCGCGCGAGAAAAGCAGCGGAAGGAGAGGATCGAGGCGATCCGGTCTCGTGATACCATGTGAGTTGGGAAAACTCAAGATTTATTGATGAGGAACAGAGTTCATGTACATATATGCGAGGATAGGGGAGGCTTATGGAAATACAACCGGCCTCCAATATCCTTGCCGAATACAACTCAATCTCCTAGAGTCCCGGACGTGAAGTCCAAGGAAACTCCCTAGCCCAAACCGGTCCCTATACAGAGTCCTGTCTAACAATGTGATAAACGAAAACATTAAGATACGGATCAATTAATACACCTGAGGCATCTTATGTAAAAGACGAAGCTATATTGAAACCAGGCAATATGAAATTTTATGAGTATAGTGAGTTGAAGTTATATCACATCAAAGATTCTTGTTCTCTAGCAATCACTGACTCACTATGTTCATTTTAAGAAACACTCTGAACAATGATTCAATCCAAGCGCCAGGCTGCACCACTATAGCATTTGTCCCAGCAACCTGTTAATTGGTCCGTGAATTTTCTTTTCTCAACCAGCCTGAGAGATTCCTGCTATTGCAATGAGCAAGATGCAATGTTTAGAAAACACTACTTGCCAGATTTTATTGCACCCAAATACCCATTGCACTAAGCCACCAATAAATAACACATCCACTAGTGAAAAAACAGAACAGCTGAAGCAGAATCTAATACATGAATGCATTTGTGTATTTGGATATTACACTGACATTTCAGATTCTACTTACTCACTGTTTTCCTATGGTCATGAAGAACACCATTTAAATCTTATAGATGAGCCCACTATCAAATTATGACTAAAATAAGATGGTGCATGGAAAAATGCAAATTTTAGGTTGACATTTATTTACATTTTGGCTAGGAGCACATAGAAGTTAGCGATTCACATACCAGAACAATGACATAAGAAAAATATTTAGGGGTGGTGTTTTAGGCTCTCGGTTTATATGGCAAGATATAAGGTTTAAGATTTTAGCATTGTAGATTTTATTACAAGGCGCTTGTCTCTTTGACATTAAAGATGTTTCATTTCTAACCTATCTCAACTTGTTGTATTTATCTAGATTTTGGAGTTTTCAAATGAGTTGGAAACATGATTAGATTAAATTCTTGACAAGGCTACTGTCAGATCTACGCTTAAAAATTACTGACCAAAAGAAGTTACTGCATTTCATACACCAAGCTTCGCTTAGAACTCATGGGGCTATCAACGGAATAAATGGAGAGTGCAACATGCCGTGCACAAGGACTATTGGCAACAACTTCAGTATACATAATTAACAATGTTAAGGACTATTGGCAACAACTTCAGTATGCATAATTAACAATGTTCCAGCAGCAGCAGCATGTTAAGGAAATTAAACGAAGCACTTCGGGAATGTACTTCAGACGACATGGCAAAGAAAAATTGGTCACACTATAATAAGAGCATTTTATGATCCCTACCCTTTTCTAAGGCCAGCGGTCATCTAGATCAGGCTTCTTGACAAATATCTGGTTGTACTGTGGTCGTGACATCTGTAGGAAAATTTATTCAGTAATTAATGTAAGACAAAAAAAATCCACAAAAAACCAGATATAGCAAAGTTTATAAAGCAAACTACATTTGTTGATACTAAGGGAACTGAGTCACATATGGACATTATTTGCTACTGAGCCATATCAAGGTAATAGCTAGGTCTCCAGGCCAAATTATCTGGCTGACAGGATCACGGCGATGCGTAAGAAACATCATATCTCCACCATTAATAGTAACAGCATAGTCTATATAGTAAAAATCATCTACCATGGACCAAATGCCACCATTCTACCTGTCATTCAACACTATAAAAAACTCCATGTTGTGTGCAACCGGAGAGTTCTTGCATTCACTAAACTACCATATATTCTATAATTTCAACTGAGTTCTTTATAGCCATTTCAACGAACTAAAGGCAAAAAAGGATGCACATCTAAATAGATTAGGATTTAGGAACTACTGTGCTCTTAAAGACCAAATCGAGGGCCCCATATGGCCATATACATAGTATATATACTATGTAGAGTAGAGTATACTAATACTATCCGTCCGTCTATGATCTATTACCTAATCCTCGGACCGACTTGGCGTTGGCGACTTACGAATTTCTCGTCTTCTTAATCGTCTAGGGCGTGGTAGGGCACTAGGGCGCGCGCCGCGCGCCGCGCCGGCACCAACCGAGCAACCATCACGCGTCATGCGCGCGCGAGCGAGGTGGCCGTCGCCCATCTCACCGCCGCCGCGCGCTCGTGCCTACGTCGGTACATCCCCGCCCGTCCTGAGTCCGTCGGGAGAGCGTGGCGAGTCTCCTCGATTAATGTTCTCTCTATGACTCTCTCGCTAATGCGCTAGTGCTATGCGTCAAAGCAATTCGATCTTGGTTAATTTCGCGCGAGAAATTCGATCAGCGATCCGCGATCTTGGTGGTCATTGTCCGGACTCGGGCGTCCGATTGGCGTGAGCATCAACGATCGCTTTGCATGCGGCATGCTACATGCGACCATGCGGCGCGCGTATGGCGTACAAGGCGACTCACTCAATAGCTAGTAAGGATTGAGATTCTTTACATTGAGCGAGATACTAATTACTACACCCAAACAATGACAATTGTACTACAACCGTAATGTTAAGATGTTGCGATAGGCCACGAGCAAGCCGAGCGGAGCGAGCGATCACCATGAAGTCGAATTCCCAAACCAACGAGTCCACATCTATATCACTTTGTCATTGTTTCTTGTAGTTTGTATATTAGGAATTTTTAATCAATAATTAGTGCTTTGTAGTTACTAATTATACTATTGTCTTTAAATTTTCAAGTACCATGTCATCTAGAAAATATGCATCCAAGATGAAAAAGAAAAGAGAGGAAACGAATAGATGAGTTGATAGAATCACAGAGGGGATCCATTGACAAATTTTTAAAAGTAATACGACGAGTTCAAGAAATCCTAATATTTCTATTGCTTATCGGATTTTACGCAGTACCAAATTGACCAAACATGCCATGCCCATCGGGCATGAACCACCCTACTCGATCTCTTTCCGGCAGGCGCGGCATCAAAACTCGACAAGATACTAGAGGCGAAATGCGCAAGGGGGAAGAGGCGAGGGGTTCGTGCTTACGAGATCCTTGAAGAGGAGGAAGGCGATGAGGAAGAAGAGGACGAAGAGGATCTCAAACTCGGCGAGGCGGACGAAGTGGAACACCTTGTCCACCGCCCTCGTCAGCAGCCCGGGCTCCCCCCGCCTTCCGCCTCCGCCCCCTCCCTGCTGCTGCTGCATCCCTCGCGATCGCGCGCGTACTCCTCTACTCCCAAGAACCCCACACGTCAGCGTCCTAACGATTTAGAAGATATACCTTCGGGGAGCGCGAGGAAGGCAGGGGTTACCGGATCGCAGGCCGGCGGCGTCGGAGGAGAGGCTTCGATCCCGAGTTGGTTTCGCGCTGCGGCGCGGCGCGGAGGAGGAGGTCGCGACGACGGAGGAGGGATCGGAGGTGGGGAAGGGACGAACGGGCCCGAGGCCGAGTTGTTTTCGGGTTACAGCTGATGGCTTGTCCCAACACGAAGGACGGTTTTTCGTTCATGTTTCGAAACGGGTAATTCAGACAGGTTTTTAAAATGATTTATTAGTATTTAATTTATGTATATAAATATTTGTGAATTATGAAATCATAAGCCACAGTAGAGAATTCATCATTCGAATTTCGGAGCCTATGTTAATGCTACCAGCTTAGCGAATATCCGTCCCATTTTGGATGGAACAATGGAGAAAGATCAAATCCAAGAAGATACGAATGCACCGCATAAGAAGTCGAAGTTGTGCAACTGCATCTCAACCATCTGATAAATATGGGAATTGTGCTTATTTGTGTCGTCTAACAGTGCAACATTAGTTCCTATGCTATGATTATGAGTTTATATATCATGCAAAGGGGTCTTGTACCAAATAGAATCGCCCTAATGCTACAAACGTAGTGGTCTATGTCAAATAGCTTTTGTGGAAGACTGATAGGCAAGCTAACCTCGTGATGATTCATCAAACATGGCGCTCTTGTTCAACTGAATAGAAACTAAGGCCGAAAAAGGCAACGGACGGAAGAACCTGGGAAAAAATAGAGTAAAATTAGAAAATCGGACTAACTCTAGTAAAACTATTACAAAACCATATTTTGAGGCAACAATTTTAGAGAACCGCACTTCTCTTTACATAATATTTCATAAAACCATAAGTATTACTATCATATCTAGCATGTTTGATACTTAAAAGTGTGGTTTTGTAAAATTTTATGCAAAAAAGAAATGGTTCTTTGAAATTGTTGCTTAAAAGTGTGGGTTTTTTTTATAATTTTACTAAAGCTAGTGTAGTTTTATAAAATTTACTAAAAATATTGCTTACATTCATTTCAAGAACATCCTCAAGCGCTTTTATTGGTTACTACAGTGGGCTCAACATGCTTCATCATATAAAACATGACTGTAAGCACATAGGCCATATTTTTTGGGGTTGTAGTTGATGGTTTTTATCCGTGTTTTTTAAAATGGCAGCAAACAATGGAGATATGGGTACATACGACACACACTATTTTAAACTCAGGAAGCCATTTGAAGAAACCGCTTCAAAAAACAACCTTGTTTGTTTTGACTTTTGGAGAAACCAAAACCCAAAAAAATGATTGTATCCAATTCATGGCAACTTTTGTATATGAAGAGAACTGGCACGACCGTAGATGTTATAGCTTCACGACTACTCTGTTTGGTTGGTTGGGACAATGTATTTCTGTATATTTTGTGGGGATATAGATAGACTACATTAACGCAAAATTTAAAATTTTCTACTATGTAAATCAGAAAGCTATACGAATAAGAAATCATGGATCGTTATCACTAAATGCGTAGATGTAAGTTCAAGCTCCATTAAATTGGTTTTGGTGATAATGACAAATATAATTGTGAGACTAATATGTTTATTAATTATGATATTGCTTAGTCTCATTTAGATAAAAGGTAAAAAAACATATGAGGTATGTATTCAATATCACATTCTTATGTTATTGCATATTTTGGATCCGAAATATAGAATGAACTTCACCAAATTAATCAAACTTGAATATATGTATATGCTTTCACAATACATTCTTGTATGCACATATTTAGAGAGAGTTCACTCTATGTTTTTTGTTTTATTAGTATTAATCCATGTTCTATTTTCACATATTAAGGATTGTTACTGTAAAACATATTTAAGTATATATAGCTTGTGTAGTTCATATATACTCATAATCGGGTTGTCATCTAGTTCTTCTATTATGTGTTAATGGTTAGATTATTAATGACAATTGGATGAGTAAGCTTTGCTTTAAAAGCTTTTCTTAGAGTATACAATTGTTGTGCATATATTGTATGCTCGCAATTCAATTTTTTTATCTCATTAATTGTTGAGATTGTCATGACTTATTAAAAAGGGAAGTGTTGTGGTTACAGACCAAACAGAGAGAGATGATAGTGGAGAGTAAGTGACAGTAATGGCCTGGGCCTCCCCTGTGGCCTGTATTCCATATATATACACACATGGAGAGTGCTTTTACAATTATACCCTTACATCTGAGTTTCCCCTTCAGGGGCACTTATGTCATTACACATGGCCTATTCGGGCCTTATAACCTTCTACCGTGCTCTTTGGGTTTAGGTGGGGGCCACCCCTACAACAGAGCCTCTCATGGTAAAGGGCTTCACAGTAGAAGCCATGTTGCCGAGTCCTTCGCCCCCTCCGTCCCTGTGGCCTGTGAACTTTTCCGAACTTGACCGAGGGTTGAGGCCGCAGTCAAGGCCGATGGCTAGATTGCAGTTGAGGTAGACGCGCGCGGGCGCTCCCCCCAGACGCGCGCGCGCTCCGTCCCCTACCCTTCGAGCGGGTGGCGCGAGCCGGGCGCCCGGCCGGAAAGCAGACGCGCGCGCCGTCCCCTACCCCGAGCGGGTGGCGGTGGAGTTGGCGCTGGCGAAGTAGACGCGCGCGCTCCGTCCCCTACCCTTCGAGCGGGTGGCGCGAGTGGCGCGCCGGCCAAAATAGACGCGCGCGCTCCGTCCCCTACCCTTGAGCGGGTGGCGGTGGAGCCGGCGCTGGCCGAGGTAGACGCGCGCGTGCTCGTCCCCTACCTTCGAATGGGTGGCGGCGGCCGGGCGCCAGCCGGTAGACGCGCGCGCGCTCCGTCCCCTACCCTTTGAACGGGTGGCAGCGGAGCTGGCGCCTGGCCGAGGTAGACGCGCGTGTGCACCTCGCCGAAGTAGCGCGCGCGCGCTCCGTCCCCTACCCTTCGAACGGGTGGCGCGGCCGCGCCCAGCCGAGGTAGACGCGCGCGCTCCGTCCCCTACCGCCGAGCGGGTGGCGCGAGGTGGCGCTGGCCGAGGTAGGCGCGCGCGCGCACCTCGCCGAAAGTAAGCGCGCGCTCCGTCTCCTACCCGCCGAGCGGGTGGCGGCGGCGGCGCCTAGCCGGCGAGCGCGCGCGCGCTCCGTCCCCTACCCTCGAGCGGGTGGCGGCGGAGGCGCCTAGCCGGTAGACGCGCGCGCGCTCGTCCCCTACCCGCCGAGCGGGTGGCGGCGAGTGGCGCCTGGCCGGTGAGCGCGCGCGCTCGTCCCCTACCCTTCGAGCGGGTGGCGCGGGTGGCGCGCTAGCCGGTAGACGCGCGCGTGCTCCGTCCCCTACCCTTCAAGCGGGTGGCGGCGTGGTGGCGCGGCGAGGTAGGCAGCGGCGCGCGCGCCTCGCCGGAAGACGCACGCGCGCTCCGTCCCCTACCCTTCGAACGGGTGGCAGCGGAGCTGACGCCTAGCCGAAATAGACGCACGCGTGCTCCGTCCCCTACCCTTCGATTGTAGAATCTTATCCCTCTATTATGAGTTAATGATGAAGTTTAGTAATTGATAACAATTATTTTGTGGACTAACATTTTTCATGAGTTGGATAAATAGGTTAGGTTCACAAATAAAGAAGATTGGGATAACTCCATGTGTTGAAGATCATCAAGTCAAGTGGTGGATGCATCATGAGTTGATGCATATCCAAAAGAGATGATCATATGTTGATCATCAAGTCAAGTAAAGATCCATCATATGTTAATAGAGTTGAAGTAAATGATGTATCATGAGTTGATGCATGTCAAGACTATGACTCAAGGCAAAGATATGGCTAGCTAAGGCTAAGAATGTGTTTTTAGCCTTTTACCAATCTTGGTGTTTGGTTGGAAGACCGGATTGCTAGTATAGGTTGATGTACTATTAAGAGGGGTCATTTCTACTAGCTTGAGTCTCATCATGTGTTGATAGTTTAACCTCACTTGCTCTAGCTCTCTTTTGCATGAGACTTTTATTTGCGAATGTGTTTTGCAAATAACTTTGCCTCATGTGTTGAATCCTTGTAATATGAGACTATATATTGCGAATGTGTTTTGCAAGTGTTTGAAGTCCATATTTTCATTCTTTGTAGTATGAGGCATACATTTGCAAATGTGTTTTGCAAATGGTTGAAGCTCATATATATCTTGTGTCATGATTCTAAAAGTGTGCAAATATATTTTGCAACTTGTTGGAAATTCATG
Organism: Dendrocalamus sinicus; assembly: GCA_036346575.1. Taxonomy (NCBI): domain Eukaryota; kingdom Viridiplantae; phylum Streptophyta; class Magnoliopsida; order Poales; family Poaceae; genus Dendrocalamus; species Dendrocalamus sinicus. The sequence goes on from CM070663.1 coordinate 33,031,155, forward strand.
GACAATTCTTGTGTGCATGATATTGCGGTTTGCAAATGTGTTTCGCACAATCTGTTAAAGTATATGCACTTCTCAGAGAAATCAGAACTACCGCAGTATATTCTGCGGTACTACCGCTAGTTGGAATTACCAGCGTTGTAATCACAGAATTATCGCGTTTGTTGGTGGCCGGAAGACCTGTGTGGTCGAGATTCAACGTGGTCGAAGATCAACGTGGTCGATGATCTGTGTGGTCGAGAATCGAAGTGGTCGAAACCAACGTGGTCGGAACCGACGTGGTCGAGATCTGTGTGATCGAAATCAGTGTGGTCGAAACTAACGTGGTTGAGATCTGTGTGATTGAAGACAAGTTTACTTGAACCAAGATGGTTGGATCCGATGTGGTCGAGATCTGTGTGATCGAAGACCAGCGTAGTCGAGCCGACGTGGTCAAGGACCGACCTGGTTGATGACCTATGTGGTCGAAGATTAAAGTTATTGAAACCGACATGGTCGAGACCTGTGTGGTCGAAATCGATGGAGTACTTTGAGATCTGTGTGATCAAAACTGATATGGTTAAAAATCGACATGGTCGATGTGGTTAAGACCTGAGTGATCGAAATCAATGTGGTTGGAGACCAGCGTAGTCAAAAACCTGTGTGGTCAATCCAAGCAACGTGGTCGGAGCCCAACGTAGTCGGAGACTTATGTGCTTGATCTAGACAGCGTGGTCGGAGTCCAACGTGGTTGGAGATCAACGTAGTTGGAGACCTGCGTGGTCGAACTGGACAACATGGTCGGAGATCAACGTGGTCGAAATCCTGAGTGGTTGAACCATCCGACGTGGTCAGGGATTAGTGTAGTCGATGATCGGCACTTTCGACCAGCTCCGTGTGAGCGGTCCGCTCAACGAGCGGTACTACCAGCTCTGTGTGAGCAGTACTTCTGATTTGTGGAACGTCCAGCTTGTGCAACGGTATGTTTTTTCTAGAGAGACACTTGTGTGGAGTCTTCTCGTCCCCGAGGAAATCGGTAGTTCTACATGAGTTCTGCGGTACTTCCGATGATTGGTAGTACTGGACTTTGCACAATGGAACTATCAGTTTTGCTTGCAACAGCTAGTTTTCTGACTGTTGCTGAAGGCAGCAAAAGTACCGGTTGTTTGCCTACGGTACTTCTGGTAATCCTGTTTTTCTATCCCAACGGCTAGTTTTGAGGTGTGCGGTATATATACCCCCTTGTGGCCGGTTCGAGAGCAACTTTTGGCACTCCATTTTACTCTCTTGAGCTAGTATGAGGTTTTCATCTCAATTATGCATATGTTGCACCTTGTCAGCAAGGAGGAAGGTTCTAGATTGCATGTGTTACATCTAGAGGTAGATTGTGTATCCACTCGAGCTTGTGCATTCGTTGCACGTGGTGAGAGTCAAGCGAGGGGCTTCATTTTTTACTCTTGGAGTTTGCCGACTCCTAGACAGCGTTAGAGGCGTCGTGCACGGTGATCTTCTAAAAGAAAGTTGCGAGAAGACCCAGCAATGTTGTGAAGGTTAGATCTCACCTATCCGGAGCAGGAAAGAGCTATCACTAGTGGATTGAGGTGTTTCGGCTTAATTCGTGGAGCCGGTGTAATTGGTTTGGACTAACCTCAACGTGGACTAAGGGAGACTGGCAAGTCTCTGAACACCACGATAAAAAGCAACCATGTTAATTATTGTTTATTTTCTTGTACTCAATTTACATTCAAGCAATTTACATTCATAGAATTAAATTGACTGCTTGTCTTTCTATAATTGCAAATCTTGACTTAGTCTTATCTTGTTGGTGCACTTAGGTAAACCCGATTGTTTTAGGCGTTATTTGTGCTAAACTTTTTGAGTTAAGCTTTCGCATTATTTGCTTGGTTTAACCAAATAAAAATTGATAATTAATTAGAGAAGTTTTTTAGACCGCCTATTCACCCCTCTCTAGTCGGTTTCCTTGATCTAACAACAGTATAGTGAAAAAAGAGTTGAAGCAATCTGATTCAACATAGCGCGCGTCAATATAGTAGAAGTAGTTGATCTTCACGTGCAGTAGTCGATCTTCACGAGCCAATTCTTTTCTCCTCGTGATCATCTCGATCAGTGTGACAGTCGCATTAGCGCCTCTACAAAAATCCACACGTCTATGGATGGAATATCGTCCGTCGGTGTGCTAACAGCAACGCGCATGGTAGGATTTTCAAGAGATGGTGGCTAAGAGTTTCGATGGGTGTGTCTCAGGATATCCTCTGATGCTCGATTTTCCTGTACCACCCTCAGCCACTCATCTCTCAATATATAGCCTCGTATCGGATCCTTATTAAATACAAGTAGAGATCATATCCCATTCAGAGCCTATCATCTAGATTTTTATTGTTTCAACCCGTTAAATGTGTGACCTTGTAGGTTTATCTATACTTAGTTGTAACTCGGAAACACCTTTTCGATCACTGGTCGGTAGTGGTCCCTAACAGGACATATCGACCTCTAAATATACACAAAGGTCAATCTGTATGAATCTTATACAATATGATATGTAACCATATCTTAGTCACTCACAATCAGCTCATAACTTCTCACAACCAGATCTTATATGGTCATGACCAGTTCGTATCCCCATGTGACTAGGTCACAAACCAGTCTGTGATATGTTCATCCGGATCATGACTAGTCAGTATACTTATATGACTAGTTCGCATCTGGTCGGACCTATCGACCTGTTTACATATTCTCCTTCTGTATCATGATATTCGATCGAACTCCAGATAAGAAACGTGTGAGTCATGGACTGTTCAATCTTTTCTTGATCTAATGATGGATAACTTCATATAGTCGACTCTTCAACTACTCGTGACCTGGCCATGTATTTTCTTTATCCAACCACATCGAGAGGCCTAATGTTATCTCTCCCATGGTTGTCACGACATCTTAGGCAGCGACCATGACGCCTAAGAGGCACCAGGACGCCATGACGATGCTACGGCGAAACATCATACGCTACATGCACACTTACATACAAGAGCGTCGGCCGGTTGAGGGGGTAACTCACTAACTCATAACCTCTGCTCTCTCTCCCGACTCTTCTCCCACGGCCTCCTCCCCCCACCCGCAGCCTCCTCTTCCCGCCCGTGGCCTCCTCTCCCCGAAGCCTCCTCCTCCCGAGCGCCTCCCTTCTCCGTCGCCTCCTCTCCCAACCACCTCCCCTCCCCACCGCAGCCTCCCCCGCGCATCCGGCCTCCCTATTGCGTCGGCGGAGAGGGCTAGTAAGGCAGTCACAGTGGAGAGGGGTGTCGGCGGCGGGAGCAGGCTCGAGAAGGAAGCCGGCGGCGGAAGCAGGCTGGAGATCAGCACTGGTAGTGGGAGCAGGCCGAAGATCGATGCCGGCGGCGGGAGCAGGCTTGGTGAACAGCTTCAGCATCCCTCTTCGGCCGTTAGGACGATTGGAGTCGCGTAGGCGATGCCGTGACAACCATGATCTCTCTTGTTATGTAGGAGAAGCAAATTCCATATCTGACCAGTTGCTTTCCTCCACACGTTTAATAGTACAGCCGGAAGCTATCTTTATAACTATCCAGTTATGGAATAGCATTTGGCAACCCCTAAATACACTATCATACATGTAGGAACTATACTGATCTCAGGTACAAGGATTATACATCATCATTGCTTGAAATCAACCGATGACACGTAAAATATAACAATCTCAATAGTGTTTCAAGATAGATCAATCCAACTTTATATTCTCTAACATATATCCACGTTATTGATTTGATATCCTATACCTATGACTGGTGAAACGTGGTCATCAATCAACACATATGCTGATCTATAAGTCACTAGTGTTCCGACCAGTAATATCCGAGCAGAGATCCTTTTAGAATGATATCATGTAATCAATAAAGAGCTTCACTAACAAATCACATACCTACTAACCTTTATAAATGATAATTCATTCAATGATCATAATAACATTTATTCAAAAGATCATAAATATATAAGTGATATGATAATCATCTTCATAATTGATTCTAGGGATATCACTAACACATTTCTCCCTACACAGACTCTTGATATACCTTGGCAATTCAGAAAGGTGCTCACTGCAACCTAAACAACTAATTGACTGTAAAAAGCTACTCTACCAAGATGAAGTTTTAGTAATCTAAAAAGAAGATGAAGCTTTTGTAATATAACAATTCGTTTTACTCCTCAGAACTCAGAAGACTACTACGGAGTAAAGACAAAAGAATACATGCTAGCTTATGTTACACTGGAAAGAATCACTAGAGCATAGTTTGTGACTAGAATACATTGATTTACACAACACAGTTGCGAAAGGGGGAAAGTATTGCGTGGAACTGACTAAACCATGTGATATGATATCTTCCTGTGATTCAGAGAAAAAGCAATCGTATCAGATGATCCACTTTGAGGTAACTTGAGCACTTTGTCGAGGTTTCATGGGAATCTGGGACAAGTTTCTCTTTTTCATGTTTGAGGAGACTGTAGGGCTGAAATAATCTTGGCTTTTCTGTGAAATGGCCGCAGCCTGCAAATGTGGTTTTCTCAAAGGAATGAAGGTATGCGATTTCGAGGGGACCCCTTTCGAAGATTCAACACTTTTAGGTGAATCCCATCTGTTATAATTCACAAAACTCTGTGATCTACCAACTATCTCGGGCCTCTTTTCCTTTGGACTTGGAATGTTTCGGCTTTCCCTAGTCTCCGCGGAGTACATTGTCTCCTCCCCACTGCTAAAACCATCCCTTTCGTCTCCTAATTCTGATATCTCCAGAGGAGAGGAACTGGACTGCACCTCACTCGAGCAATTTTCCTGGTAAGCAACATTGTGAAGAGTTTCACAGTTGATTCGCACATTAGCTAGCCGTGATTCATGTGAAACTGAGCAGTTCGGATTGACCTTATTCTCATCAGACATCATTTGCTTTAGAGGAAGTGGTAGGCAAATAGACCTTGGATGCCCTGGAGGAAAGCTAACATCCATAATTGAAGCAGATTGCCCGTTCCTGGGTTTGGACATCTGTGAAGTCGGATCTCGTAGCTCGTGAAAAGAGTGTGAATTAACAGAATCGTTTTCACCACACATAATCTTAGCAGATGCTGAACTGCATGATCCATGCTGCCATGTCGGTCTTGGTGCTATCTGTGATGATGACAATACATCGCCGCCGTCTCGATCCATGGTTTTAATATAATGAAGATGACCAAGAGAAGAACACTCACTTTGTTGTCCGGCAGATATTAATCGTGCAGGAGGCAACGTTGGCTTGCTAACATCTTCCAAGCTACCACTCCAGTGCTGTCTTAGCCATTCACATACTGCGGGAATGGGGATCCCAAACTGTGTTGGCACATCCTTCTTTGATGCAAGGAGTGCAGTTGATGATGCGGAAGCATACCCTGTAGGTGTAGAAGGTGCAAGCTTCATTGGGTCGCAGACCATAAAAGCTAGATTCCCGTGCATATCAAAACCAGCAGATCCAGGACGCCATGACACTTCATCAATTGAGAACTTTATAAGGTTGTCCGTTGATATTACAACCTTCCCCTCGCCTAACGCCAAATCTCTTCTATTTGTGTGGCCCATGAGCAAAACTGTACTGCCAAGCTCCAAGCTGGGATTCAAGCAGGTTTTCAGGAAATGAGGCTGTTGCCCATGTGAATTTGAGTCATCATCCACGACGTCAAGCCCGACTATTGTAAGGTCAAGAATGGGACTAGTAATAAAGAATCTGAAATAAAGAAACAAAATTTAGAAGTGATAAAATGTCATAGCAAAGGCATGTAAAATAAAAGTCCCATTTGAGTAAATGCAACCCCAAAGTAACTACTTGCTAAGCTTACTGAAGCTTTAACAGCAAAGAGAATGTGCACCGCATCTATTTTTTGTTTTTCACAAGAATTAGTTCTTTAAAATTGCCTTTCATTTCTTTGTAAATAGCATAACTGAGTTGGAATGTTGCTGGGCTGTTGGTCAATAAATATTTCTAGAGGAAATACAGACTGATCCCATCGTGAGTTAAGAATGCATTAAAAACGTGTCCTACGCCCATCAATCAAGTGAATCAGGGACCACTTTCAGCAGATATTACCTCCCATTGATTCTTATCTAGTTGGACATCCAAAATTCAAGAGAATTTATGCCTACTTGTACAGAGAGGTGAGGTGATCCTATGCAGCTATACCAGCTTTCATGTTAACTATTGTACAAAAATCGATTTCAATCCTTCGTACTTCAACAAATGACAACAAGGCTTTCTGACTTACACATTGTGCGGTTAGACAACTTTGCTATTTGGTAGTAATTAGCAGATTTACCCGCGCAACTGTATGGTTAGACATTATGATACAATTGTTTTTAATATATAACTCTACTTCCTATAATTGAAATATAATTGTATTTGTTATATAACTCTAATATCTATATATGATTAATTTGCATCGTTATAATCTGGTCCTACCAAAATAAGTGGCGAAGATAATTCTCCTTTTCTTTCAATTAATATGAAAATTTCTAGGATTTTTTTAGAATTATTGTGGGATTTCTTGCCTTAAAACTAAATAGGTGCCTTGAATATCACCAGTTTTTTTTTATTTATATATAGATTGGTTACCTTAAAGCTGTCCATAAATCTGCTAGATCTTTAGTCCCACCAAAATCATATTAACAAGACATCATAATCTATCTATACCTGGTTGCATTTGATCCTCAACAACAAAATAAATCAAAATCTTATCCCCGCTCGCACGTACCATGGCTACAATCACTGAATGCATTAATAACATCGAGCCTGTCCAGGTCCATGACCACAAGCCCAAATGATCCCCTGAGTCATATGGAAGTCAACCCCACCAAAATGGCCCCAAGTCTTAAGCTTTCGCGCAAGCAGAACGTCCTTTCGCTCAAATGCAGAAACCAACATGGCATCGACCCATAAATTCACCCATAAACTTGAATTTCTAACAACATTGCAACTAGGAATTACTAAAGAGAACTATCAGCTTTACATTTATAGACGAAAATTAGATCTTCTTACACCACGACACCACGGTGCAACATCGAGAAATCCGAGTACGAGTGCAGCGAAAATAAATTTCTAAAGCCGTTGCATTCGCTATCAAAGTCGAATCTTGCCATAGCGCATTGCAAAGTCAAGCGATTACCGGGCGAAACCACCGCAAAAATGTAAATCATTTGGCACCGCACTGCACATCCAAACAACCCCAAGCGGAAGGGAAGCAGGAAACCCAAGAAATGGCTGCGGGTTTGTTACCTCTGAGGCACCAGGCGGGCTGGGAGGCGGCCGTGGCTGAGCCGGACTTCGGCGGCGCCCGCCGCAGCGGCCGAGGGGATGGTGCCGTGCGTGGTGAGCAGGAGGCCGCGGTGGATGAGGAAGCCGCTTCCGCCTTTGCCTCCCGCCTCTCCACTGCCGGGGAAGGATACAGCAGCGACGGCGGCGCCCTTTGAGGCGAGGATGGTGGACTTGATCCGCTCCAGCTTGGCCCCGCCGGAGCAGAGGCACCATCCCGAGCCGTGGCACAGGACCCCCATCTGACGACGCTGCTCTTCTTCTCGACCTCCTCCTCCGCCGAGTGGCTGCGACGGCGGCGGCGTACGGGCGGTGCTCCTTGGTTTCGTGCTGAGAGAAGGGGACGGGACGGGAGTTCCGTTCTACCTCCGAACGTGACACAGTGTACTCATGTCATGTCTCATGTAATAACTCCATCAATCATTCAAGGTGGGGAAACTACATTTTGCTAATTTCTTTTTTTAAGAAATAAGTGCATTTAACACTTTAAATTTTATTTGAAAGTGCATCCAACATGATTATGAAATTAGGCATTTAACTCTCTGGACTTTGCAATCTAATTTAAATAATACTTGGACCTAGTTTCGCACGGTGGTATTGCTCGTGTGGTATAATGAGTAGACGATTTTGTCACGTAGGATGACGCACCAACCAAGTTAGGTCAATAACATGTGAAACCAACGAGAGCTTATTCCCCACTGAGCTATGCCCACCAACTGCTGTAGTCCCCCCTCTCTTTTGGTTTGAGGGAGAAGTCTTTGTAGATCCCACCTATCATTCACCTAAACTTGATCATCGCGTCATATTATATGATAAAGCTATGTACTTATCATGTCACGCGGGTAATACCACCATTTGAAACCGGGTCAGAGTGTTATTTAATTTGGATTGTAAAGTTCGGGAGGGTCAAATGTCCGGTTTCATAATTCAAGACGTTAGACGGACTTTGAAGTAAAGTTCGAGATGTTATATACTAGAGTGTGGTACAAGATACGGCACACTGTTTGTGGTGGATAAATCACTCAAGCGTGGCAAAAATTAGTCAGGATAAATCACTCTAAGCGTGGCAAAATTTAGTTAGAAACCGTAACTAGTGTTGCTGGAATATGGGGATACAAGTGTGGTAAGATATCAAACACTACACCAAGAAAACCAAACTTGATTAACGAAGTTGTGCTGAGCTATTGCAATGATTCGAATTTCCTCTTTTTTATGGGTTAATCATTTTTTTCTCTAACTTTGGCTCTTCACAACCTAAGGACATGTACTGCAGGAAACAATACAATCCAAGTATTATCAGAATTCTAAGTTCCAAACGGATCCAAACATTTAACCAATACAATATTTGCTCAAAATTTGGTTGACCGCACCTGAGCTTTAAATTTCACTGTCACTTTTTAAGTCTCTTATCAAATCGATCATACTTAGCAATCAATGTCCAAAGATACTATAACGTTTGTTAGTTTTTTTTTGAAATATTCAATTAAAAAAAAGAAAATAAATAAAAACAAAAACACCGTATTAAGAATACCATGTGTTCTAAACAGTTTTGCAAAGAAAAAAAGAAATAAAAAAGAAAAATCACATTAAAAAACCAACATGCTTGTTTGGAACGGGCCTAGAAATATTGCGAGACATTTTCCTAGAAAAATGCTTCGAAAGCCCAAGCTAACCCTCGCAACTCGCCATGTACGTATGTGTTTGGTTCATGGGACCATGGGGGATGGGATGGGCGGTCATCGTTAGAAAGGCTGTTTGGTTGGTCGAGTGGGATGGGATATCCTCAGGGAATATTCGTGGATATGCTCTCAAATTGGGGATGATCCTATCCCCAAAAATGAGGGGATGGTGAGGGATGAAGTGGGATAAGTGGCTGACAGGTAGGCCCCATCCCTAAAAAATGGGTTGGATCCATCCCGTCCCACCATGACTCTGAACCAAACACACCCTCCGGTCGGCGGAGAGATGGGCGTCGCGTCGCCTCGCGAGACGACGGCGTTGTCCCGTGCTCCGAGGCGGAAGCGACGGCGCAGCAGCGGTGTACGGCCTCGTCTCCAGAGTCGTCCCGCGCTCGGATCCCGCGCGGACCCTTGCGTCACCGATGGCGCGCGGGAGATTTCGCGCCCTCCGACTCCGCGCCAAATCGTCCTCCTACTCCAAATCTCCCCGCGTCCTCGCTCGCTTGTCATCTCGCTCGGTCCCCATCGAAGGTACCCATCATGTCCCCGCCGGCCGGACTGAGGAAGAGGAAGGGTTCGACGTCGTCCGCGTCCGCCGCCACGGCTGCTGCGGCCCCATCCCCTACCCTCGGCCGTGGAAGGTGCAAAATTTTGAGATCAGTATATTTGAATCTAAAGTGTGTTTGTGGGCGAGGGAGCGGAGGGAGGAGGCTGAGAGCTTGGCGGAGCTCGGGAGGCCCGTGAGGAGGGTCGGGCTCCGGAAGCCGCGCCTTGCCATGGTGAGGAGTTGAGCTGGGCGTTGTGGGGGTAGGATTTTGGTTCCGTTTTTCCGCGATGTGGTCTTTGATTTGTTCGATGTTTGCGGTTGGACTTTGTGTAGGTGTTCGGGGATCTGTCTCCCGACGCAATGCAGCTTCAGATGGTTAGCGTCGCCTCGGTGCTGGAGGCGATGGGCTACGAAATGAAGGTGCGTGGCTGAACTGGTTTGCCCTGAATCAGAGTGATGTAGTGACCTACTGATTGAACGGAATGTGTGTAACTGTGTCTTTTGTTTCGTTAATTTTTGCTTCTACAAGTTGGATACGGAGATGCCTTGATAGTTTAGCTGTTGTGATTACACTCTATATCACAGAGCAAGTTCAGATGCCATGTGTGATGTATCCCTAATGCAAGAGCTGCATTGCTAATCTGTTAGTTCTGACTTGCAAATCAAAAGCTAGAACAAAGAAAGGTTAAGCTAAGTTCTGACTTACATTGACTATTCGGTGGTTAAATGAATGTACAAGCGTTTGGGTGTTTGCAGTTCCTAGTGTGGAAGTTTTCAGGTAAACAAAGATACGATGCTTAATATAACTAGAGGGATTATCGATTTATCATAGTTTGTTAGAGTCACGTTAGTGCTGCTCATGTGTATGGAAAAAAATCTAGGGGGCCATCGCCTTATAGTCTTACTGAAATGCCTTCCTCTACTATATTATTTCCTACCATTAGTTTCATTTGTTGATAAACTTGCCTCGTTAGCGTTTGTTTGGCCTAACAGGAGGGTCTACTTCCTTGTGCCCAGATTTCTACTGTTAGCTATATGTTCAATGGAAGAACTCGTGTTGCTGCTTCAGTATTTTAGCTCTGGGAAGCCTATTTATATTTGGATTGAACTATTATTTCTTGCCTCTTTGGCAACTATGAGCTTATGCAAAATTGTGTATGGAGTACATCTTTTCGTTTTTTTGAGAAATTCTGTAAAGAAAATGTTATCTGCAGAGGTGGTAAATTGGCAAAATTTTGAGATCAGTATATTTGAATCTAAAGTATGTTTGAGTATATTGCCAGCACACTATATGATGATAGTGATTTGGGTGGAGATTTGGGTGGAGGTTAAACTAGCAATAGCAAAACAGAGCAATGCACAGCAGTGTATTTTTCAACTTTTCAGGACAATGCACAACAGTTTGAACATGAGAACATAGTACAATATTATGGAACTGACAAAGTAAGTTGCTCATCTTGCGATCATGCATCATTTTGTTGAAATACTATGTGCTATTGTGCTGCATATAAATTCATAGATTTTCTTGTACTTATTTCTTTTGATGCTGATGATCCTGAACTAGTGACCCAAGGATCTCTTGCATCTTTGTATCAGAAGTACCACCTGCGAGAAACTCATGTTTCAGCATATACAAGACAAATTCTTAATGGGTTGACTTACCTCCATGAGAGAAACATTGTTCATAGGTGATAAGATTAGTTCAATTCATATATGAATAATGTCACTTTTTTCAGTCTGCATCGGTATAACATAAATGAGATTGCTAAATTTTGATGTCTTGCCTTCTAAAATAGCATGGGGATAGGGGTGACAGTTATGTACTAAGCAATGCCTGCTCACTGGGTTTTTCACAGTGACTTGGGAAAATCTTAGGGAATCATATATGTGCTCATGTACTTTATGTACACATGTTCTGAATACACTTCAAAATCTCTTAGGGAGTGGTTAGAGTTTCCTTGGATTTGAATGAGAATCCGAGTGCGACGATAGTGCTCCCACCTGAAGTGCGTACAAGCGACAACCCTAATCCATGCTTCGCAGAGGTGCTTCAGAGGAATTCCGCTATCAAAGCTCGGCCAACACATAGGCAACTCAAGAAGGATCTAATCGAGCACATATGGCAGCGCTACGGAAACAAAGAAAATTAGACAAAAATGTTGCAATTATATATAATATATCATTTATATTGATGCTTTTAAAAAAATATTGTAATCATGTTCATCTTATTTAAGCTTGATCCGTTTTCTATCAAATATCAACACAATAGTATACAAAATAGTGTTCATGATTGATCTTGGCTACATGCAAAGCATTAAACAACTTGCAGACAGTGAAACGGACTCTCCATTGTAGGACATGTCTTTTTAGCTGTCTGTATGTCAGATTCTAGGCTCTTGCAGACGACTCCCGTCTGTGGGTTGTACATGCCCTCTGATACCCTTCTTAGCTCGACGGTGACTACCAAGCAGAACAGTTAAGAGGACGATCAAGAAACTCTCGCCGTCTATCACCACCGTGATGACGTTGGGCATAAAGACGATCAAGAAATTCTCCACGACTATCACACCCATGAATCATGATGACGTTGGGTATAAGAAAACGAGCTAATCGAAGATCTTGCGAGCTTTCAATTAGGAACAAGTAGTAAATAAATTTTAACAAGTGCATGGCATAACCAGAAAAATAATTGCGAATTCAAAGGAAGAAAAGGAACACAAGATAGTAAACAACGAAAGAAAAAAGAATTAAAAGAAGGCAGGGAATGGGACAGTCAGGAAGCTTTCGAAAAGGAAAAAGAAAAGATTAGGAAAAAAACAGTCGAGCAGATCAGTGGCTTCTCCTTCCCCGTCGTTCTTTCTTGCCGTCGGCGGTCGGCCTACTGGGCGGATCGCCGGCGTCGACCCTTCGGCCGGTCCATAAGTCGGCGGCATCTTCTCGACCGGTGAGTTCTCCGAAATAGAACTCATTTGCCCTGTCTCCATTGTTTTTCCTCTTCTGACCTCTTCGGTTCTTCCTCCACCAAGTCTGTCAATTATCCCTAAATTCCTCCAATCTCTTCCCAATCCTACCCAATTCTCCTCAAATCAGCCCCAGTTACTCAAGCGATTGTACCCAGCAGCAGCAGGAGCTGGTGGTGGAGTGGGAGATCCATCCAGGCTGATTTCTTCTGTTGGCACGGAAGCCCTAGCGTAGCTTGCTTGGATTGTCGAGTGCTTCGTTCTTTGCAGTGAGCAACCAAATCCAAATCTTTCTCTTTCCCACCTATATACTCGGATCCATCCAATTAGTTGCGTATTCGATTTGATTGTTGTTCTAATAGCAGCTTGTTTGCCCAAAATTTTCCCCACTTTAAGTTCCCCTGTAGTGATGTAACCATGCTGTGCTTAACATGCCCTCTGATTTATTCTTTGTAGAAGAAGAAGCTGAAAGGGCATACTATATATTGGAGATGGCTACCCTGGGCACTAGTGCAATGCCTGCCGGATCTTCAGGTGGGGAAGGTGAAGTGGAGGCAGGGTTTGCAAAGCTTCAGGGTGAGGATTTCGAGTACTACATGCAAACTTACTCAATCATGCTGGGGCGCAACAGCAAGAAATCAACAGTGGATGTGGATCTGTCGAGCCTTGGTGGAGGCATGAACATCTCCCGCCACCACGCGCGGATATTCTATGACTTTCAGCGCCGCCGATTTGCGCTCGATGTCATTGGCAAGAATGGCTGCCTTGTTGAGGGTGTTCTGCACCTCCCTGGGAACCCACCTGTTAAACTTGACTCTCAGGACCTCCTTCAGATTGGAGACAAGAAGTTTTACTTTCTACTGCCCACTCGCTCTATCTTTGCCTCAGCTGCCGCTGCTCGACATGCTCCTATTATCCCATCACAGCTCCCACCACCATCCTATGTGCGGCCAGGCCGCCCTCGTTTGTCCGATTTTCATAACCGCTCCTTTGAAGGTGATTATGGCCGGGAGGGTGATGACATTGGGAATGGTGTCAATGAAATTGGAATGAGGGGAAAGTTGATAAAGAGAACCAAGAAGTCTTCCGGAGATTCGGACATCTATGGTGGGCACCGAATCAATGTTGAAGCAATAGGAATGCTGGGTGAAGGTGGTACATAATCCTTGCTCTGCACTTCTATTGGATATACTTTCCCTTCCTCATCCTCTATCCTTTTCTTCTAAAAGATAAGTAGAGTGGATGATGATTTTGCTTGGTTAATCACTCAATCGAGCTGTACATTTTTGTATAGTAATTTGCATTTTGCAACTTATGGCCACCAAAGTAAGATAAGATTTGTGTCAACATTCCATATTAGATAGCGAAAAGATATAGAATATCCACATTATAACATAAAATAAATTGTTATAGGAAATTGTAACTCTCATAGTTCTGTTAAAGAACTCTGATCGTATGCTTACTGCACAAGAATATAGCATTATCTAGATGCTATTGCAAATCCTATTTGAAAAAGCAATTATGTAAGAATATTATCTTTTATATCTGAATTGACACATCTTGCATCTAAGTTTTTTTAATCTGAATATCCAGTGATAAATTAAATGCATGACCTAGGCTACTCCTATCACTATAGCACAGCAGTAGACATCAAGAACTAAAATTAGTAAATGATATGATGTAAAGTTTGGCAAACCCCTGCTATCCCTTGTTCCTGTTTGCAATTATGGATCTTCTATTTCAAAAACTGTTACCGTATTCTGTTTGTTTGGTGCTATGTCCATTAAAAGACCAAAATTGTTATTTTTACCACATATGGTGAAATATTTGTTTGATCTGACCTCAACTGGCTTCTTTTGTTTGTGCAGACAATAGATCAGAAATAAGATCAAGGGGTGACAGGGAGATGGACAACCAACACATCCTGCAAACAGAAGAGAAGGATGTCGTGTCATCTGTTGCGACAGTGTTATCTGACCTCTGTGGTCCCGGAGAATGGATGCCTATGGCAAAACTCCACACAGAGGTTTGTTATGGAAAAGCATATTTCTATCTAATTTCTATGCTGCAGTAAAAGTAAAATTTATTACCCCTGATTAGTCCAAATTGTCTTCTGTGAAACAATTGAACCATCTTCTGTGGCTTGGAAAAGGCAAGTCTACATTGAAGGGATGTACCATGTGATTAAAACTTACAACATTAAGAAAGGAAATTTTGATTTAAATAAGTGATAACATGAACATACATTTTAAGAATATCAACTGGGATAGAAGTCAGGTGCTAGTATCCCTGCCTTGTCAATCTGAACCAGATAATCCAGATCATGAGAGCACTATTCCATGTTAGCACATATGATCTGGACTGTAGTCTGGGTTATGTGGCTACTTGTTCCATTAGCAGTCATTGTCATACCTTAATAAATAGCTTATTCGCAGGTGTATATATGATAACATGTCAAAACTATCATATAAAGGCATGCAATTTTGGGCCTGTGTGCTATAAAACTGTTAGCACATGCATTACTTTGACTGCTAGCACAGTAGCACCCTCCCACTAGCATGAGCATTATTGAGAATCACAACTTCACCATATGTTGACTATCAGAGAGATTATCTAACTTGTTTTTTTAAAAATACGACAAAAAAAGCAGTACATGTTGGAACCAGCACTCCGTAAGTAGTAGTTGTGGTAAACGGCAGGACTTGGCTGGGAGCTCTGGCGACCAGGGGCCGTGGCGACTGCCAATCGCCAGCGGAAGAAGTGGAACGGGATAAACACGTAAAGAACTTGAGATTTATTTCCTTTTCTGTCTTCCCAAGTTACAGCACAACCCATATATATATAAGACTGGACCTTACCTAATCCAAACCGACTTATCCTATTTAACCAGGTCTGTTAAGCAGACTCGAATCTTGACTCCGATATGGAAGCTAACAATCATAAGACTTCCCTATTACAACCACCCTTCCCGAGCTGAACTCTGCTGCCTTGCCGCAACTGTAGCTCATCATGCTTTGTCGGTCACCGCGGCTGATGCCAACTCCTTCAATGCCGCTGGATTTATGGACGTCAACTGCTGCTGCCTCCCTCTGCGACTATACTGAATCCACCACATAAGTACATAACAGTACATTTGTAAAATACAATTTACTCTTGTCACTTGGAACATGTTTTTGCACTGAATCTTGTGACTGAAGATTTTCTACTGATAGCCACAGAATTGCTTCTACAAGTAATGGGAAGACTCATAAGTAAATTCTGTAGTTGCCCTTTGTCATTCTAACAAATAAACAATTAAAAAAAGAATCTAACTGTATATGTCAACATGGGGCTTGGCAGGACAGATGCATGCATAAGAATTGTACATGAGTTTCTAACCCATTTTTTCCTTAAGCTTTTGTAGTGTATACTAACCTGCATTAAAAGTCCCAAAAATTTTAAAAATAAAATATAGGACTAAGGTTTTCTATTATTTAGAAATGTCCAGACCTTCCATTTTTAGAGTGGGTTGATCATTTGCTGGGTTTGTTACCAGCACCCAGAAAGTTAGCTTTGGTTCTTCTTTGTTTGACATGAAGATGGTGATTTCTTTTCTTTTAGACCTCAGTAGCTGCCTAAAGATTTTGGGAAGTTAGTTTTAATTTGACCCCTTCTGCTACATATTTATTATTTTCTTCCGCTTGTCATTGCTTATTTATTGCTTCTTTCTATAAATTCAGAACTTCTTGCAGTATCCCTTTTTTCTGAATATCTCCTTTTCTTCACTCAGCCAGTCATCTAATAATTCAGCAATAAAACATGAATGCACTGTTGTTACACAGTTACAGTGGCAAGTGGCAACCCTATCGGTGCCCCTGCCATAATATCTGCATCGTTTTCCGCATCAGCAGATCTTGGGTTTCACGTAGCCATCTCATCTTGCTTGTTGCCTTTCCTTGCACATATATGCACACACTGGCATGTGCACACATGCAAAGCTCGTTGTTGGCAATTTGGTATGCAGACTCTCAACTCGTTTTACTACTTGCAGCTTCTTGAACAGTTTGGCAATGTGTGGCACCACAGCAGGGTGCGGAAGTACCTAACACCAGAGGACTGGTCGCCGACTGAAACAAAGGGGAGGCCATGGTATGGCCTTCTGGCGCTGCTCAGAAAGTACCCAGAACATTTTGTCATCAACACAAGATCGAAAGGCAGAATGACATCGGAGTTTGTTTCGCTAGTCTCCTTGCTCTCCTAGAGGCAAGTACAGACCGAGACCATCCCTAAGCTTGTTTTCATGCCATTCTGGGCTTGCTGAAGAAACAACCGGCACATTCCGTTGTCAGCCCATGCCCAGGAGGCGGAGTGCTTCCTGATTTGTCTCTCTAGTTTCCATAACTGAAATGGACCTTGTACTGTACCCGAGTCCCTTGTGTTTACCTTATGCTCTGTAATGTCGAGAATGAATATATGGAAACATGACTTCTGACCTGCTCAGTTCACGCCTCTTCGCTGCTATGTTTGGGATGAGCATGCCCGTATGTGTCGAGTTGCTGAGGCCTCTGACAGGAAATGAACAAAAAGAATAACATTTGCTCTTTAGCAGATCTACAGAACTTCGCAAATTGCAACCATCGAGGAGTTATCGGTTGCTAGAAAGCAAGAGTTTTGTGTCTGCAGAAATCACACGCTGGAGTCCTGACTCGACCATGGACTGAAGTGCTAGACAGGGAACTGAAACCTTTTTGAACCTGATATCTTTGGTTTCGGTTTATGGCTTATGGCTGCGGTTTATAATTTTTGGCTGTTTATAAAAGAGAATATGGAGATAAAAATAACTCGCGTGTGGTTTTAGCTGATATAAATACAGTCGTTACAATGTGTACTATAATTACTCCATTTTAAAAATACATCCCGTTTAAAAATTAGTTAAAGTAGAAAGTTGAAAATGTGTACTATAATTACTCCATTTTAAAAATACATCCTGTTTAAAAATTAGTTAAAGTAGAAAGTTGAAAAACAGCTTTTGAAAGTTGAACCGTTGGACCAGGCAGTTGTTTATTGGGCTGTTGATTTGAAGATTTTTACTGCTCGATCGTTCTCCACGCATGCAGGCAGCACTACCTCAAGCTATTGCTTCCTTCGTCTTTGCAAAGGAATACGGGCTTTATGCCGATGTACTTAGCACGGCTAAGTCTCCTCATCAGTGTCACAGCAATTATGTCGTGTTTTCCCTTGCGTTGGCGAACATAATTGTGCATGCTGCAGGGTAATATTCGGAACACTGGTTTCTTTGCCTGTGCTCATTGCATATTATGCAGTTCTGGACATCGCGTGATGAAGAAATGCTTAGTACATATAACTATGTTACACAACCTAGCTGAGATATATACTATAATGTACGCGTGTAGAGGTGGAGTCGAATGGTTGAATCACGTAATATACGTAGCAAGCCCTGAGTAATTTGTTTATGAGCAGAGTAATAAAGTTTTGAGGTAATTAAGTGCAACATCTTATACACCCGCTCGGATCATTTGATCGATGTGTATGGAAGGGAAACTCTATCGTGTATGCATCTTATGCCACAGTTAAGATTCTAAAGAAAATTCATGTGCATATATAATTATATGTTAGGGGTTTCTGAGCTTAATTTCTTTCAGACGAATTAAATCACCCAGCGTGCAGTCGAATGAAAATACTAATCAAACACGAACTTGACGTTTGACATCTGCATTTTTCATGGAACTTGGGAACAGCGGGGATTCCGTTCCTGTGGGATATGACAGGCCGCCCGGGCTGCTACGAGTCATTCTTTTTTTTTTGAGATATATACAGCAGGGAAGCCCCCACTGTGAATATTATTAAAACAAAAAGAAAGACAACACAGATCAAAGAGAACACAACAGAGGAAGAAGGAGCTACACAAGAAGCAAGGCCTGGGAAGTCTGGAGAACTAGGTTAGAAGAGCTATACAGGAGAGGAATTCTGGACACTTTACATCATTGAACCTATGAGACTGGAGTCTAGCTTCTTCGCAGAAAGAGTTCTTCCAAGAAGAAAAAGAAGGCCGACTTCTATCAAAGATGAGGTTGTTTCTCTGTTTCCAAATTTGCCATGCCGCAATGGTGAAGAATTCCATGAAGAAGGGGTTCTGAGAATGCGTTTTAGCCTGTTGCATCATCTCGAAAAATTCTCTTGTGAAATCTCAATTAATTCCAAGGTGCTGCCAGCAAGTTTGGCTAAAGGGACAGCTGAAGAAAAGATGGAAAGTAGTTTCTTCAAAATTGTTGCTGCCGAGAACACAGTTATAATTATTTCCTTCAAGCTTTTGCTTTTTCCTTCTCAAAATATTTCTTGTATTTAATCTATCCACGAAGAGCAGCCAAGAGAAGACTCTGAGCTTGTTGCAACATTTAGACTTCCAAATCCAGAGGAAGGGAGCTGGTGGCCGTATGTTCTTATAGGGGAAGTTATAAAACTTTGAGGAAGAATACACTTTGCCAAGAGTCTTTTGAATTTTGATTGACTTGTAGAGCTTGGATGAAATCCTGCAGACTTTGGAACTCCTGAAAGGCTTGCTCAGAGAGAGGCAAGTAGAATTGAGCCTCCAGTGAATTATTTGCCAGGAACTTGGCTACAGAAATATTCTTGTGTCTTGCAAAGGAGAAAAGACGTGGGAACTTGGTTTGCAAAATATTATCATTCCAAAGATCAGACCAAAAAAGAACCGTGGAGCCATCACCAATTTTGCACTCAGCAATACCCCTGAAGAGAACACAGAGTTTCAGAACATCTCTCCACCAAAAGGATCCTCTATCAGTAGATGCATGGGGGACTTGACCTTGTGGATAGTGAGCATTCCATATCAATTTGACCCAAGGGATATCTTTTTTGTTGTAGAACTTGTCCAGATGCTTGAGAAGAAGAGCTTTATTCTGGGTTTTGAGATTGATGATTCCCAGCCCTCCATTGTTTTTGGGTTTTGAGCACTTTTTCCAGGCTACTAAGGGCTTCATTTTGGCATTGGATTCAGATCCTCTCCAAAGACAGTGGCGTCTTGCTCTATCTATATAATTAAGAACTGCTGCTGGAACTTGCAAATTACACATGGCAAAGGTGGGCAATGAAGAGAGGACAGAAGTAACCAGTTGAAGTCTTCCTGCATGAGTCAAAAAGTTTGAGATGGAAGTGAGCTTCCTTCCTGTTTTACTCATAATGGATCCAAAATGTTCTACCTGGGGCTTTGTGGTGCCCATCGGCAGTCCCAGATAGGTAAACGGCAAGGATTCCAGATTACAGCCAAAAACTCCAGCTAGAAGTTGGGCCCTTTCCAAAGAGAGGTTTAGAGGGACAAGGCAGGATTTCTTGTAATTAACTCGAAGTCCAGTTGACTGAGCAAAGGATTCCAGCAACCCGTTTAAAGTAAATAGCTCCCTCTGTGAGGCTTTCAAAACTAGGAGTGTGTCATCTGCATATTGAACAATTGGGAACTGATCTTGCTCATAAGAGGGTAATGGCAGCTCAAAGAGACCTTGATGATAAGCTTTATTGATGATACATTGAAGAAGATCAGCAGCAAGCACAAAAAGAAGTGGGGACAAAGGGTCCCCTTGTCTAACCCCTCTGCGACAATGAAAATGGTTGCCTGGGACACCGTTGAGCAAAATGGAGGAAGAACCAGAAACAAGAATTCTTTCTATCCAATCAATCCATTGGTTAGAAAAACCCAAGTGCTTCATCATCAACAGTATTGTGTTGTGTTCAATTGTATCAAACGCTTTTGTAAAGTCCAGTTTTAGGATGATAATTTCCTTTTTGGAATGTTGACATTGATAGATGTACTCATATGCCCAGGCCAAACAATCTTGTATTGTCCTGTTTTTTATGAAACCATACTGATTGGTGTGAATCAAGGGTATTATTCTTGTCTGAAGCCTATTAGCCAAGAGTTTTGTGATAATTTTGAGTACGCCATTCAGCAGAGAGATTGGCCTGAAATCATTAACACTTGTGGGATTATGCACTTTGGGGACTAGTGTGATGTAAGAGCTGTTAATGGCTTCCAGGTTCAAAGTGCCATTGAAGAAGTCAAAGCAAAGAGTGTAGATATCTTCTTTAATTATGCACCAACACTTTTTCAGGAAGAATCCATTAAAACCATCTGGTCCTGGGGCTTTGTCAGGGGGCATTTGTTTTATGACATTGTCAATATCAATGGTGGAGAATGGCCTTGAAAGAGAATCCAAATATTCCCTTGTTTGAATCAGTTGAGTGAGGTTGTACTGCATTGTTGGGTTAGAAGAGCAGCCCATTCTCTTTCTAAAGTCTTCAAGAAGAAGTGCTGCTTTTTCATTATGCTCTGTAACAGGATGACCATCTTCAGTGATTAGACTGGTGATGGTGTTAATTCTATATCTTTCTGTAGCTGCAGCGTGAAAAAGTTTTGTTCCCTCATCTCCTAATTTAGTCCATCTCACAGTATACCTCTTCTTCCAATATTCTTTCTTAAAGCTGTGTAATATGAGAATGTGGGCTTTTAAGATCTTTCTGAAGTTGCTCTCTTGAATAAAAAGAGACCTTTGTTCCTCAAGGGCATCTAAGATTTCTAGAGTGTCATTGCAAATTCTGAGAAGCCTATTAAGGTTTGATAACTTTCTGCTCCATTTTTTGAGGGCAGCCCTGAGAAGTTTGAATTTTGCTGTGATTCTAGTGGCACTGTTCGAGGCACTGACATTTGTAGCCCACACTATTTTGACCAGATCCATGAATCCAGGGTGATCAACCCAGTAATTTTCAAATCTGAAAATATGGGCTTTTGGGATTGTGGTGCCAATTTGAATCTTGCAAGGGATATGATCTGAAGTTGGCCTGGACATTGGAAGGAGGAGAGTGCTTGGGTAATCAGAAATCCAATTAGTAGAGGTGAAAACCCAATCTAATTGTTCCAGGAGGGGATCATTCTGCATATTGCTCCATGTAAATTTTCTTCCTTTGAGGGGGATTTCCAGAAGACCCAAATTGCTGATGACTTCATTAAAAATCATAATATCATTCATGTTACCACCACTTTTATTCCTGTTAGAGAGAGATCTGTAGAAGTTGAAATCACCGACTAGCATCCAGTTGACCTCATCGTCAATGTGCAAGTTATTGAGCCATTGAACAAATTCATCTCTTTCAGGCCCTTGGCAGGGACCATAAACCGTGGTTAAGGTCCAGTTGTGACTATTGTGGGTGGAGGAGAAGTTAACCGTGATGGAGAATTTGTTGACTTCAATGACTTCACCATTAAAGATGGAACTGTTCCATCCCATGAGAATGCCTCCAGAACTGCCATTAGAGGGAGAAAAGACATATTTGTTGAATCGCTTGGGAGCTAACTTTTTGAGGAAGGAGTGGTCAAAGTGATCCCTTTTAGTTTCTTGGATACAGAAGATTGCACAAGCACTTTCATCAATCTTTTCTTTTACAGCAGTACATTTATCTTCTGAGTTGATTCCTCTAATGTTCCAATTGAGGATATTCCAACTTCTTGTTGGACTGCTGTCCAGTCTATTGCTGATAGCTATGTTACTCATAAGGACAATTTGGGCACGACAGAAAATTCTTAGCCCAGAGGGAACTAAGAAAAAACCCCCTCAAGTTAGGTCTTAAAACAATTAGAACAATGGTAGCTGGGATAGGCGCTGGAACAGGGTACAAGATTGCAAACATCCACCAAAGATCATCAAGCACAGCAGGCACAGCTAGAAGAAACCACCAATCATCTGATAGCATGATAATAGAGTAGCCACAGAGGGTTCTAGAGCAAACAAACAAGACAGACTGCGACCAACTTAACCAACCAAAAGGAGGTTCAAAACAGCAAAAAAGAATAGGGCATTCCCTGACAAAGAAAGGATTAAAAAAACACCAATTCATTGGAACAGACTAAACTTCAGGCGCCAATCCTGCTCTGGCCTGCTACATCCTCAGGCCTGGAGTCAAGGAGGATCGAGGAGAAATGCAGCGGTTTCATGGGCTACCACGTATTTCAATGACAGGAATTTGAGGGAAAACAGTACCCATATCGAATGCTTGGCAATAGTTGATAGACTAGGGAATTGAAGCATGGCAAGGGAGAAAGCAAGATGTTACCCAGGTCGATGCAGGGCTTGACCTTCTTGCCTTTGTTCTTGTTTCTGGTAGGTGTTTTCCCAATGACAGCAGGCTTGTGTCCATCAAGCTTTTCTATGAATCTTGGGCTCCTTCTAAGCTTTCTGGTGGTGGTAGGAGTATTGCTCTTCCTCTTCTGTGGCTTAGAGTTGTCACCCTTGCTAGAGCTGTTTGCCAGGGTTCCAATGGAAATATTTTCCTAGGTACTTCCAAAGATGTTTCCAATATTCCCCGAGGAATGGACCATCAGCACAGTTTGCTTTTCATAGCTACCACTCTTGTTTTTGAACTTTCTTCTGTAATACACCTTGGTGATTTGTGTAGGTTTGTTCAAGGGGGTAACATGTGGCACCAACAGGAAAGGCTCAGCCGAGCTACATCGGTCCTTGAAACATCGATTCGGTGAGCAACCATCGGCTTTTGAAGCGAGAGTTTAGAGCCGAGAGGGGGCACCCATATTGTTCTGGTCTAGGATGTTGACAGCAATATTGAGAGGTGTGATTCCTAGAGCAGCAAGGTCAACTTTTATGAGGGAACCTGAGATGGTAAGACTTCCCATCATTCTGGATGAACTAGTTCTGCTGATAATGGCCATTAACTGCCTCAGCCCATCAGCAAGGAATTTTGTGATATCCTCTCTTTGTTCAATGTCTGCTTGACTTTCTGACAAACTAATATTGCTGTTATTGATCCTGATAGGCACTGCTAGGTTGACTGAAATAGCTGTCTGATTCAGTTGGCTTGCAAGTGATTCTGGACAGCTTCGACTTGATTGATCATCATGGAGTCCTGCACTGCCATCTGGTTATCAATGTTGACCTCTCTATCAGCACCCTGTCCAGGTTGAAGAAGAGCTGCAGTAGAAGAAGATGAGGCTGCAACACCCAAAACTACCGACCCCTGATCTTCCTCCATGACCCCTTGATTCTGATTGTCTTCAATAAGTTGCGCCATGAGTTGATCAGCCATCTGAACAATAATCTCAACTTCTCCAGGGACCACCGGACCCTCAAAAGGATGCGGATTGCCATTGTGAGCAGGTGGATCCTCTTCATCTGCTGGCTCAATGTCAGCAAATTCTGAGTTGAAGACGTACACAGGGACAGTCCAAGAGCGACCAGCTCCATTGAACTCTTTACCATGCTTGATTACCAGGCTTCGGGGAACATCTTGAGGATTATTAATCAGAACCTTGACTATCACTCGAGACCGAGAACAGTCATTAGAATTCCAAAACAAAAGCTGACCAAAATTACTACAGACTTGCTTCAGAAACAAAGGATCTTTGAAATCAAGCAGATAACCAAGCAGTAGAAGCCAACTCTTTCTAGTATATGGCGACCTACGCATATTCATTGGAGCCTCATCATGTTTCACAAAACGGAATTCATGACCACCTATCCAGTGCGGATTGGTGGCAATTAGAGTATCTCTTTGACAAGGGTTGCCTAATTGGAAGATACCGACACCATGCGGGTGTGGGGCGAAGTATAGGACATTTTTCCGCTACGAGTCATTCTTTCGCGGAGAAATCTTTTAGGCTGGTGGCCGATGGTGTTTACGGCTGGTGGCTTTTATCTGTGTTTCTCGACACATCAATAAAGAGTGTATATATCGACGCGAATGATTCATACGGTTTTTAACTCGAAAGGTTATTTGGAGAATATGTTTTAAGATGTTGCTCTATTTCGATGTTTGACCTTTTGACTTTTGGAAAAGCCAAAAGCAGCGAAAGCCAAAAAAATAGAACCAAAATATTTACCTATAAGTTGATGAGATGTTTCTAGACATTACAAGGTGATGTACGGACTCTTTCGGGTAGCAAAGGAGTATATTAGTATTCCAATCGTATCACAACATAACCCTATAAATCGTACCATGCACATAGAATAAGAAGACATAAAATCTAATAAAAAAAGTTTATGACAATATACTATGCATATCCATATTAAATGATATACTATAACCATCACAACACCTTTTATTGTATTAAAGCATGGGTAGAGAGTGAAAATTTTGCAATAGCCACACTTTTGATTTTGTTGTTGGACTTATATTGTAAGACAAGGTATCCCAATAAAATAGACATGCACTGTGAAATAGATGTACTTCTACGCAGCGTTCTCTATACTTGCTATATATAATGCAAAATATTGTAGTAAATATTGTTGTTAACTGTTACTATTCTACATAAAAATTACAGTAATATATTTTCTAAAATATATCATTCAATCCATTGCCAGTCTAAAATTAAGACACCGCGTATTCATGTTGGAGAACGTGAGATAAGACTTAAGAGTTTAAACCCCACAAAAAGCGTTATGATAGTTTCTCTAAAAAGTAGGAATTTCCTTTAATAAAATAATACTTTTGGAATATAGACTGCTGCAGTGCCATATCTGGAATAATATCTACAAGTTTGAATTGAAATCGAACATGTAAGAACATTTAAATTTGCAACAGAAATTCAAAAACATGTCGTATGCAAAGTATATGTGAATTCCGAATTAAAAGATTCATGGAAATTTTGGAATAAAATTAGAATTAGACAATCAAAATTTTGAAATTTTAAATTTAAAACTTCCCAAATTTGGTCCAAAATTTCAAACTGATACCTTGCTATCTACCTATATAAAAAAGTAAATTTAACTTAGAATTAAAATTAGAGAGTCAAAATTTGAATTTTTTTCATTTAAAATGTTCCAAATTTGGACCAAACTTTCAAAATAAAACCTTGCTATCTAAATACATATAATTCAAAATTTAAGTTGCACTAAAATCATTACAAATATGTAGCTCGCGTAGCTGCATAGATTGATGACTAGTGTACATAATTGAAACTGTTGGGATTTTTATGTGGCTTTCAATATTTATTGTGGTTATTGTTTGTTTTACTCAATGTGGAATTATTTATATTATTGATACAAGTGATAGAGAATATTTTGATGTGGAACTTAACTCAAGGAATTAATACTCGAGGTGTCGAGGACGGCTGTGCTGGAATATGGTAGATATATATGTTAAGATCAAGTCTATTGAAATTTAATATGCATGCATTTGTTAACCCGGGTATAGCACAGGGTGGAATAGCTAGGTTTGTTTTGCAGGATCGACTCCGTAGGCTGTTAAACCACATGATTTTATTAGAATTGATCTCATAAACAATCTGATCATAACGCATGACTCACACATGTATACTTGGAACTAATATATTTTAGACTCATAAACTGGCCTGTCTGATCGTGGTTGGTGACATAGTTCAGGAGTCTTACGGGATATCGAAAACAGGTAGGTCACTTTGTAACATCTGAAAGTGGAGTCTATAAATAGATCCTTACCCTCTAGCGTTATTATGCATTGTGAGCGGCATCACGAATAAAACAGAGAAATAAATGATAGACTAAAAGCCTCTACGGAATCAATCTAGGGTTTTAAAAAACTCAACAGAAACGACTTTGCCATCTACCGTTTTCCAGTCCAACAAAACAAAGCTACCATTGGGCCTAAATCCAATCCAATCCAATATGAAGCAATTAGTATCCAATTTGGTATCAATTGGTATCCACTTGTGATTGGTTCACAAAGTTTTCAAGGACCTTGGAATTTCTCGTGGTTTAACATAGACAATATTTTTAAGATTATAACTGATAGTTTCGTGCTATGCTTTTTAAGATGATCTTTTGAATTATAGCTATAGTTTTATGTTATGTTTTTTAAGACGGTGATGAATGGCAAAGAAAAATAACAACCGGGCCGACACGAGAAAGAGACGACAGGTAAAGGTACCTTTAGCTAGATGGTAAGGAAAAGATGAAAGTGCAGGTGGGCATGGTTGGAGATAGCACTAGTGTTCAGTACGTAGTGGTGACTCCTCTTACTGTTACTCGATCGCAGTCGGCTTATCAGCTGGGTCACACGATGGAGCTGAGCTGTTCCAGGCTTCCAGCGTTCTGCTCACTCGAGGTGACAGGGACTTAACAGCAGTGCTAACTAAGCACATGCCACCCTTTTCCAGAGAAAAGAAAGAAGATTATGTGTACTTTTGTTGATCGAATGCAACTCCGGAACAATCGTCTCCATGTCTGAAATGAATTTTTATCTTTTGTTTCCTCCTTGGTCCTGTATGCTTCTTCTCCCAATGCACTGAGGCCAGGCGTTGGCGCTTCACTGAAATCCAACAAGAACTGCAGAAGCAAGGCCTTGGAAGTTGGAAACTATATATTAATTCGACGGCAGTACGGAATCAGAAGGGCACATTTAGGTTGATTTGACAGCATGATCTTTGGTTTATAGTTTTTTTTACTATAGATGATAATTTTTGTCTGTATTTTTTGATATAGTTGAGATATCGATATCAACGATACATATAATTTTAAACAAAAAAAACCGTTCAAAAAAACAGCCAAAAAGTATACCCCTGCCCCCCTCCCCCCCCAAAAAAGATGAGCTTTCCATTCTGAATCTTCATAGCAAATTCAAATCTGATACAAATACAACGCTCCAAGTTGAATTTGTACCCTTTGGATCCCTTAATCCAATTTGAGGTGGTGTTCTAACTAACTTATGGCTTAAGGTTGTACTTATGACTTTTAGTTAAAATTGCACTGTAGCGGTTGTTACCTTTTTTGTGAAAAATTAAGGAAAAAAGAGAAAAACATTGAGAAAATTTTAAAAACAGTTATATCATCACAGAAAAAACAAAGTAATAAGAGAAAAAAGACAAAAAATAAAAAGAAATCTAAAATAAACTAAAATTAAAATTCGATACATTTCATATAACTTCTAATTTACATAAGCTAAAAACTAAAAGAAAGTTAGAAACTATAGCCGTCTGGAACGGCACCTGAATCTCCATCCCGTCTTCCGTGGCCGAAAACGGCCCAGCCCGGCCCACTTACGGCTCAGGCTTGTCTCAAACACCGAGGCAGCGACCGAGCCGGGCGGCTTCTTGCGGCACAAGAAGAGAACCGACTCCCGCGGCTCGTCTCTGCCTTTAAGGCGAAGCCTTCTCCTCCTCACCGCGCTTCCTACCCAAGAGCAAAAAGAAGAAGAAAGAACAGCGCAGAGACATCGGAAGAGACTCGAGAGAGCGAGAGAGAGAGAGAGAGCTCGAGGTGATTCCCGATCCTTCTCTCTGAGCGTAGGCGATGGCGAGGTTCGATCCGTACGAGAATAACGGCGGCACGTGCGTGGCCATCGCGGGGGCCGGCTACTGCGTCGTCGCCGCCGACACCCGCCTCTCCGTCGGATACAGCGTCCTCAGCCGCGACCACTCCAAGATATTTAGCCTGTATGTTTCCTTCCAACCCTCCCTCTGTCCCATGTATGATTGTTGATTAGAGGAGAGGTTGGCTTCGGATTCGGCGAGATCCTAATCCCACTGCTTGGTTTTGGTTGCCCTGTGCCTGTGTGCTAATAAGGACGCTTTGGTTAGCGCCGTAATAGTCCTTGTGTACGGATGGAGTGTGATTCTTAGCAGGCTGGAAGGTAAATTAGTGAGTTTATTTATGCGGTGCTTCCTGTTTGCTCGGTTTTTTTACCGGTTTTTATTTTTAACCGAGGGAACCAGTAAGTCCCGTTTAGCCGGTTTCGGTTTTTTAGAGAAGTTCGGTATAAAAAATTCAAATGTAATTTGAAATTTAAATTCATACCGGCTGGTTATCGTCGCCGATAAAGACGATAACCGGCCGAAAATCAGTTGAAAATATCGCTCAAAATTTTTTAAACAAACTTTGGCAAAAATTCTTTCTAAATTTTATAAAATTTATGCAAAATGAATTTTTTGGAGCCGGTTTGGATGTCTACCGGGGTCACGGGTAAACCCAGTAATACCGGTTGCCAGCTGGTTTTTGGCCGAAAAAAACCATGACTGTTTGGGAATCAGTGGTTCTACATGTTCTGCAACATCTGTTATACAGCTCGGTGAGAATTTGCAAAGATGGATCATGCTCTGTTGCTGAAATCTTGCCGATTGTGTAGAAAAAAAAATGAGCTAGTGCTACTGATGAATTGAAGATCCATTTTGTGTAGTTGAAACTGTATAAAATGCTAGGAATAAACGGGATGTATCACCTGATGAAAAATTAGTCCAAATACCTTATCCTATGATCTACTAGTTTACAAGTAACTGTTGTAAACAGAAGTAGTTCTGTTGGACCCAACATAGTGAGTTTTATCATTTTTATAGGCAAACATTGAGCCAACCGGTCTATCCTAATCTGAAAGCTTGCTTTATTGCTGAATGAATGTGCTAATGTTGTTCTCTCTGCTCCCCTTCAATTAGGGCGGACAAATGTGTTTTGGCCTCATCTGGATTTCAAGGTGATATCAAAGCTTTGCAGAAGAACCTGGCCGCAAAGGAATTGGTAAGTCTAATGACTGACTGAGCTCTCAAACCAATGTTCTGTTTTTATGTTAACTTGAACCAATATGAGGTTTGAAGATTGTGTGTTCTTACATGGTCCATTATTCAGTTTAATATGGGTCTGCAGACTGTACGAGTAACATTTATGTAATCCTGAATCGTAACAGTACAAGTTTCTGGTGTGTTGACATTTCTGGGTTTTTAGGTCTATGAACATAACCATAACAAGAAGATGAGCTGCCCAGCGATGGCGCAATTACTGTCAAACACTCTCTACTATAAAAGATTCTTCCCATACTATACTTTCAATGTGTTGGGTGGACTGGACAGCCAAGGTATTGTTCAGGTTACTTCTTTTTTACACTGATCGCTCAGTATGATCATGCCTCTGAGCATTCCTTCTCCTTCACAGGTAAAGGCTGTGTCTTCACGTACGATGCTGTTGGCTCGTATGAGCGTACTGGTTATAGTGCTCAGGGAACAGGTTCAGCGTTGATGATGCCTGTTCTAGACAACCAGTTGAAATCACCTAGTCCTCTACTACTGCCAGCTCGGGTGAGTTATATATAACTCATGTTAATAAATGGTTGGCACACTAGACTTATTTTTTGGTTTAATCCTCTTCTGAGATATTTTGTTAGCCCTGCAGTGGCCAATTGTAGTTAATAATGATTGGCTATTGAGAAGCAAATAGTCATATATGAAAATGAAATAAACAAAATAACCTTTTGCTGTGAGTTGCAATATATAATTCTTTTGATGTATCAGAACTCTAATGCCATGCTAATTATGCAGGATGCAGTGACGCCCTTGTCTGAATCGGATGCAGTTGATCTGGTGAAGGACGTCTTTGCATCAGCCACAGAGCGAGATATATACACTGTATGCTGCTTTCTTGCCCTTAGATGCTCAATGATAACTATTGACTACTTAAATATTCTCACTCAAGTACTATTGTTCCATGAATTTTACAGGGAGATAGATTGGAAATTGTAGTCATCAACAGCTCCGGCGCCAACCGTGAGTGCATTGAGTTAAGGAAGGATTAGTGTGGGATACCTGTGAAACAACATTACCATTACAACAAAATATCACTTGCTATCACAGGCCTCCCCCAGAAGCGGAATGATACATTTTTTCCTTCTGTCAGATGATTTGAATTCCTGTTTGTTCACTGTTGCAAGAGTGACTATACAATACATTGTATTTT
The DNA here is from genome assembly GCA_036346575.1 of Dendrocalamus sinicus. Classification (NCBI taxonomy): domain Eukaryota; kingdom Viridiplantae; phylum Streptophyta; class Magnoliopsida; order Poales; family Poaceae; genus Dendrocalamus; species Dendrocalamus sinicus. The sequence continues at coordinate 33,061,383 of CM070663.1, forward strand.
ATCCTTATCTGATATACTTACTAAGTACCTTTATGCAATTGTTTACAGAATCACTCCTAACCTAAATTCAGCTAATTTGTCAAACTTATGCAGCAGAAAACAATCAGGAGACAACATAATTGACCTTTCTCTGTTGAAAAGAAAGAGCAAACTGCATACAAAATTGGAGTGAAGGCTTCAACAAGCCAAGCTCACACTTATTTGGTCTCCTTTTTCTTAACCTAAACACATATCATCCACCTTATAGAAAAACCATGGAAACAGCTATACAGTTAACATAGTTCTAACTAGTAAACCAATCAGTTGTTGTGCTTAGTTCTAACTAGTAAACCAATCAGTTGTTGTGCTTGCAATGTAATCTCACCAGCTAATAGGGCTTGATTTTTTTAGTTCGTCGCTACTCTGTGGCAACAGCCTGGCTGCTCTGCTCTCGATAAAATTGGCCGCAGCTCCCTGCCGGCCCGGCAAAAAAAGCTGGTAAATCAATCAAGAAAACAGTGCGCCCAAAAATCCATCCAATTGCTAAAGTTTCCTAAACGCAAAATGAATCTGCAGCCTCCAATCAGGATGGAGGAACAACACCCATGGTTACTGCATTGAAGATTTCCATGTACCCAACCAAGACGGCTTCCTCAGCGTTGCCACCTTCAGTGACCCAGAGGTGCGTGGCTCTGTGCGACAGCCTCTGCGCCATGGCGGCGAGCGAGCTTGTAGTCTTACAGGTCAGCACCACGCTAACCATCTGGCTGGCAAGGCTCGCCGAGAACCCAATTCTCCTGCTGCTGAAAGTCGTAGACCTTGGAAAAGGCACAATGCCATTCTCGACCTCCTCCCGCACCGATGCCATTTGCTTTTGTCAATACCACTCTGGGTGTACTGTAAGTTCAACTATGTGTAGTTGGGATGCAAAAGACTGTTTTGCCATCTCAAAATGCCTACTTGCTTGCGCCAAAGAGGTGGGCGTTTAGCTTCAAATGAGCAGAGATTTCAGGCTATAAAAGAGAGCTATTCCTCAGACACTTCCTCTGTGTAACATCCTATATTTCAGAGTTATTTGAAGCCTTTTAAATAGAATTCGCCATTTCGATTTTTCTAGAATTAATTCAAACTTCAAAAGAATTTTTATGAATTAAAAAAGATTTAATATGACTAAATTAAACTTTAACATTTTTGAAAATATTTTATTTCGGTTCCTTGTGTCTTAAGGAATTTTCTAGATTTATTTGCTATTTTCTAGAGCTCAAATGAATTTATTTAAAATTTTGAAATTAGAAAAAAGTATAAAATCCTAAAAGGCCAAGTGGGTCGAAGCCCACCAGCCAACCCGACCCGCCGTTCGGCCTAGCCCGACCTATCCCACCTATGCCAAGCGTCGAGCATTCGTGCCCGTGCCCAACCACCAGATGGTTGCCACACGTCGCTATTTTGGAGTGTCCGCATCGCTCGCACTCATCCTGGCCGCTCGTCCCTTCCGAGCCACTGACAGGTGGGGCCCACCTGTCAGGCCTTTCGTCTCGTCCCAGACTCCGTTTGCCATCTTCGTTGCGAACACTGTCACTGCCGTACGCGTTCATCCTGCCTCGGTGTGCGTGCCCAACAGGGACTCTCGATCGTCTCCGAGCTAAACCAGCCTCGACGTTCGTGCCATTTAAGAGCGCCGTCCCTCTTGTTTTTCGCACCCACAGCCAACCTCGCTGTGCGCTCTCGTCGCCCGTGCAGCCCGCTGCCTTGCTCTGCCTTGCCGCTAAGTCGCTGTCATCTTTCGCTCCAGCAGCCGTTGCCTTCGTCTCTACCGCCATTCGCCATTGCCGACGTCGTCGATTCATTCATCGTCATCATCGTCATCTTCCTCGATGCCGGTGAGCACCCTCGCCTTGATCGCGTCATCGTGCCTCACCAGCCGAGCCCCGTCGTTGCTTCGATCCACGTGCCGATGCCTCAAACCACGCACTCACCCACTCCAGCTCGACCGCGCCGTCCTCACCGGCCGAACCCTGCTGCCACCTTGATCTGCATGCTGATGCCTCGAACCACGTGCCCGTCCACACCAGCTCAACCATGCCGACCGTGTCCCTTCTTCTTCGTGCACCGAGTCCATCGTGAGCCATGTCTCTAATTTGTGGGACCTATTGATCAGATCTACTGTGTCATAGACCCGTAGACCATGCCACGCAAGTAGTCGAATCAGCAGCCACATCAACATCCACGTCAGCCCTAATCCGACATGTCAGCGCCACGTCAGCACCCGAGCAGTCCCTTGTGCCACGTCTGCGTGCCACGCCATCTGCTAGGTGTCATGCCACCTCACCTTGCCATCTCAGCCTAAGTGCCATATGTCATGCTAAGTGTTATGCCATATCAGCCTAGATGCCCAGTTAGCCCGCCATGTCGATGCTAACGTTATAATTAGGATTTCCTTTAGAAAAATAAATCCAGCAAATCTTATTTTTCCTTTTTCTTTAGATTTAGATCTTCGAAAGTCCATTCTCCTCCGTCCTAATTCCGATTGACCCGATTTATTTTTCCTAAATCCATTTAAATTTGAGCTCTATCTTTTGGTTCTGATTTTGTAGTTTTTTAGTTCATTTGAAATTTATTTGAATTTATTTTGTGTCTTGTTCATTTACTCTCTCGTTAGATCACATCTTCAAAGGAGCGGGAGCACCACCAGAAGATCAAGAATTCATAACTGAGTAAGGCCAAAGTAAGTCGTATCCTTTATCATGTTGAACATAGTTTTTAAAAATATTATGTATTATTTTGTTTTAAATTATTATATATTGCTATTCCATTACAAACCTTTGTATTGGTAGTTAATAACCTGTTTCATTACAAGTGCGTCTCCAAGAACCAGTATGTAACGCCCCCAATTTTTGGGAACAGGGACATCGTACGGCCTGCAACAGCCCAGGAGTTCTGTTGCGGCTCAACAGTGTATCATGCCTACTCACGAACAATTAAAAGAAGTTAGTTTGATTGAAATAAGGTCTAATGGCCAGTTTTAATGACAATACGGGCGTCCAAGCCCAAACCGTAACTTACATACAGAAGAGTCGAAGAAAACTCCACAGGAACGCTTGAGTGTGGTCGTAACCCTAATGCGAAATCTTGAATTGCTTCCTTTTTCTTCTGGTATCTGTTGGGGGAAAATTATGCAAGCCTGAGTACTCCGACCCCGTACTCAGCAAACCACATGTGGAAAATGCTATATAACTATATGCCCAGATTCTCAAGGGAAGGAAGTATAGTGTTTTATTAAGAGGTGGATGCAATTTTATTTGCAAACGAATAAACTTTTAACACAATTGCTCCTTAAGATCAGGGTTTTTCTGTTATCAGATAAAATATCATCATTACTCAATTTAACAACCTCAGAAACACTACTTATGCCTCGTTGTTGGAATCACCCAATTAACACAGCTTCATTAACCGGAAGCACGGCGTATTCGAATACCATTTATTTCACTCTGCAGAGCTGCCCTGCTTTACCCACAAGATTTCTTAACCCACGTCTGGCATTAAGAAAACATGGCTTTTTGCTGCTCAATTCTTTATATAGTCTCTACCTAGTAGACTTCCTCAATAAGCCCAGGCCACTCCTGACTTACACCAATAAGCTCAGGATACCTCTGACTTATCTCAGCCTACTATTGTGCGACTCACATAACACATGATCGAGGTTCGATCGATCGGTCGATTGTTCAAATAAAATAACCAACTTCCATACGGCCTACTCACCCTTCCGTATGGACTCAAGACGGTGCCTCGCATCTGCGTCTGTAGAGGTTCAATCGAACTTGAGCAGCTACTAGACCAGGGTTGACGTATCAACACTTGTGGTTGGGCGATCACTGTGTCTCTTACTTAGCACAAGGTTCTTGCCCTTATCTTTTTCCCGAGGTCCATGACCTCGGGCTCGTGGTAAAGCGGTGGGCGAAGTCCTCCACGGACCTCCACACCATTTTTACCCTAACTTGCACACTAGCATCACCGGCCTAGGGTACGGTGTCCCATACCACCCTACCCTCTCCGGGTTTTTCAATTCTACCGACCAACGGCCAGAGTCACTTAGTAGTGTAACATGTTGAATGAAATGATATTGTATACATTTATATCATATGTTAATTCTTACTAAGGTTGTCAAGGTGAATATGGCCATCAAGGTAAATAGGGCTATTTATCAGTGGTAGGATTATCTAGATAACATGCCATTCTAAACCTTTGTTTTAAGCAATTATCAGTTCGCAACTATCAATAATGAAAATACATTAAATAATTAATGTAAATTTCATGGGATTCAATATGATCAAAAACATGTGACTTGCCTTGCAGACTTATGATTTCGACCATTTCGTATTCTTCGATTTCTGGGCCTTGATCTTGATCTGAAGCTTCGTCTTGAATCAGCTGATCCTCGACGTCACGTGCTAGCGTAAAATAAAGAAAATTAATTTAATTCCACGCTCGACGAAAAATGAGCTAGGAATAAAAATAGAAATAACAAAATAAATTCAACAAAATTCAATTAAAATAGGTTTGGGATTTTTGGAGGCTTGGTATGAATATTTGGAGCTAAGTAATGGATTGGCGGGCTCGAAACGGATCTGGGGAGCATAAACATGCATTTTTGGGTTCGGGTCAAGTACTATTTCTCTGGCTCGATCGGGTACTGTTCTCTTGGCTCAGCTAGCTGGTTCGGTGCGATCAACTCGGCTGGCGGCCGGGCGCACCAGCGCGGCCGAGCCGCTCAATTCAACCGAAGTCGGCCTGGCTCAGTCGTCTTCCTCCCTCAAACCGCACGCGCGCAGAGGAGCAGGGGAGGCGGGCGGTGGCTGCCGGCGGCGGTAGGGTGGACGGCGACGGCGGTTGAGTGCATGGGCGGACTCAGCGTGACACAGGGGTTCCATTTTTTGTGCTCGCGGGTCCGGTGGTGGCGGCAATCGCCGGTGGCGAGGTCACCTCCTCCACGGCCATTTTTGAAATTGAGGGTTCATGGGAACTTCTTTGGGTAATTGGGTTGGCATTAGAGCTTCACTAGGGTGGGGGGAAACTCGGAGAAGCATTGGTTTTAGCTGGGGAAGCACGGGTGAGGCTGGCCACGGCGGGCAGTTTCGGTGATGGAGAGGCTTACGACGCCGGAGAAGGAGGGTGCTCGGGAGGTAAAGGCGACCGTTTGGGGAGACTCTGGGGAAGGTTGGGGAGCTACTGGAGGGAGCAATTTGAAAGTGGGGTTGCGGGAGACCGACATTGCTCTAGGGCTCAAAATTGCGGATTCTCACGATTGCCGGCGATGGGGAGGATGGCCGGGGCTCTGGGGCGCTCGGGGAGCTTCAGGGAGGCGTGGAGTTCACCGTGAGGGGGTCGGCTGCTTCCATACGCCACGGGAGGCGGTTGGCACCGAGGCGAGCGGGCAGTAGCCGGGCAGGAGCGCGGCGAGGCAGGCGCAGCTGGCCGGGCAGCCATTAAGGCTTGGCAGGGGCAGGGGAGGCGACGTGGGAGGCGGCGGCGGCTGGCACAACGCGCTGGCTTGGGGAGGAGCCAGAAGGAGGCGCGGTGGCAGAAGGGCGCAGGCGGCGGGGATATTTTCGGCGGATGAACAGTGGGCGTGTGAAAACAGGTGGAGGGGAGGAGATGCTTTAAGATTGGTGAAAATTTGCTTGAAGATTAGTGTATATTAGGTTCAAAAACTCAATTTGCAATAGAATTTAAAAATGCAATTAAACTTCAAATTTTTGAAAAATTCAGGTTATTACACGGTACACCACCATGGTGGATCTCTCGCAAGCATAGGCGAATGAGGTTGTCTCCGGCGGCGGATCTCCCAGCGACGTGGCAGCTATCCTCCATGGTGCCGGTGCGCCCAATTTAGGTGCAGGACAGGAGAGGCGTGCACCGCCGCAACGTCGTGCACCTGGAGGCCGGAGGTTTTTGGGTGCCGCCAACCCTCGGTTCTGTACTGGAGCGTGCGCCGAAGGGAGGTTGCGAAAGGGAGCGACGTCGAGGTGCGATGACGACGGAGAAGCTTCGAGGCACGACGATGACGGAGAGATGTCGAGGCACGATGCGACGGGTCGGGCGAGGAGCCGGGGATGGGGACGGAGGCGATGGGGAACTGGGAATGAATCGGGTGATGACGAACAGGGCGAGCATTGATTTTTTTTATTCTAGACCAGCGTTAAGCTGAGTTATCGTTTTTAATTGTGTTAATTCCAGAGGAAAGAATTTGAGGGTACGGATCGAGAAGATGGATAGTAGGATTCCCATCATCCAGGCTCTTCAATAGTGTCATTTTAGTAGTCTTTTAGCTTATCATATCAATAAATTTCTAGATAAAGAAGAGAAGGTGAGAAAAAAATACGATATTTCTTATGCAACAGACAATATGAATACACAAATCAACATAAATGACAATGAAGTGTGAGGAGAAATATGATGAAAAGAATATAAAATAGTTAGAGAAATTAATTTTAGAGATGAATTGTTGAAGATGTTATCTCTAATGCTATTTTTAGATAAGAACCAGCCCCACTCATTTCGGCTTCTCTGTTGAGTTTTTGGCTTCTAACTTTAGTTTCTTAATTTCATCTTTTCTATTTTTAACTTTTTTGGGTTTTTGCCATTTTTTCGTCTTTCTTTGTATTGTCCATGATGAGCTAACCTATTTTTTTATTTTTAAAAATTTTAAAATTTAATTACGCAAAAAAACCAGTAGCTACAGTGCAAAATAAATTAGCTATAATACGGTAATACCAAACAGTGAAAAATAAGTCATAAGCTACTAAAAACCCCAAATAAGCAAGGTCTAAGACAACCTTAAAAATAAACTATTATTCATTCCCTAATAGCAATCAAGGTGTGTCATTAAGTGGCAATTAAGGTGTGCCATTAAAGGGTGCAGTAAAATCTTGACGGGATAACGAATGGTAGCCATCTGATCAAAAGAACGAACGATTGAGATCGAATGTGTTAAAGTGTGATCGCGAGCTTTTTAAACACTACTTTTTCATATTAGTATAGATAATTCTGATGGATATCCTAGTCATTTTCTCAAATATTTCTTAATTTCACCGCCCTTAATTCTTATACAAAATCAAATTACTTCCTTAGTCCCTACACAACATCAAAATATGTTTTACATTTCTCAACGGAGGGGTACTCTTTACTATTCGAATACTCTTTAAAAGGAAAACAATACAATATGGAACACGAACGAAGAAGAGAACAACAATAAAGTCAAATGAAAAATGGAAAGAAGATAGGTAATAGCAGTCGGGAAATTCATGACCCAATCAGTTGAGCAACTCATGGCGAGAAAGCCAGCAACCAGAACCTGACGACATGGGCGGCGGCCTCCCCTTCCTTCTCGGCTCCGAACACCCACGCACTCAGTATCTCTTTCTTCCTCAGGTCACAGCACACGAGCTTCCCCGGCGACCAGAGGTACACCACATCCACCATCTCCGGGTGCAACGCCAAGAGCTTGACCTCACTTGCCCCGCACCCGCCATTACCGATCATGTCGCTGACCCTTGCCGCGTGCGTCAAGCTACATTGCCATGAGCTCGAGTCGTCGAGCACCCAGACCTTGAGCCGCTCGCCGTCGCTCTTGGCGTAGTGGAGCCGGCCGCGGCAGTGGACGAGACGCGCGCCGGCGTCCACGTCCTCAGGCAGCTGGACGAGCCCGCGCGGCGCCATCGTGGCGAGGTCCATGCAGACGGCGCTGTCCGGGTACGCGAGCACGTGGAGGAAGCCGCCGCGGTAGTGCATTGTAGCCGACAGAGACAAGGCCTCCACGCCGAACCACGCGTCGCGCTCGGCCCACGCCCCGGCAGCCGACGAGAAGACCTCCACGGTGGCGCCGTGCTCCTGCCACGCGACGAAGCAGACGACGTAGTAGTGCGGGGAGCTGCACGGGTCGAACGCCAGAACGGCGAGCTGCGCCTCCCTCCGGGGGCTGGGGATAGCGGCCCACTTCCTCGTCGTGGGGTTAGCGGAGTAGAACGCCGACGGCGCGGCGACCGACCGGTAGAGGAGCAGCCCGTTGCAGGCGTCTACGAGCTTCGCGGTGGCCTCGAACGGGAAGAAGCTCATGTCGGAGTAGTCGAGGCCGCCGGAACATACAGTAGCGTACCTTGGCCTGTTGCCGTCGCCACCGTTGTCGTCGTGTGTGACGTGCACGAACAAGCCGGCGGTCAGCAACGGGAGCCTGCGGCGCAGGTAGTCGCCGGAGATGAGGGCGCGCCATGACCGGGAGACGCACTTGAATCTCGCCAGGGACTTGAGAGGGAGCCTCGCGAGAATCTCCACGAGCAAATCATCACTGAAGTTCATCTTAAACTAATTTCTCTCACAAATCACAACTGTGGAGTTCTAATTGAAGAAAGGCATTATTTGCCATGTATGATCGAGTTTGGTCGTGCATACGTTCATTTTGACGAGTATATATAGTACCATTTTTGGACTCCCAGTTCCTTACAAAACTTGATTGCCGCCCACATTAATGGGATGCAGGCCAATCGATTAATGAACAGACCTGCCTTAGAGCATCTCCAACAGTATAAGCTAGTTACTAACTCTAAGACAATTTCTTCAATAGTATTAACTTTTAGCACATAGCTCATAACATAAATAGCCTCACATAAACTCTCACATAATCTTGGAATGTGTGTATGAGACTATCTCTTGATCAAGAGATAGTTTTTCTCTCCCTTCTATTAAAATATGAAATAATATGCTTAGAGCTAGCTCATAAGTCACTATTGAAGATGCTCTTAAGATTGCTAATCAACCAGGTAAGCAATATGATTAGGCTGGATATCATTGCTATAAATGAAACATGCACTAATATAATGATGCTGCAACTGATGTGTGCAAGTCCATTTTTGAGATCTGGAACAAGGGAACCCACTAAGTTTCCCGATCGGAATACATATATGCTCCATTAGCATTGATAGCTACAGATAGTGGTCTAGTATATGTTCTGCGTACACTCTTGCACGTAGTTACATGATTACAATACGGCTATAAACATACAAAAACACGAGCACAAAGGCCTTCGGATTAAATTTGAGATGTGTGTCTGATTTCAGATTAATCCAATAGTTCAACAATATGATATATTCCTAAGAATCATGTTTTTTAATTAAGAAAAAAAGAAACATCTAAGGTGTCGCTCGGTTGGACTGAAATAAACTGGTTTATAGCTAATATTATACTGTAGCGGCTGGAATTACACTGTACCTAATTGTGGTTTATTGGCGTAACAAAATTTAAAAATAAAAAATAGGTTAATCCATCATGGACAATGCAAACGAATACGAGAAAAAAGAACAAGCAAAAAAGCTAAAAAAATCAGAAAAAACGAAATTTAGGAATAATGAAAAATAATTTAGAAACAAAAAACTCAAATTAAAAATGAGCGGAGTCTAAATTCACGCAGAAAAGAATTTGATCTAAGACGATAGAGGTGTAGTACATACGTACTGTCCACCAGCTAACCTACTCTTAGTTCCTAGAGAAAGAGAGAAACAATTCAGGACAGAGTCAATCATCTGTGCAGTTTTGCACCACCAATATTTTCAAACAATAACAGTATGGCACCACCAATATTGTACCACCAATATTTTCTTATTTGCACGTTATTGTACTTTAATGGCACCACCAATTTCGTACCACCAATATTTTCTTATTTGCACGTTATTGTACTTTAATGGCACCACCAATATTGTACCACCAATATTTTCAAACAATAAAATAGCACAAGATCACACGTTGCTTGAGATTATAGCTTATAATTTATAATTTTTCTCGAACAAATAAATAAAATAATTTCTCAGCTACTATTTCGAAGACTTATGAAGACAATCTTTTCAAAAACAGTTTATCAGCATTCGGTTCATTCACATAAACGCTCATGCTATAATTAAAGACCATCAGTCATAACTATAAACCATATATAAACTACAGTAAAAAACTAACACACTCATCTGAAAATTACCGATTTTGAGTTTCCAATCCAAATCCGTAATCGCTGATTTACGACAGCACCTTTGCATACACGTATGTAGTGACAGAGGTGCAGAGGATAGCTAACCCGTGCAGATCGAGCTCCTGACAGCAAGACACCGAGAAAAACATATTAGAAACGCACGTTATGATTTCTTAAGGGAAAGAACAACCTTACCTGAGGTTTAACAAATTTTCTACATATTTATTGTCGGTATCATGGACCTTTTGTTTTTAAAAAAACCTGGATATGGTACACACTACACCATGTACTCACAATCCTCCATCACTAATCGGCTGACTTTCTCGATGGTGACCAATCACAATGACAAGGCACGAGAATTTTAGACATAAATGACATTGTAGATCATCGAAATTCTAGATATAGCCTCTAAACATCAGTTTGGGATTAAACATACAAAAACATGAGCACAAAGGCCTTGGGATTAAATTTGAGATGTGCGTCTGATTTCAGATTGATCCAATAGTTCAAAAATATGATGTATTCCTAAGAATCATGATTTTTAATTAAGAAAAAAAGGAACACCTAAGGTGCCACTCGGTTTGGCTGAAATAAGTTGATTTATGGCTGAAATTACACTGTAACTAATTGTGGCTTATTTGACATAACTAAATTTTAAAAAATTAAAAATAGGAAAAACAGGTTAGTCTATTATTGACAATACAAACGAATATAAGAAAAAAAGAACCGCAAAAAAAGCTCAAAAAGCTATAAAAAGATAAAATTTAGAAATAATAAAAATAAGTTAAAAACTAAAAAATCAAGTTAAAACGAGTGAAGCCTAGATTCACATAAAAAGAATTTGACTAAGACGATAGAGGTGCAGTACATACGTACTGTCCACCAGCGAACCTACTCTTAGTTCCTAGAGAAAGAGAAAGAGAAAGAGAAAGAGAAAGAGAAAGAAAAACAATTCAGAACAGAATCAATCGTCTGTGCAGTTTTGCTTTATTTCCTGGTCGTGCCTTGTAGTTGTGACTGGTCACCATCGAGAAAGTCAGCCGATTAGTGCTGGAGGATTGTGAGTACGTGGTGTAGTGTGTACCATATCCAGATTTTTTTTAAAAAAAACAAAAGGTCCATGATACCGACAATAAATATGTAGAAAATTTGTTAAACCTCAGGTAAGGTTGTTCTTTCCCTTAAGAAATCATAACGTGCGTTTCTAATATGTTTTTCTCGGTGTCTTGCTGTCAGGAGCTCGATCTGCACGGGTTAGCTATCCTCTGCACCTCTGTTTCACTACATACGCAGTGGCGGAACTGGGGTCAGGGGCCACGGTCCCCCCAAGCGGCGAAATTTTTTTGGACTCCCCTAAGCAGCCCAGCCCAGCACAGAAACAAAAATGTCATAGAGAGGAAACATCGTAGACTCAGCGTCTCGCGTAGTCGTGTGACTCGCCAGTCGCAACTCGCGTCGCTTCCAGTTCTCCGCGCGATCAGCGGACAGCGGCGGAGAGCAGAGGCGTCGAGGCGTCACCGCGTCAGGCCGCCAATCGCCATCCCATCGGCCGTATTTGTCTGGCCCCCCTTTATCATTTTACTGGTTCCGCCACTAACATACGTGTATGCAAAGGTGCAGTCGTAAATCAGCGATTACGGATTTGGATTGGAAACCCGAAATCGGTAATTTTCAGATAAGTGTGTTATTTTTACTGTAGTTTATATATGGTTTATAGTTGTGACTGATGGTCTTTAATCATAACGTAAGCGTTTGTGTGAATAAACCGAATGATGATAAATCGCTTTGAAAAGATTGTCTCTATAAGTCCTTGAAATAATGACAGAGAAATCATTTTATTTATTTATTCGAGAGAAGTTATAATAATCTCAAGCAACGTGTGATCTTGTGTTATTTTATTGTTTGAAAATATTAGTGGTGCAAATAAGAAACCACTTGCTATGCAAACTCTAATCATAAAACTAGCAGCCGCCACATCTCAAAAAATATATAAAAAAAAATGCAGCCATCGGAACATGATTCCACGGATGGCTGGAAATAACTTTGATACACTAGAAATTGTTGTTTGCCGGGCAGCCCAGGTTGATTACGTGTGAACATTTTACCAGAACGAAAGCTCGTTAGGGCCTATGGGTCGACGAGGCCATTAGCTAGTTTAATTGCATATTGTTTATTAAACTATAAAAGAGGACCTCCACTTATATAAAAAGGGTACGGGCTCTCATCGTATACATAACCCTACGGAAAGAAAGATCAATGAAGAGAGAAAAGTAGGACTACATCTTGGTGTTCTGTCTGCTTTAATTCTTATTTGCGAGTTGAGAGGTTCGATCATCGGTAACATGACCTCGATCATACAACACGACCTCGATCATACAACACGTTATCAACATAATAACACTCTAAAACGAAGGCTCCATGGTATGTTGCTTTGATATAGTTTTCAATTCTACTATGTTGTGACGCCTTTCTTTCTCATAGTTTAGTTTTCTACTATTATGCATCATCGCTACCTTTCCCACTTGTCGGACTGCGTGCGCCACCGCGCTGACGGTGTACGCCTTTGCATGCAAGCAAGGGGAGGAATGGGGCCACCGATGTGACTGTCACCGTCGCCTCTCTAGGCCAGAGTGTGAGAGGAGGGGGAACGGGGTCACCGGTGAGATCCGTCGCTGCCTCCCTATGCCAATGCGCGAGGGGAGGGATGAGGTCGCTGAGGAGCGCCGCTGTCGTGCCGACCGAGGGTGGGGCGGGCGCATGCTACTGCCTCCGCCTTCACCCTAACACGGGTGAGGGGGAGGGCCATCGCGTTGCCACCTCTTGCTGATAGGAGAGGAGGAATATGGGAGAGATGGAGGGCCCACATCCACTATCATCGCTGTCATTGTCATAGCTTGCTGCAGAGGCCGCCACCGCCTTATGGGTCACCTTCGGCCAGGTACTGGGGCCATGCTAAGTCGGGCTTGGGCATCGGCCGGCTAGGCTGGCATGGGCCGTGTGGGCCTGGCACCCCCACATGGGTCGTTTGCTTTGGCCATGGGTTGAAATCATCCCAACAACGATCCAGATCTAGTGGTATTCCATCTTGCCCTAGTAAATTTGCAGAAAAGCCTTAGGTTTTGGTAAATTATGCATAGGTTGTTGGTTTATTAAAAAGGGGTCCTTCCGGACCAAATTCTTGCAAAAGAGACCTGGAACTTTTTGGAATAAAGTAGGTTTTCCACTCAGTGGACTTTTGCAAAAAAAAACCTCGGATATTTTTTGGTTTATTTAATTTAGTGTTCTATACTTTTTAAAATACGGTGAATTGTTTTCTATTGATTGTTGAGTATAAAGGATGTTTTCTATGGCTGAGAAATTGATAGAAAATTATGGAAATTACTAGAAACTTGTTTTATTGCTATAACACATGTTTGACTCATGCGGTACATATTGTACCTATTTATTACCTCATGGTAATTAGTCTTGGTTGCTTTACTAAATGTAGGCAAGATGACCAAGAGGCACTTTGCTTGTTGGAATATGATGGCCGGAATTATCCAACATGGATAAAGGTTGTCGTGGGGTATCTTGACTTCCATGGACTCGAAGAAGCCATCACTAGAGGTGCCAAAAACTGATATTCAAAAGAAGATGGCTTGAGAGTACCTCCTTCATAAACTGCATTGGTTGTTGTGAGATTGATTCACATATGAAAATGACACACTTTGTATGTAGGAAGTCCTATGGATAGCTTTTGGAATGCCACAATGGATGAAACTGAATCTGTATATGAGACGACTAGAGAGTGTGTATGGCTTAGAAGAATAATTTGTCATATCCAAAAATCTTGTGGTGTAGAGGTGGATAAGACCCCCACAGTTCTCTATTAGAATAATGCAGCTTATATTACACAGATGAAGAATAGCTATGTCAAAATGCATATGACGAAGTATATATTTCTACCTATATGACAGCTTGAGAATGGAATATAGAAATATAGAAAAGTCAAATAAGTGAGAAGGATTTGTTTACCAAAGCATTGCAAGGAATATGTTTTGAGAAACATGTCCGTGGTATTGGTACGAAAAAACACAAATAGTTGTTTTCTTCAGGGAGTGATATATGACCTTTATATAGGTTCATCATTGGGACGAATAGATGTAGTACTTTTTCCCCCTTATTTGAGTTTTGTCTCAATGAGTTTTCTCAATTGAAGTTTTTAGTGAGACAATATGTATGTGTAATGGCAAGAATACGAACTATGTATTCTTTTCGTCTTACCCTTTTTCTCATTGGATTTTCGGGGGGAGTTCTTAATGTGGAATAATGTTGTATATCGGCCATATGAGACCCGATTGTGAATGTATATACGAACACTTAAACGAAAACTTGAGAGCTTCCATGTTGGTAACATGTCCTCCATCATACAACAGAAACAAGACATTCCTCGCTTGAGGCTCTACAAATGCTGTCTAGTTTAAATCCGTGTAGAAATCGGAAAGAGCGAAATTTGCAGCGTGGACTTTCGAGTTAACCGGGCTTCTGCCCAATTGGTGAAGAAACGAAAAGAATGCTTAAATTTCACTCTGCACAGTTGTGCTGGGCCACCCAAATCCAATCAATAGGACCACATGCACGAGCACACGCCTTCATCAGGTGCGTTCGGTTATCATAGTGACCCGGCTCACCAACCAAGAGGTCACATGTGATGAAATCATAGTAAATCCACGATAAAGCCTGTAATTACTGATACTCAATCCGTGACCGTTACAATCAGCTATATGTCCTCCTCTTCACAATCTTAATTAACTATGGCGATACTTCTTTCCTACATTATGCGGATACTTCACAAAAGTCACATACTAGTATCATATACTGTACCGAATACGGATATTGTTCCGATACGTATCCTGCACGTATCCCTTAATTTATGATTATTAAAAAAATATCCCGATACTTCTCTGATACCTCATCCATACTTTCCCGATACAGTAAATCTAATAAAACCTCATCCCTTCAGTCCTCACTCACATCCATCCAAATCCATCGGCCACCTCTACTCCTACTCCCTCCACGCTACTCCACCCACGCTGCCTCCCAGCCGCCTCCACGCCCGCCGCTTCCACGCATGCCGCCTCGGCCCATTGCTCCCCACCGCCTCCCCGCCACCTCCACGCCCGCCGCCTCGGCACACCACCTAAATGCCGCCTCGGCCCATCGCTCCCCGCCGCCTTGACGCCGCCTCCCCACCACCTCCACACCCGCCGCCTCCACACACGCCACCTCGGCCCATCGCTCCCCGCCGCCTGAATGCCGCCTTGGCCCGCGTGTTGCCAACCACAACTTGGGTGGCTATGTCCCTCCAAGTTACAACAAATTGAGGACAACTCTTCTTGTGCAAGAGAAGACACATGTTGAGCGAATGTTGCAGCCCGTATCGGTTCATTATATTGGTTTAAAGTTAGAATGGAGAACTGAAGAACTAAGCAATTTGCTACATCAATATGAAGTTATTCTCGGTTCTTTATAAGAATTCATTAATTTTTTTAATCTTTATTATATATACATACACACACAGACACACACACACAGGACGTTGAAATGGGGCACCAAGTATCTCTGTCTTTGGATTGCTTTTAGATGCATGCAAATGCAATGATATATAATATATCACGTAAACTGTTAACATTCATTAATTCAAAAAGGCATCGATTTGGAAATGAATTCATTGATTTAGCATGTTGAATCAATGATGGATGAAAAGTTTTAATTATGGATGAAAATTCTTAATTATAGAGTCTGGGCACTATGGTGCTTCGTTATTTATACTATATATACACACACGTATCACCGTATCGGCATTTTTGGAGAAATGGCGAATCGCGGTATCGCATATCCGTATCGGTATTGGAGTATCCGGGCAACATAGCTTCTTTCTTATTTGAGAATGAACTAGTTAAAGCGTTTGAAGAATGAGATCACGTCATTGTAGACGTAATCCTTGGCGCAGACGCCGATGTTGAAGTCGGCGTGCGCAAACTGGGGCAGGTACTGCACCGTCAGCCTGTCGCCGTCATGGCGCCGCAGGTCGTCGAGGAGGAGGCCGACGTCGACCGGGTCGGACAGCGAGTCCCGGCCGCCGTAGCTGAGGAAGAGCGGGAAGCCGACCGGTATGTTGGACAGGTTGTACGCCGGCGGGTCGACCTGGCCGTAGTTGGCTATGTTCAGGTCCGGCCGCACGTAGTCGTACTTCGTCAGCACGCCGTCGCGAACCGCTGTTGATACCAATTGAAACAGTAATTTTAATCACAGTGAGCTAAGAATCGAGCATGCATGTACTGGATTAGAAAAAAAAATATGATGAAGAGAAGATCAAGTAAGATACTCTGAGCCAGATGGACAATGGTTTTTGTGGATGTTGGCTGGGGTTCGTACTTGAGGAAGATGTCAACTGCTGAACTGTTCAGGCAGTAATTCTTCCCTGACATACATAGCATGGACAGATGAGAATAGCCGAAACTTTCCTTCTCTTGTTGCGAGGAAAGGCTCGTAGCAAAATTTTCCTCACCTGTGAAAGCTCCAAGGAGATCGTAGCAATTCGTTCCAGGTTTGCGGCAGATCGCCCTAACCAAGTTCGACACTGGAGGCCTACGCTCAACAAAGAAGAAATACGTCAGAAGAATAAAAAACGATCCCAACCTGAAGAATCTATCCGAAGGTAGGATCGAGAACGCCATACGATGTTGGGTTGAACTCGGCCACACCAAGGGAATCAGAGACGAGCTGTTTTGTAAGACAGTGCATGGTTGATCAGAACAGAGCTTAAAGCAAACAAAAACGATTCTTGAAAAACATTGCGACTGCAGTATCTGCACGAACGATATTATTCATCATTAAAAAAGCGAATGATGTTTCTTCAGCTACCTCTCCAACAAATGCTCTGGCTACTAGTATGGCAATGGGGCTCGTTATGTGGGACAGATAGGCGACTGGACTCAGCAGCGCAGCGGATTTCATCCTGTCAACCAGCCTGCCCTCCGAGAACGCCGCAAGCGCCACCAGTGTCCCCTGCAATCAGAAGCAGAGCTCGTGTCATGCCTTCACTCCTCACCAGGAAACAAATTTCGGATGAAATTTCGTCCCTTTTGGAGGGTACCGAAATGTGTTTTATTTGGCTAAACTTTAGCCGAATTCGGCTCTATTTAAAATTTGTTCAAATTTTATTCAAATTTTGACTAAATTTCATCAAAAATTTGATTTTTTTTCCGTCCGAAATTTCAAATGAAATGAACGAAATTTCAGATTTCATCCCTTTCGCTGGTGAACGAATTTTTTTTGCCTCCGAAAGTTTTAACCCTGCTCCTCACAACCACCATACGGTTTGTCTACCAGATTGTGGTTCTAGTTTTGATACTAGTGGTGAAGGAATATAGTCAACCATGGAGTGGCCAACGTAGTGTGGCTTCTGCCCGGTGTGGCTGCAGATATAGTCAACCATGGCAGGCATGTCGTTGATCACCAGGTCATCCCACGACCAGTTCCAGTAGCTCTGACGACGCAAGGAGTAGGAAAGGGAAAAGAAATGAATTAGCGCTCCAATTAGCAGACAGTTAATTGGACGTTACTAGGCATGCGATGAACAGGGAAGTTTTAAGTGCAAGAGTTGATCAGATCAGATCAGTTAAAACCAACCCTGCTTGATGGGTGGAGCGAGACGTGGCGGCGGCTCCACCTGGTGCCCCTGGTGTTGGCGATCCACACGTCGAAGCCATGGTCGGCTAAGATGCAGGCGAGTGACTCCTCCGGTGAGTTCAGTAGCCATGTCACGCCATCCTGCGCCGCATTAGTTCGGCGTAAGAATCTTCGCCGTCGTGCAGCTGTGCCACGCCTGGGCTCGATCCCAAGTAACCTCACTATCTCGAGACACTTTTCATTTGAACAGTTTCCTCTAGAGAGATACATGTACACGTACATATTCAGTGGTATTACATGTGTCTATGCCTTGAAGGTTGTTAAGCCTCTATTTAAAAATCTCTAGTGTATATACAACATACAACACATATATATATATACATCTACTGTACATGTTTATAAATAACCGTTGATCAGTACATGCGTATGTATCTATTTTGTTTTGAGTGAGCACCTGTGCTGAGCCCGAGGTTTGAACGCAACGTGGGCCCAGCCCGACCAGGCCGGGCAATCATTAGCCGCACGCACGGGCGCACGGCCCATGCGATGCGACACGCGCGGCGGCGTGGCCGTTTGGGAGCGATTGGAGCTTGGAAGGTTCCGGCATGACACTTCGGGCCTGTTTGGTAGAGATCCATTAACTTCAGATCCATCAAAAATAACTCTATTCCACGAATTTTTACCCAAACGCTCCAGCTCCACGAAATCTGGATCCACCAAAATACTAAATCTAGCTCCAGATTCATGAAATCCATGGAACACCTCAAGGGGTGCTCCACGAAACCTTGTTTCGTACCTACTCGTGGAGTTGGGTGGTAATTACCTACCTTTTACCACTGGTTACACACCCCATCCTATACCACCATAAAAACCATGGGCAAAACAGGTCATTCCCACCAAAAATTCAGTTTCGTGGATCTGGAGCTGCTGTGCAAGCCAAACAGTTTTATCTAGCTCCATGGTGGGATCCCAGATTCACGGTGGAGCTGTTTTTGGTGGATCTGTTGCTCCAGATTTATTTTTTCAATGGTGAAGCTCTGCCAAACAGGCCCTTCGTACTGCATGTCTCATGGAAGTAGTAGTACAAAGTTCCCCATGCAGCAGAAGACAAACACGAAACATCGATGCGCAGCGCAGCGCATTAGACGGAAACTAAACGAGCCTCTTTTCTTTATCTTCTAAAAAAATTTACTTTTTATTTTTTCTATGATTACTAGATTTTAAATGAAATATCGTTTTAAGGTGGAGTCTATAAGCTGATTTTAATATATATTGTAGCGATTTTATTTAGATCAGATAAAATCATATATGAGTTTCCCTTACCTCGTACTCTCTTACACAAACCACCTAAAAACACATAACCCACAGCTTAAAAAAACATACCCTAAATTTTAAGCTGAAATTGGCTGGTCAAGCTCAGAAACTGCATATATATTGATCCAATAAAAATGTAACTGACTAATACTACAGAGTCCACGTGGAAAAGCTACCATTAGTAAGGGAACAGAAATGCAGAACCCATGTGTTATCTTTGCACGCTTTCAGTATCCCGAATCAAGACTAGCACTCCCATCTGGCAATCTCACGAGGAGCATTGATCGATGTCCTGTTTTCTATCACTAGCTAAAACAGAAACACATATATTCCTTGTTTCCATTTGGAAGTATATTGAACTAAGCTAGGAAAAGTAAATTTTGCTCCACACACGCTCGCGCACTTTACAGTCAGCTAACAAGATATAGCTAGATAATTTTGCCTCGCTTCAAATGACTTTAACTTTTAATTTATAGTTTATTTAAGTCAAAAACCACATAAAATATATCAGCTTCTAATATCGGTTTATTTTGACTTTCCCCTGTTATACCTTTCCATTGTCCGTAACAATATAATGAGTTTTTTTTTAATTTTTTCTTACAAAAAGTTAACAGCCGGTAGAGATGGCAACGGGTAAATACCCATCGGGTATTGCCATTCCATACCCGTACCCGCTAGGTGTAAATTTACCCGTCGGGTTACCCGTATCCGCACGCGGGTAGGAAAATTTACCCATACCTGTACCCGCGCGGGTATTACTACCCGACGGGTAATCCGTACCCGCAAGCACACCCGGTTCAACACATAAGAATATCATCAATTTAGACATTCATTAATCATACATGCCAAGCACAAAAGCGTCTAATGATCAAAATTAGTACATCACATAAACATATTTGACATGACCATATCAACATATGACAAACAAATAAACAATCAACAACAAGTGGATAATAAAATTAACATTTGAGTGAGATGTCTAGCCTAATGCGGGTATTCATTACCCGCGGGTAGGCGGGTATGGGTGGTATATACCCACACCCGCACCTGCCTACCCGGCGGGTAGAGGATTTCGCCCAATAACGTACCCATGGGTACATAAAATTTTTCATACCCGTCTCTTTATCGGGTAAAACCCGTCGGGTATTCGGGTATTGAGTACCCATTGCCATCTCTAACAGCCGGTATAATTTAATTTTAGCTAAAAATCAAAAACTACAATCACAAGCTTAAATTTAACGCTAGTAGCTAGCTGGAGCACCACCAAATACGTGCACCGGCCGGCATGACGGCATCGTAGGGTGCTAAGCGCATGAAGCTGATGAAAAGGACAGGTACCAAAAAAGAATGTGTGGCGCCATGCATGCGTACCACGAGAACTCCATGCTGCAGAAGCACCGGCTGGCCCGCTCCGCCCCACCCGCCGGCCCCGCCGCGGCGGCGGCGGCGCCCCTTCGGGATCCTTTGCAAGCCCAAGATGTACCCGTCCTCCGTCGTCACCTATACCCAATAAATTAACGATCTTGATGCATGCACAGGCGTTAATTTGATACATTCACGGGGTGTAATTAAACACTTGATCATGTCAAGATCGACCGATTCAAGAAATTACACCTCATGCTCTTCGCAGGCGTAGCCGAGCTGGGCCACGGCCAGTGCGCAGGCGCCGCTGGCAATGTCGCGCTGCCTGATGGGGTCGCCGCCGTTCATGACGCGCGCCCCGGCGAGCTGCAAGGAGAGGAGGACGGCGACGGCCACCGCCACCACGGCTAAAGGCGAGGAGAAGCCATGCTGATCTGCGGGGCTCATGTTGGCGCCGCCGCTGCGTGCCAGTCTGCCACTGCCCTCTAGCTGGTAGCTGCAGCTGGCGTGTGCTTAGTGCGATTGAGGAGTGGACGCATGGCGCGTATTTAAAGTGCAAGCAAATGGAGGGTTAGTGACTATGATGTATAGGCTCCGCTCGGTTGGGCTGAAAAGCTGTGGTTTATGACTGAAATTACACTGTAGCAGCTGAAATTTCACTGTAGTTGAAGGTGACTTATTTGGTGTAATTAAATTTAAAAAATTTAAAAATAGAAAAATATACTAACTCATCATGGACAACGCAAACGAATACGGAAAAAAAAGAACCGGTAAAAAGCTAAAAAAACAAAAATTTAGAAAAGATGAAATTTATAAATAGTGAAAAATAAACCAGAAAATAGAAGCTGAAATCGAGACGAACAGGATAACGTGTTGTGTGTGTGTGTTGGAATGGATCGGCCGGTGCGTGAGATTCTTGGTCTTCGCCGCTTACTTCAACGTGACACCTCTTCTAGCTCTGGGGATGAGCACGAGCCATGCACCCACTTTAATTCCGGGGGAATTTATTTGGCGTAAGTGCATAGCTGCGTGTGTCTTCAAAATTTGTCTCCGTAAATTATGAGTAACCTGTAGCCGCAGCACTTGGCCTCTCAAAAGGAGGGAGAGGATCATAACTCTGAAAATGGAGAAACAGGATTGATGTCCCAGTCAGGTAACTTAAAGTTATATATTCAACGCAATGCTTTGCACCAGCTAGGATTATATGATGTGCATTAACATAGCAGAAACTACTGCAACAATTTCACTAGCAGCAGCAGTATATCCATGCATGGTCCTCCTTCCATCCTACAATATAAATTCCTGTTATTGGGAAACGTCGTCCCTACAACATAAGTTCATTGCATATAATAAAGATATAGTTATTGTAATATTTCCATCATATACCTCTCTTTTAATGCTGAAGAAATGGACAAGTAATGATCGTTGATCGGTTGTTAGTGAGGGAGAGCCTTAGGAGGATCGAACATAGAATGGTTAAGGGAGTGCGAGCGCATGTGTCCTCCTCTTTAAAGACACAAAGCATCGCCATAGGAAAGGATCACATGTTGGGTCATAGAGCTTTTTCGAGCTGTACCTGGTCGGGTAGATGAAATAGTGATTCTCCGACCAAAGGGTACTCGGGACGTGTTATACCATAAGCTATTATAACACTGGTTTAATGTCTATGATTACATATTAAATTGGCTCTTTAATAGATTATTTAATTATCATCAATTGTAGTATGTCATTTAATATGTGTATGCATGGTCCAATGACATTAACTTTTTTTCTAGATTTAGTGTCTTCTTGTTTTATGTATATAATGTAGACAGAGGGAGTAGTTAATAGTGTGACATACAGTACAATAAGAATATTTTACTTTCCTTGATGTCGTTACTATATGGTGGATTCTTTTAGACTGTAACTTATGGTTTAATTTTTTGAATTCTGAGTGTTTACGAGAGGCAATACGCAGAGGAAAATAGTTGCATACAATTTTGGCCAGTACAGTTAAACTCAGTACTACACTTTTTACTACAATCTATCTATTGATCTCGCTTTTAAAAACACATAGTTTAAAAGCTAGTTAATATAGTATAAATTAAAAGCCATAAGTGAAAAGAACTTATAGTGTGACATGTGTAGTCAGAGAAGTCACAACACTGTCTCATGGGAGTTCTCTCCATACTACGCGGTCAAATGCTAATCTGGTATAACCTTCCTATAGTTAAATGCTACAAGTATTTTATTCAATTGAACAGTATACCCCAGTGTACGTACATGATACATCGTGGGAGCTGTTTTATGTTTCACAGTATTTGCCATAACCAAATATAATACGAACATTTTTTTAGAGTATCCATCTATGGCACCTTCACCACTATACTGTCTGCAACAACAATTTACTAGCTTAAGAGCTCGACATTTATAATAGTAATATCAGCAGCAGCCGTGTCCACCAGATAACATTTCCAACATGACCTGAAAAATGAGCACACAGCTGTTTGATCGTACACGCAGCCTTTCAGGTTTTCTCGGGTTCAGAATTCAGACGCCACCGGCGGAGCGCGAGAGGTCCCCAGCTCTGAAACAGAAGTGAGAAACGGACATGCATCATGCAAGCAATCAAGCATCGACCTGATCCCTTCAATTTGCTCAGACTCAGAGAGGCATCTGCCTGTGCGAGTCTTCAGTTCTCTCGTAGCAACAAGGCTTCGAGTAGCGTTCATGCCTGCTTCTTGGTAACTGAAAGAAAGCGCATGCGCGGCAGCATGGTCCTGCGCGTATCTGGCTCCTCAAGAACTGAACATTCCGGTCCTTGGAAAATGGAGAAGCGTGTGCGTACGCTGCTCCTGCGTTCACATTCTCTGGCTTTCTTAGTGCAGAAGACAGTGCTCGTGTCACTGATCGAATTGCTTCAGTGGCCTGCTAGCCTGCTGTGTGATTGACATCTATCAGTGTTTGTTGTTGCTGCTGCACTGCTACTTTGGTGCGTCGATCACTCGAAAGAGTGTATAAAACGTGTAAATCTGTAATGCGTTGGTTGGTGCAATTGTCTATCGATAAGCTAGCTAGCCAATATCCTCACACAAAAAGAACGCAATTAGGAGAGATGAAATTGAAGGATTAGATGTTTGCCTAAAGTTGACAATCTTTGGTTGGCAAATTTTGCACTGCTCGATCCACTACTGCTTCTAGTCATTCTACTCTTTTGTGGCTTCCAATAACATACCTTTTTTTTACCTTTACCGGGGCCGGAACCAAATGTCAATGTTTTTTCCCTTCTGAACATCGGTGAACTTCATTTCAGACAGAATTCAGACTCTCTGCTCGAAGAAGTAAACTAGGTTAGCTGGCATGCGTGTGGACGCCATTTTAGGCTCGATCAGGATGGAGCATCTCCACACATACAGCAGGACCATCGATCGTCTATATCATGTAGTACCGCCAACAGTCCAAGCAGTTGATGAGTGCACGTAATGTGGGCGGTCGCTGAGAAGTTGCATGTACACACTCAATCATTCATCAACTCCAAGGCAATAACGATCTAGGAATTGAAAGAATGATGCTCTGTTCGACGTGTCCAACGCAGATGATGAAGTAGGAGTGCTTCGCCCTTGAGGCAAGCTAGGAGCAGAAAAGGCAAGGTTCTTGGAGATGATGAATGAATATGTGAAACAATGTGGATGTTCTCTATATGTTGTGACGAGTAATTGATACTTTGGTTTGATTAGATTTGAAGTTTGCCTTTGAAGATTTGAAGTTATCTTGATAAGCCAGATTATCCGAATAGGACGGATCATCCATGCGGGGCAGATGATCCATGTTTGTAACACCCCATTTTGTGGCATTTTGAAATTTTTGGAATAAATTTGCCTTTTGAGCATAATTCAAATTTTGGCAAAAGCAAAATTCAATTCAGATACAAAACTAAAATTGAAATTCAAACTCAAATAAAAAAGGAAATGCAAATCAAAATTCAAAAACCTGGTTTTGGGCCAGCCTGATTTTCCTTTCCCTCCTCCCTCTCCTTTCCTCGGCCCGGCACCATTTGGCTCACTCGGCATGCTTCCGTGCCATCCCATCGCTCTGCTGCACCCATGTCGCAGTGACGCTAGCCGCCACTGGTCCCCATGTCATGCCCCTACCACGCCTACAATGCCCATACTGCCGTGTCACCACCGCACCTTGCATCTCGCCTCCACCGGCTATAAAAGCCACCCAAAGCCCTCATCGCCTCCTCGAATCTTTCCCCTTTATGCTTCTCTTCTTTCCCTTCCTTCCTAAGCCAAGCTCGACCACTCAACACACCCACACCAGCCGCCTTCGCCTCACTGTCTGGTCGATTTTGGTGTGTCACGCACCCTTGTCATCACTTCTCCTTACCCAATTTATGGGATTCTTCTTAGGTGATTGCCACACCATTTTCCTCCAATTTTCCAAATATAATACTTTAGCTAGTTTTCAAACATATGACTTAGCCATTTTTACCTTTAAACCAATATCCAGATTCAGTTCAAGGTCGTCATGAGAGCGAAATACCTTTGCTTTCATTATCAATTTTCATTTCCATATTAAGTTATCGCAACCATTTCCCATGTAAGCACCATTTTTATGAAAACTACGCAAGTGTGATGTTTCTACACTTTTGCCTATGTCTGGGGGCACAGCTATTCGAATAGATTTTAAACATTCTGCAGAGGTTGAACAGCTTTACTCACAAAATATGATAAACTTATAATATTGGGCACTACACACTTTAGTAGACGTGCGACTAAGAAAATCATAACAAGGCTTGCACAATACTTAACTTTGATATTTCTTCCTACTCCAGGGTGAAATCCCTCAATGCTAGCGATAGTGATCGTTGCCTCTCTAGGTTATGCCTCCCCCCAGAACGTTCCTATCCCAGGCTACGCTTGCAATGAAGGACCATATTGTTAGGGAGTCTACAACCATTCTCGTTAAAAGAAATCTACTAGGGTGGTGACCGTTACGAGCCACTCCCAACATAATCACAAAAGAAATTTAGAAATCCACCTAACAGCCTATGCGCGAGAGTCACACCAAAGCGAAGCAAATTAGTAGGCATGATCAATCCCATAACTGGACTTATGGTTGCATGATTTGGGTGTAGAAAAGAGTAGCACAAGATTCAATCCTTAATCGACTTCGGCGAGACCAATCAACAAACCCAGAGCTCATGTATTCCCTCCACGGCTATTAAAAAAATGACACGTGCAATTCCTGAACAGCCAATCCAATAAATATGTGCAATCCTTTCACCGGTCTCATAGCAACAACTTGCCCGAGTCTCCACCATTTTAGCAAATATTTTCCTATTCAAGTGGTAACCCATGTTACCAGTTGGTAATATTTGTGTTTTATTTTATTTCACCACTAAAACATTTCTAAGTGCAACCATAATCTAGTAAAATTTAACCAATGATGGATGTATAACCAGTATAAGTATCCTTGAGTGACATGGCAAAGGGAATATCAACAATCAAGGAAGGAGAAATAATATGTATCAACTGCATGGTGTAGCTAGGCAATCAATATTTAACATAGCATTTAAGTAAATAACAATACTAAGTATGTACTTATATTTGAAAGAAAAATATTTGCATTTTAAAACTAGGTTCATCATGATTAAATATAAGAACTTACCTTGGTCAAGTATAGATAGTGTAGGATCTTGTCTATCGGCGATAGGGGCATCCGAAGTGTCAAAGTCTATAAATGTGCAATTATCTACATTCAACATAATATTCAAATAAAAATTTAAACAAACTCCAAAAATTGTGATTTTGGTTTTGTTGTAAATGTTTTTAATTTATACGAATTTAGAAATAAAATCATTGGATTTGGATTTAAAATGAATAATTTGTCGACTTTCAAAGTTTGAATCTACTAGAAATTCGGGAAAAAGTCAAATATCTGATAGGTGGGGTTGGCTGATTTTTTCTTTTATTTTTCAATCATTTTTCTTAAGTAAAACAATCAGTGGCTGATAGGTGGGGTCTAGTGGGTTTTAACTTTTTTCTAATTATTTTTACTTGGAGAAATAGGAGAGACTGACAGGTGGGGCCTTGATCCTCATGGACTCAATCCATGCAGTGATCTACAGAGAATAGGACCCATGTGTTAGAGATATTGGTCCACGGACTAGGTCTATGTGGTGGTTTTAAGAGTATGGGGGTCCACTGGTCAGTGCCTCAAAGGTTTAAATCGAAGTTGATTAGACTTTCTAATCTTCTCGGGTCCACATGTCATACTAACATTAATTATTGAATTAACAATTAACTAAATTATCAATTAGGCTTAACTAATATGTCAGGCGGGGCCCACTGATCAGTGAGACTAAACAGAGCAAGCAGAGAAGCTCACGGCGGAGTTCCTTGGTGTGCTCGGCTGAGGGCTAAAATGGGTTGCGCGTGCCAAGACCTAGCTATCGGAGGTGGAAGCTCTCGACAAGGTGCATTGTAATGGCGGCTAACCAGCAGTGAGTGGCAGTGTAGGGTGGCGAGACGATGGCAACGGAAAAAGGTCAAGCTAGGGTCAAACCAAGCGCGCAATAGGTCCAAGCTTAGGGACCTAGGGTCATCGGATGGGGCTAGCGGTGAGTAAGGCGTCGACATGGCTAGCAACAGTGATCTTCCTAATTTCTAACCTAACTTCTCAAATTGAAGGTGGTTTCATGCTCTATGAGCTAGGGTGAAGCTTAGGGAACCATGCTAGTAGGGTTTTGCACGGTGTGCCGTGATGTCCACAGTGGCAGGTGACGATGAGGAAGGGTCGAGCGTGGCCAGGGCATTGTGGTCGGTTATAGGGTCTAATGGCTAGCCTACTAGTTTATCTTTGATCTAAATTACAAGGAAGTGGAGGGGCATACTAGGAGTTTGGGCGAGGTGTGAGAACAATGATGGTGGGAGGTCCAGTCGATGTTAGAGAAGATGAGAATTTCCTAGCAGTTCTGGGCACAGCAAGTGAAAGCATCTAGGCCCCTAAAAATGGTTTTGGTAATTAATGAAATTATGTGAATATGGGACTAACGTGTTTTATGAGCATGCAAAGGGTTAGTTCACATAAGTGCAACAAGATGCAAGCTAAAGGATATGTGTGAAGATCAAATTGGCTCAAGACAAAGGTATACTTAGCGTAGGATCCTTTTTTTATTTTTACCGGTCTTAGGCGAATGGTGGAAGACCGGATTATAGGATAGATGATCATACCATCAATAGGGATCTTGGCAAGTAGCTTAAAAACATACTTCTTGTGCCATATGGATCAACATTAGAAACTTGCATCCATCAAAAATCAATTTTAAAACAAATTCTGTGCTCTGTCTGGAAGGGTGGTAGTACCGTAGTTTTGAACGTCGGAACTACCGGAGAGCGGTAGTTCCACGCCCAAATGCGGTAGTACCGGCGAGCGGAAGATCCGTTTCTTGAGCGGATCAATTTTTCCAGAGAGCACCCGCGGATGCACTTAAGCTCTTGTGGGAACGGAAGTACCGACCACTTAAACGCCGGAACTACCGCACCAAGCGGTAGTACCGCATTATGAAGCGGTACTTTCGGAGCCCAGAAGATCCGGAGGGAGAGCGGATTGATTTTTTCAGAGAGCACCCTCTGGATGAAGTCTGGATTTTCCTGGAGCGGAAGTACCGACGATTTCAACGCCGGAACTACCGCTGTGTGCGGTAGTTTTGTTGCCCAGAGCGGTACTTCTGGAGTCCGGAAAATCCGGCCTCAGAGCGGATCAATTTTTCCAGAGAGCGCCAAAATTGGGACCGTTTGGAGTTTGGCTGGAGCGGTAGTACCGCGCCGACTTTGCGGAACTACCAGGGAGCGGTAGTACCGCAAATGTCAACGGCGGTAGTACCACGCTGCCAAATCCAACGGTCACCGCAGAGCTCTGACATAGTCGTTCTGGCGCGAAGATTTGATTGCGGTAGTACTGGCCCCTGGGGGTGGTAGTACCGCTCGACCAGAATTTTTTCTGGAATTTGTGTCAAACGGCTAGTTTTGGTTGGTGGAGGCTATAAATACCCCCACCACTGCACAAGGGCTAAGGTTAGAGACTCATTGCATATTCCTTGAGCCCAAGAGCATTCATTCCACCCACTTTCTTTCATTGAGCATTAAATTGAGGTGGTTTTGCAATTAGTGCAAGATTTTCAATTGTTGATCCACTTAGCACAAGAATTGCATTCAAGTGAAGCCCTAGGTCTATTACTCTTAGTGCTTGCCGGCACTTGGACGATCGGGCGAAGTTTGGCTTGGTGATCTTCTCAAGAAGCTTGTAAGAAGACCCGGCAAGTTGTGAAGGTTGGAGCTCATCTACCCGGAGCGGGGAAGAGCTACATTAGTGATCGAGGTGTTTGGCTCAATTCGTGGAGCCAGTCCGATTCGTTCGGACTAACCTCAACGTGGACTAGGGGAAACCGGCAAGTTTCCGATCACCATGGTAAAACATCGGTTGTGTTCTTTTGTGCTTAGCTCTTACTTATTTACATCTTTGTGATCATTTGATTGTTTAGAGCTAAGTTTGCTATATTGTTAACTAGAATTGCATAGGATTAATTGCTTTACATTCTTGTCATCTAAATTGTAAAGAATTAATCAATTGAACAAGAAAAATTTAAAAACCTCATATTCACCTCCCTCTAGTCAGTATCCTTAATCCTACAGCAAGGCAATTAAAAGGGCACATTAGCACGAGGAAGTCAAAGTGAACATTAAGGGCATGACAGCCATGGTCAAAGCTCACCCGAGCTAATGGAACAGGCGGCAAGGTTGGCGGTGGCACTACGCATGGCGTTGAGATCGACGCCTTCGGCCTTCCTGAGGGCAAACGGGTACGAATAGGTGAGCACGAGGTAGAGAGAGGTGAGACAAACACAAAGCGCACAATGGCATCATTGGAAACTCACTTGACAGTGAGGAATTAGACAATGACTTTCGACTAGACTTGGGGAAGGAAAATTCCTTTCTCTCTGAGGGTGAAGGGTATGCTAGAGCTTAGGGGAACATAGAACGAGTTGGGGCGAGGGTTTTGATGTACGAGGGGTAGCTTAAATAGAGGGAAGAAGGGAGTGAGGGTGAGGGTGCCATGAGTTGGCTTCGGAAGTAAGGAAGAGAGAGCATGCACGAGTAAGAGAGAGGGCACGTTGGCGATGTGATGATGTCATGGCGATAGGATGAGGTCGCGGTGTGCAAGGCTCAAGACTGCAGAGCTCTTCAATGCTCCTATTGCGCATGAGGTGAGCAAGCTCAGGAGAGCACGAGAGAGAAGAGGGAAGAAGAAGCACAATACCGGCGTTGATAGGTGGGACCAGGGCCCACATGGCAGTGGTGGTAAGAGTGAGAGAGTGGGCTATGGGTGGTGAGCATGCATGCGAGCAGGCTGCTAGGCCGGCTCGGCTGGGCTATGGGGAAGAAGAGAGAGAGAAGGGCTGGGCCGGCTGAAAGAATTCGGCCCGAGGTGAAGGAGGGAAAAGTTTAAGGTTTAGACTTTTAATTCAGATTTGAATTGAGTTTGAATTTATACTTCGAATTTCCAAAGATATTTACACGCCAAATTTTGAGGGAAAATTTATTAGCACCCAATTAATTTTTAAAAATTTTGAAATTGTATTTTGGGGCTAAGGAAATTATTTTAAAAATATTAAAACTCAAACAAGGCTTTAGGAAAATTTTAAAATGCACCAAATTTTTTAAAAATCCATGAAAATTATGTATGATTTATTTTGAGGCAAATTTGTGTTGTTACAATATAGGTGCACAGGGAGTAAAGTTGAATGGGTTGATGGTTGTAGGATGTTGGTGTTAGTGCATATGTGTTGCATAATGTGTTTATAGACTAACTTGAGTCAAGCTAGAATAAACTAGAGCCCAAAAATGGTTTTCTTGGTTTATTGATGTGAAGGTGACTCAAGGATTGCGATGCCATGAGGGCTTTGAGGTTTGTGCCCAGATGTTGTGAGGTGTATGTTGAGGCATTGTGTGACATGGTTGGGTGAACCATGATGGACTTTTGTGGATGAGCATGAGGAGGATTGAGGTCATGATGTGTGAGGTGCACTTGGTGCATTATGAGCCATGGAATGGCTATGTGGTTTGGTGGTGCTTCTAGGAGTGAAGCATTGAGGTATGTATTTTTGGTTCGTCAATTGTGTCAATTGATGCTTTTGTGTATTGTGCGATGCTATGTAATGGGTTTGCATGTTAGTGATAATTACAGGACTCTAGAGCTACGTTATGGTGAGGCGGAGGGGACTGGGACTTAGCTTAGAGAGCTAAGCTCTAGGATGGTCATGGTGCCACCGAAAGATAACCCAGGCTAGCGGAGTAGACTTCGAAGCTACGTCATGGTGAGGCATAGGGAACCGGAACTTAGCTAGTAGAGATAAGGTCCAAATGGTCATGATACCATTGGAAGATGACCGAGACTTCCAAAGTGGTGGGCATTAGCAAGGTGGACTGAGACTAAGCTCAGGGAGGAGCTAAGTTCTAGAACGGTCATAGAAGCCAGGTGCAGTCATGGTGCAAGGTGATACATGTGGTGCGCCAAGTGTATTGGGCTCGTTTGCAAACAAGGACGGTTCAGTGGGGTCTGGACGTGTGAGAGGCTTGGTAAAAAGTCATTGGGTCACATGGATGATGATGATGTATGGGCGATGCTTCGATGTGAAGGATTCAGGAGACGCTAGTGGAAGGGTAGTTTGGACTTATGTCCAATACGGGAGATGGAGGCGGTTTGCGAAACCACAACAGGGCCTAAGTGGTTTAGGTCATAAAAAGAAGGACAAGAAGGGAAAAATCATGTTTTGGAGCCAAGTGGAAGTGGCACTTTGAGAAGCATGCGTGTGCAAGTGAAAATTTTGTTATGTGTTGGGTTATCGAGTTTGCCCATGTGTCGATGGATGGAATTTGCTTTGTATCCATGTTTTAGTGTTAGACTGGTAGGCGGGAGAGCCTCCACTACAAAAGAGGGAGGTGTGTCTCCCCAACTCACTATGAGAGAGCTTGAGAGATAAATCTTTAGGGAGACAGGAGAGAACTTGTGTATGTTGCTCTTAGGGTTTTGTATTCCATATATAGTGGATGTAAACATTCATCTCCAAGCATCAATAGACCTATCAAATTCGTGCAAGTGCTTGTTCTTGTTGTTCTTGAGCTTTTTGCCTTGCTTGTGTTTGATTATTTTGTATTCTCCTCTCCTTTTAATCTTGTTTTATGCCAGAGACATGTAAGTGAGGGAGATATCCTTTTGAGGTTAGATCCCTCCATCTAGGCACTCTCATAGAAAGCGCTTGAAGTTGCCTGATTCTTTGGCTTGAATGGGTGAATCTTGGGTTATCTTGGTCCATATGGTTTTGGCTTAGGTCTTGCTTTTCTTAGGCTTTCTAGGACGTGTGAGAGTTGATCCAAGGTCATCTTGATCATCCTTAACTTACAAGTAAGCTCTAGACTTAGTTTTGGTTGTTGCCCTAATTTTGGTGCAAGTTACCTTCAAATGGATAAAGGTTGGAAATTTGGCAATGATCTCTAAGATTTTTTATTGGAATAAGTTCCTAAGGTCCCATGAAAGATGTGTTTCAAATTTCAAGTCATTTGTAGTCTTGATTTGAGAGTTGTGCTACTGTTTTTCGTTGTGTTGACCTAGATCATCTGAGTCACTAGGATAATCCAGATAGTCCAACTCAAATATTTCTGCAGCCTATTTTGTCTTTTGATTTGGGTTGTTGTGTTGGTTTCCACTACGTGTGTCAAGGCAAATAATCTTGAAATACTGTGGAAGAAAATTTTGAAGGCTACTGTTCACACCTTTGGTAGCCACCCACGGTCACTGCTCAACTCCTTTTGACATGGCAGCAGTACTATCCTCATGATTGATGATTCTTCTCTAACTTAAATCTAACTTTTAGGTTGCTTATGTCTGACGATGAAGTGAGCAGTG
This sequence comes from Dendrocalamus sinicus, assembly GCA_036346575.1. NCBI lineage: Eukaryota > Viridiplantae > Streptophyta > Magnoliopsida > Poales > Poaceae > Dendrocalamus > Dendrocalamus sinicus. Next base: position 33,093,670 of record CM070663.1, read on the forward strand.
AACAAACAAGACCCCAATGCCCAATCTGAACTGATTTCCGCTCTTTGAGGTCCAAACAAAAGACCTCTTTGGCCCAAATCAAGAGTTTTGGCCCTATTTGGACCTATGAGAAGTTGAAAGCCCAATCAACTCTTTTCTTGTTGGGGTTGTATGTTCAGGCCTTGAGGGTTCCCTCGGCTTGCATTCAATTTTCCCCAACACCCATGCTCTGGGCGGCAAGATGTGCATTTGTAATCACCTGGCTCTTGACTCACTCTTAGTAGATTAATGTGCCTCTTGTCTCTCAAAAAAGGTAGATTAATGCGACCTTGGTGCTATAGCCTATAGCCTACTAGAGCTAAAGCATTCATTTGTTTAGTTGTCCAGTCACCTGATTTGGTACTGTATGTTTAACTAGAATGTTGGCCCGCTCAATTGCATGTGAAGCTTTGTTGTGGCATTTTTATGCTTATATAGATTTACAAAAGCATTTTGGTAAATCTGCATTATAACAAGTTTCCCTATAAAATAAGTGGCTTATATATATGTAATTGGAGCTAGAAAGCATAGTATTTTTTTTGGAACAATCTAGTAAATATATAGAAAGCTAAATTATGGAAATTTTATTGGCAACCCTTAAGTTAGAAATTCTAACATGGAGTTTTTTATAATCTTAGGTTGGAATCATATACAAATCCAATTGGTATTTTTTTAGTTCATTTTTATTCTAAATTTAAGCTATTTAGGGATTTTACTTTGGAGTTTGTATTTAAATCAAATTGTTTATTTTATTTTATTTCAAATTTTAGTTTTAGATTGGAATTCATATATAAATCCAACTTACTAATTTTTATTCCAAATGTCATTTGTACTTTGGAGTTCGTGTGAAAATCAAATTGCCATTTTTAATTTTTATTCTAAATTTTAGATATCTTTTTAATGTGATATAAGACTATTTCTTCTAATCTAAACTGTTATAATTTAGGTCCATCATATGGACGGCCAGATCTTTTCACTTCTTTCTTAGATTAATATGGAAATTTCTAGCTCTTGAGTACGAACGTGGTGTCTTTTTCCGATCGTTTTAATAATATAATAGAACAGATGGGATTTCTTATAAGAAATGAGAAAGTAACTCATTTATTTATATTTTTTTCTCGCAAGTAGTAATTTTTAATGGGATTGGCTGGATTTGCACAACCGGATAAGTGCTGACACTGTGAACTTCCGATTAATTTATATTTTGTTTCTCTGATCCTATCCTCAATGGCAAGGGTCCCAAGTCATTGTTTATTCCTTCGGATCCGATCCTCTCTCCACAACGAAACATCGATGTGTCACAACGAAGCACAAAATCTAGTCATTGAGGAATCAAAACACTGCCGTTTAATGTGACTACACTCGAGAATATACACAAAATAAAACCACCAGGAGCATCATCGATCATACCAACGTAACAACAGCAGAAGCGCATGAGAAGCTGATCAAACATCTCACAGCGCCTCGAAGAAAACATCTCACAGCTGTTAGATGGAGTAGGAGTAGTACAAGACATCCAATTCTTCATGCTGCCTGCATTATGGTGTCGTTCGGCTAAAATAGACTAGCTTCTAGCTAAAATTATACTGTAAATAGCTAAAAATACACTATAATTAATGGTAATTTATTTAGTCTAACTAAAATTTAAAAATTTTAAAAATAGAAAAATATGTTAACCCATCATGAACAAAGCAGACAAATACGGGAAAAAAGAACCAGCAAAAAAAATCAAAAAAGCTAAAAAACCAGAAAAAATAAAATTTAGAAATAGTGAAAAATAAGCCAAAAGTTAGAAATTCAAGTCGAAATGAGCGAGACCTGCAGGAGCATTATCTACAACACAAAAAAGCAAAAAAAAAACCTTTAATAGGCTACAGTTGCATCATCCATCCATCCATACACACACAAGGGAAAAAAAAAAGAAACGAAATGGCACAAATCCAAACAGGACCAGCAACTGCCAAGCAAAGAAAAAAAGAATCTCCCCCTCATATTCCCGGAGAAATGCTCCTCACTCCCCAAACTTTTCCCTGCACTGTTCCTTCCTGCACCACAGACTCCTCCGTGTCCACCACTCACTTAGCCGGGACAACCGCCTCGCCGGTCCTACATAAACCGGTTCTACGCACTCCTCGTCCCCACCACCTCCCCCCACCCAAAACCCACCCCATCCCCGTGTCAAAACCTCCGAGCTCCGAAGCGATCGCCAGCTCGGCACGTCGGCGGCGGCGACGGCGGGGAGCTGAAGGCGAGGCGATGGAAGACGTGATGGAGTCGGCCGTGGGGCCCCACTTCAGCGGGCTCCGCCTCGACTCGCGCCGCCTCTCCTCCTCCCTCCCCTCCTCCGCGAGCTGCAACGGCACGGCCGACGCCGCCGCGGCCAACGGGATCGCCTCCCCCACGCCCGCGGGGGGCAGGCAGCCCTTCGTGATCGGTATGCCTCGGCGCTGTCGCTCCCGAGCGGCTCTCTCTGTGATGATGTACCCGTTTTTCCTTCCTGGTTTTGTTTCGAATTTTTGGTTGTTTTTTTAGGGGTGTCGGGAGGGACGGGGTCGGGGAAGACGACGGTGTGCGACATGATCATCCAGCAGCTGCACGACCACCGCGTCGTCCTCGTCAACCAGGTGTGGTGTTTGTTGCTCGTCAGATTGCGTACTTTTTGTGTTCTAAACTTGTTCTTCTTTGATACTGTGCTGCTATCCATATGTTTGCGTAGTCAAGTCTGGTGCTTGGAGCGTTTTGTTCAATTAGAGCATCTGTGGTTGCAGATGGAAATCGTGTATGTGTTATTGGTGCAAAACTGCAAATTACTTGTGTCATATAAGAATTCCACTGGTTAGTTGATTGCGCATTACAACACACTCAGTTTGGGAACTAGGATAGACTCTTTGTCGAATTCCAGTATCTCAATCTTCATATAAGCTTTGATTATTCTGCCAAGCAAAATAGCAGTACATATTTAACGCTTGCACACTGATATTTAACCACTTCAAAAATGCATCCTTTTTCTATTAAATCTGATCCAGGATTGGCTAACTGTTAAAGCACGCCATGGTGCCTTAGCAATTACCAACAAAGAAACCAAACAACTAAGCGAGGCACAGCTTAGCAGGTCCTTGCGAGATTGCCCAACCTTGTAGCAATACCAATGGGGGGAAGTTTCTTTTGAAGTTGTCCTAGTTTCAGTTATTCTGACACTAGCAGGAATATGAATTGGCTGTCTGCTTTGTCATTACAAAGTAACTAAGCAGAACATATCATGATGCAATAGGTCAAAAGATGGCATGTCACGATAATGAACTTGGCACTTTCTTCCGATATGTGTTAACTTGAGTCTGCTGAATGTGTCCTAATTCCTAAATGGCGTAGGATTTTTCATGCAGATTGGGTTATTATTTTTTGTCTTTCCACTGTTGATACCTTTAAGTTTCCAAGGATTGGTATATCACCCAACCATTAAAAAGGTTATTTCCAAGGATTCCAAGAGCCAGTAGAGTTAAACTTAGGTTGCAATTTTGCAGGATTCCTTCTACCATGGTTTAACTGAGGAACAATCTGAACATGTACAAGACTACAACTTTGATCACCCTGGTACTTGATTTGATGAAAGTCTATGCCTTTTTTAGTCCTCAGGGTTTCAATTCGCTTTACTTTTGGAAAAGGCTGAGATATTTTGTTGTTTCTTTCATTGCAGATGCATTTGATACAGATCAACTCCTGGAGTGCATGCGAAAGTTAAAAAGTGGACAATCTGTAAATATTCCTGTATACGATTTTAAGAACCATCGACGATGCTCTGAAAGCTTTAGAAAGGTAGTAATTGTGTAACCATTCATGTGAAAAAGATAATGCCTCTATTATTTATGATCTAATTATTAGTGGATAATTTTGTATACGAAGTTTTTGTGTAAAATTTCTAGATGGGATGAAAATCGGTGACATGAAATGCATATTATTTTCTTTCACTCATGTGTGTAAAGATTTAATTTCTGTTGACGATGCTTTCTTTATTTTAGGGAATGTTACTGTAGTTTCTATTTTGTCATTTCCTATTTTAGACATTTGGCACCAACCTACTGAATATATAAGTATACTGTTTGGTATTATGTACTGTTGAGGTCTTCACTGTTGAACGAGCTACATGCGATAAATGATTAGTGGAGTTGTAAATGTACGAGGACATGATATGTATAAGACTTTTTTGTGAGTCTACCTCTATCTTTGTAACAGCTACTTTTTACAAAGATGCTGATGACCTAGGCTGCCCCCGTGCCAGTTCTGCCATTGTAACCTGTAATAAAACATGGGAACTTCTGTTGAGAAGGATGTTTTTGTCCTTACAGTGTTGTTGGTGCTTTATTTGCTGTCGTCCTTTAATGCAAGTGAACTCAAATGATTATGATTGTTAACTAGGTCTAAAACTCCTCTTATGTTACGTATATATCACTGATTATTTTTTTTTGTTAGGTCAATGCATCAGATGTCATCATTTTGGAGGGCATTTTAGTTTTTCATGATCGGCGGGTCCGTGATTTGATGGACATGAAAATTTTTGTTGACACAGGTTTGTTGCTGTTCTCTTTGTTAGATGTGTTTTTATTAAATTCACGGCGACAATTTTGAAGACATTATATGCTCAAGTGTATGGCAGTTATGATTGGTTTGTCATGTTTGTAGCTAATCTTTGATCATTTACCCTTTGTTCTTTCTGTGCATCCATTTAGATGCTGATATTAGGCTTGCCCGACGAATAAGGCGTGATACAGTTGAAAGAGGTAGAGATGTTATCTCAGTGCTTGAGCAGGTAATTCAAACCCTAGTCTTGTGCTTAACTTTCGGATCTTATCCTTACACTATTCAAATACATCATATATGTCTGCATGCCCTTATATTTCAATATACACATATAAAATGACACTTTCTAATATGAACTTTTGTTGAAATAATTAGTATGGGAGGTTTGTGAAGCCTGCGTTCGATGATTTTGTTCTGCCTTCTAAGAAATATGCTGATGTGATCATACCGCGAGGGGGAGATAACCATGTTGCCATTGATTTAATTGTGCAACATATTTGCACAAAACTTGGTCAGCATGACTTGTGCAAAATTTACCCAAATGTTTATGTAGTTCACACAACTTTCCAGGTACACTTAACTGTCACTGTTGATCTTAAGCTTTATAATGTTACTAAGATTCCCAAAGTTCTGATGTTTTTAACGATTCATCTGAACAGATACGGGGAATGCATACTCTCATTCGTGACCGGGACATTACTACTCCTGACTTTGTCTTCTATTCAGATCGGCTGATTCGTCTGGTAGCGGTCTTTTTTCCTGTGACCTCTACTTCCTTCCCTAATTCTATGACCAGTCTGAACTACGTAGTTAATAAATGTGGTTGATTGTTTACTAATGCGTTACTGATGTGGAAATATCTTGCTAGGTAGTTGAGCACGGTCTGGGGAATTTACCATTTACAGAGAAGCAGATCATTACACCAACAGGTACACCACTGGCTCCCTTGTGTCAATACACCTATTGTTTTCGGTTTTTGCAATTTGTCTTCTAGGAAATCTTTGCCACATAAATTAATCCCTTATGTCTGTTTAAATTTAGCTCAACATAGGCTGATAGGGATACCCCTAAGATAAATTGGCTTGTTGGCGTACCATTATAAAAGCGTGGCATTTGCTAGTTTTCATTGGAAATTTGTGGCTTTGCCCAGAGCCATTATGAATCAGTGTTTGTTTTGCTAATTACCATTTCTGCTTTTTTAATAAACAATCATTGTCTGCGGTTTTTGCAATAAAATGAAGGGGGTTCACTGTTCACTTACCTCTTATCTTTCTCCCTGTAAAATATATTTGATGGTTGGAGAGCTGGAATTTCCCCTTTGCAATGTCACTACTTATTTGCTTTGTTATTGCCTACCTGAGTTTTTTTGGAGATAAGGTAGCTTAGCCAAGTGGGAAATAGAACTTATATTCCTTAAGCAGTTGTGCATCATGGAATCTGGTTGGCTCGTCTGGAAGCCTGGGGCTTCTAAGGATTGTTGATCGACTGCCCTATGGCCCCTATCTACTTATCTACTTCATAGTATTAGAGTACAATATATGGTAGGATAGAGTCCATTGGGATTACAATCCTTTGTACCATCTTGCCACCCAAGTCTTGTACCTCTATATATACCGCCCAAGAGGCTCAATGCAATACATCCTATTCCACCCAACTCTGTCTTCCTTCATGGTATCAGACGCCTAGGTTTAGATCCTAACCTAGCCGCCGCTCGCTTCCGCACCGCGCGCCCCCGGGGAGATCTATCTCCGCCGGGGGCAGCGCCACCATTTAGGCAACGGATCCTATTGATCCGGCCGCCATCATCGTCGTCGTCAAGCAGCAGTTTGGGCGTACCTCCTCGTGATCGTCGTCGTCGTGGTCGGGCCGCCGCCGCCCGTTCCCGTGCATCCGCCGTCTCATTGGCCGTCTGCGCGCCGTGGTGGCGGCCGGGCTAGGCCGCGCCGCCCCCGAGCCGCCATGGTGGCGGCCGGGCTGTAACGCGCCACGCGCGGCGGCAGATTTGGAGAGCGCGGCGGCGGTGACGACGGAAGTTGTGCCGCGGCGCGACCTCCGCACCGCGTGGCCTCCTCCTCCGCAGCTCCGACGCCGCCGTCTTCCGCCGCCGGAGACCACCTCCCACCGCCGGATCTTCGCCGATCTCCCGCGCGCCACCGATCCGCTGTCGCCTAGATCCACCCACCCGCCGCGGCCTCCTCGCCAGCTCTGCGCCGACCGTCTGCGCCGATCCGGCCGGCCGCGCCGCGCCGCCTCTCCGCCGGATCTGGCGCATCCGCCTTCTGGCGCCGCCGCTGATCCGCGCTTCCGCAGCCTCCCGCCGGATCTGGCGCCTCGCCTTCCGGCCGCCGCGATCCGCGCGCCTTGACCACCCGCCGGATCGCCGTCGCGCTCGATCCGCCGCCGTGCTCGCTGGGCGCCGGTCATGGGGGCTGCCCGCACACCCCCCAGATCTCCGCTCAGCGCCACCTCCCGCTTTTCTCCGTCTCCAAGCCGCCAGGGCGAGCCCGGATCCGGCTGCCGAGCTGCATCAGATTTATACTCTATGTGCTATGGGAGCGGGCAGCCAAGGCAAATTGAGGATTTTCTATGGAGGTGTCCTCCCACTGCTGCTATTGTATTTTTTTTCCTTTTTCCCGATCACTGATCGGGGTTGAGTCGCCCATCGCCCGTCGACCACTCACGTATCTACTCCGACATCGGCGTCGACTACACCGGCCTCTACCTCTTGGATCGCGGCGGCGGTGCCGGCACGCGATGTCGAGGACGACCGCGCGTCGCGTCTCGGTCATCCCGTCGCGACGTCTTCATCGCCGGTTCGTCATCGCCACCACGATCGGACGCCTCCACCGACTTCTTCCATCGCCGCCCCGCCGCGCGTACTCGGTCGATCACCGATTGTGCGCGATCCACCCGGCTCCGTGGACGTCCGTCGCCGAGTACTATGCGCATCTTCTCCGAGCAACGGGGCTACCGCTGTGTCGCCTTCTCGGCCGCGCGACCGCCGCCGACGTGTCCCGCCGTTGCATCTACATCGCCGTCCCCGTGCATCGGCGATCGTGCTACGCAACCTTTGTGTGCCATCATGCGCACTTGGTCTTCGTCATGCCGATCGGGCCTTCATCGCCGACATCGAAGCGCCATCGCGCCACCGTACCTTGCGTCGGGGATCGCCGCCGCGCAAGAGCGCCCGCCGGATTGCTCGCCGCCGGGTAGGAGCGTCCGCTCCACATTGCTCCTTCTTCGTCGCCCAAAGACAACCACGCTGGTTGGGCCTCTCCTTGTACGCCCGGTCCGGCAACACCGGTGCGTGCTGCGTCCCGACGCATTGCCGGTCGCAAACCGCACACGCCGGCTCTAGTGGCTTGATCGCATCGACGGCATCGACCCTCCCGTTCCATCCGTCGCCTCGATTGCATTGCCGCTGCCTACATCCTCGGCGCCCGGCTGCGTCGACCTCAGATCGCCCTCCACGACGAGCGCCTCGACGCGTCTCGTCATCACCATGGCGCCTCTTTTGCGCCGCGGTTTCATGAGCGACCGCTCGACATCGGAAGCCGACCACGACTACGTTGACCACGGCCATCTCGGCATGGCATCCTCGACCACGACTACTCCGCCCTCGCGCTCGGCTACCTCGACATCGGCACAAAGGGCTACCGCCTTGCTTGAGCTACTCGTCGGTTCCTGCTCCATTCACAGCATACGCGCCGCATCAACAGTTATGACTACGGGGGGATGTTAGCTCTTCGGCTTCTTCTCCAGTCTCACCGTCCGCGACGCTCCGTTGTAGATCATGGGGATATTAGAGTACAATATATGGTAGGATAGAGTCCATTGGGATTACAATCCCTTGTACCATCTTGCCCCCCAAGTCTTGTACCTCTATATATACCGCCCGAGAGGCTCAATGCAATACATCCAATTTCACCCAATTATATCTTCCTTCACATAGAACTGCGCATTTTCCATTTCTGTTAACACAAGCCCCTGTATACTCTATTACTCTTTCATATTTTGAAAGAGAAAAGAATAGAAGTTGTCACACTATCACATCATGATTATTTGTTCTTCATCCAGGATCTATTTATACGGGAGTTGAATTCTGCAAGAAGCTCTGTGGAGTGTCTATTGTTCGAAGGTAAGCCTGGTTTTCTTTTCTTTGAAACCTGATAGTTTAAAAGGACAATATTTTGAGTTATTACCGTCTTATAGCATCATGTGCAGTTTCCAATGTAGTAGTACTTCTTGTTAACAGTCAACAACTCAACATAGCCTTAATAAATTGCTATACCTATGCATAAGCTCTTGTGGATCTTTCTGTAGGCATTAGTTGAGAATGTACAGCGATGCAAATCATGATTCAGAATTTGCATTCTTTTGCAATTTTCTATTCTTTAACATTGAAAACTTTAGCTTTCCTATATTGTATGTTCTTCGAAAGTTGATCTGTCAAGTCTTAGAGTACATAGCTATAACTTTTGCTCCATTCAATCTGGTACATTATTAATCACTACTAACTGTTGAATATATAAGCACATGTAGGTTTAATTTATTCCATAAATAAATCATGACATCATGCACGCAAAAAAACAGAACCATCACAGGCATAAAAATCTAGACATGTAAACCAGAAACCGTATATGAACAGATCTAATACGAGAACATGATCTGCATGCATCGATGGTTCTGTTCGATCGGTTTGCAGATGTAGACGCCGCAGTACGGTGAGATGACAAGTCGATGACGATTCGCGGCGAACGACGAGGAAGACGAGCGAGCTACGGCGAGCGATCGCGAGCGCTTCCAAAAACCTTATTCGCCTCTCCGGTGCAGACTTGAAGGCGACGGCCCGAGACCTGCTCCCGAACGACAATGCACGCCGGCGACGGGACGGAGTAGACTACGTGGGACGCCGCAAAGACAATGGATGGAGGAGGCAAAACCTAGATTGATTTTCGCATGTTTTGTATGAAGGCGGCGGCTCGTATTTATAGAAGACCAGACGCGTGATCAAGACGCGACGTTCTCCATAACTCGCAACCGAACCGGATTAGCAACCGTAATCGATCCGGATTCACCGCCACTCAAACACAGAAATAAATCGCAAAGGAAGCGCGTCTGCGCAAGCACTGAGCGGATTTTGGCGGACCATTTACGCAGTGCCGTGCGCGCGCGCCGCCCCGCCGGCCCGGCCGGCCCGGCGAGGCGAGCGAGCGAGCGCGCGTGTTATCCTCTAGTTCTCTCCCACACATGCCTCAAGTGGCTAGGAGTGCACCATCCCTTTTAAGGTGGTCTTCCTCTCCTAGAACTAGCAATATGGTACTAAAGGTCACATGCATGCCTCCTTTGCATGAGTGGGCCTTTGAGATTTAATAGGAATTATTCTTATTATATGGGCTTGGCCCACATATAATCCAACAATCCCCACTGAGATCTCAAAGTCCCACAGAGATTTGCTCAATTCCAATGTCTTGTTTATATATCGAGATTTCGATGGAGACCGATTAAGGTTGAACATCCACCTAGAACTCAAGCTACACTTACTCACAACTTGAACAATGGACTATGCCTTGAATTGTAAGTTTGGTGCAAGCAAGCTTCACTTAAAGACTTAATCGATACTAGGCCGCCATGAGGCTACCCGGTTGGAGCGTATAAGTCATACTCCTTGGTCTCTTCATGAGCTTAGTAGGAGATTACCCAAGATCTCCATAGACTGCGACTAACGATCGGGCTCATATAGGTGTGTTCTTTCAAGAACGCTCTGCAGATAGCGTCTTCGCTTCTAAGAGCCAATGGAACACATTAAGACCTTAGTCAACCTCGCCTTGCGCTTTAGAGTATTGCATCTTCACATAGAGAGGGTTGAAATTACTCGCTCCAGTTAACTAATGGCTTGTTTTTCCCAGATCCTAATTCACGGGATCTCCGATCACATAGGTTGGGTTACTACCATAGATAACTCACATGGGTCTCACACCCATCTCCTTCGATGCACTATCTATCGCATTCCGTGATAGTCCCTTTGTAAAAGGATCTGCCAGGTTTTTATCTGTTTGGATGTAATCCAAGGTTATAACTCCGGAGTTTCTCAATTTCCTGACAGACTTCAATCGTCTCTTAACATGCCTAGATGATTTCATATTATCCTTAGAACTGTTCACTTTAGCGATAACGGTTTGATTATCACAGTTCATAAGGATAGCTGGCACTGGCTTTTCCACCGTAGGTAGATCCATCAATAGATCCCGTAGCCATTCTGCCTCAATAATAGCAGTGTCTAGTGCCGCAAGCTCTGCTTCCATGGTTGACCTCGTCAAAATAGTCATTTGCAAGACCTCCATGAAACAAAGATCACCACCAATAGTGAAAACATATCCACTAGTGGCTTTGATCTCATCGATCGAGATCCAGTTGGAATCACTATAACCCTCCAGCACCGACGGGTACCCAGTATAGTGAAGTCCAAAGTTCGAGGTACTTTTCAAATAGCGCAACACTCGCTCAAGCGCCTTCCGGTGATCATCTCCTGGGTTAGATGTAAACCGGCTCAACTTGCTCACAAAGAAAGGAGATGTCCGCCTTGTTGCACTAGCTAGGTACATAAGTGAGCCAATTATCGAGAATATTCCGGTGATTCCTAGCAATTTTCTTATTCTTACGAAGTAACATGCTAGGATCATAAAGTGTTGGAGAAGGCTTGCAAATGTAAAAGCCAAAACGGCTCAAGACCTTTTCACATAATGAGATTGCAAAAGTGTAATCCCATCCTCACCTCTAACCAATTTAATGTTTAGAATAACATCACCACTCCTGCATTTTTCATATCAAAGTTTTGAGACAAGAATGATTTGACCTCATTTATCATATTGATGTTTGTCCCAAAAATCGAATGTCATCCACATACAAGCACAAAATAACTCCTCACCCCACCATAGCGATAGTATACACATTTATCCGCCTCATTGTGACAAAGCTCTGCAGATGTCGTTGTTCTATCGAACTTCTCATGCCACCGCTAGGGGCTTGTTTGCATCATACAAAGATTTCAGCAGCTTTTAACACCTTGCCTTCTTGACCTTCTACTACAAATCCATCAGTGTTCCATGTAAATTTCTCATCCAACTCTCCGTTAAGAAAAGTTGTCTTAACGTCCATTTGATGAACGAGAAGACCATGTGAGACACCAAAGCAAGTAGTACTCGTATTGTGGTCGGCCTAGCAACAGGTGAGTAAGTGTCAAAGAAATCTTCGCCTTCTCGAGTATAGCCCTTGACAACAAGCCGAGCCTTGTACTTTTCAATGGTACCATCAGGCCTAAGCTTCTTTTTGAACACCCACTTGCATCCTCTGTGTTTGCACCCATAAGGTCTATCTGTCATCTCCCGGTGCCATTAGCGATAATAGAATCCATTTCACTACTGGACTGACCTCCTTCCAATAGTCTCGCATCGAGATGCATACGCTCAAATAGACTTGGGAGTGTCGTCCACGAGGTACACAAAGTGAAATCATCTCCAAAGGATTTGGATATCCTTTGTCTCTTGCTCCTTTTAGGAGCTCCACTGTCATCCTCCTCATGGACAAGTTCATGTGTATGTTCAAAAGGTTCAAGTGGTGTGATTGAATTAGGAATTATTTTGAAGGTTGACTAGTAGTGTTATGTGTATCCTTCATTGGAAAAATATTCTCAAAGAATGTTGCATCTCGAGACTCCATAATTGTACCAACATGCATGTCGTACCTCGCTTTAACTATCAAAAATCTATAGGCAATGCTATGATTAGCATATCCCGTAAAGACACAATCCACGCTTTAGGTCCAAGCTTGCGTTTCTTAGTTATTGGCACATTAACTTTCGCCAAGCACCCCATGTACGCAAGTAAGAAAGTGATGGTTTTCTCCCAATCCATACCTCGTATGGTGTTTTGTCCTTATTTCGTTAGGAACTCTATTTAATACGTGATTAGACGTTAGCAAAGCCTCCCCCACCATGCCTTAGGTAATCCCGCAAAGATCTAACATGGCATTCACCAAATCGATCAACGTGCGGTTTTCCTTTCGGCAATCCCATTTGACTCTGGGAATAAGGAGGCGCCTCTCATGTATAATGCCATGTTCCTCACAAAATAAGTCAAATTCGTTTGAGAAATACTCTCCACCACGATCCGACCTAAGTCTTTTATCTTTCTATTTAACTGGTTTTCAACTTCGCCTTATAGATTTTAAAATAGTCTAAAGCCTCATCTTTCGCTTTCAATAAATACACATAACAGAACCTAGTTGCATCATCAATCAATGTCATGAAATATCGTTTTCCACCCTTCGTCAACACGCCATTCATCTCGAAAGATCCGAATGCAGGAGTTCTAGTGGTGCCAAGTTTCTCTCCTGTGACCTTGTGAGGCTTACGAGGTTGCTTTGATTGCACACACTATGACATTTAGAACCTTTGGTGATGGAAACGTTTGGAATTAAATTCATACCGAAAGCCGAGACATCAAACCAAAATTAATGATATAGACATGAGTGCCAAACATTAGCCTCATCATCCACACCGCCACAAATATGGTTTCTGATCTTATTGCAGTAAATCGATAGGAAAAGCGGAACAAGCATCCGCACTCATAGCCTTTACCAATAAAATGTCCATGTTTAGACACGACTACTTTATTAGACTCAAATACCAACTTAAGCCCGTCTCTACATAAACGGGAGCCACTAACGAGATTCTTGTCTATAGAAGGGACATGCCGCACGTTCTTCACCGCACGATCTTTCGCTGAAGTAAACTTCAGATCTACTGTGCCAACACCATGAACAAGAGCATGTGACCCATTCCCCATTAGGACGGAGGAATCTCGGGCGACTGATAAGAAGAAAACAACGAAATATCGAACACACATGTACATTAGCTCTGTATCAATCCACCAATTGGTAGATTGACTAACTGAAAGAACAAGAGGTAAATTACCATACCCACCCCATCTCCGCCTTGCCAATGGTCACGCTGATGACTTAGAAGTCCGTCTCACAGTGCCTTTTTCCTTTGCGTTGTGGGCACTTCTTGGCCATGTGACCAGCTCACCGCACACAAAGCAAGTTCTATCATCCCGATTGTTGTTGTTGTTCTTCTTCTTGAAGTTGGTTGTCTGTTGGGCTTTGACAAATTTCCCTTTGTTCTTGTTTGAGGGTTTCTGTACTACATTGGCACTAGACCGCCTCCATCACCCTTAGACACACGTCCTTTTCCGAGCTTTCTCCTCAATTTCAAGAGACCCAATCGATTCTCAACAGAGTACTCTTGTCTCTTGTGTTTGAGTCGTTCGAAATTCCTCCATGAAGAAGGTAATTTCGCAATAATACATCCAGCCACAAATTTGTTGGGTAAGGCACACTTCAGGAGTTCGAGTTCCTTGGCAATGGCCTGTATCTCATGAGCCTGATCTACTACAGAACGGTTAACAACCATCTTGTAGTCATGAAATTGCTCCATGACATACATGTCATTCTTGGCATCGTAGCACCGTATTTGGAATTGATGCATCCCATAACTCCTTCGCGTCTGTCATGTGCATATACACCTCGCCTGCGACGGTCAAGAAGAACACTAAGAATGCATCCAACAAAGAGAGTAGTGGCAGCCTCGAATTCTTTCTGCCAGCATCAAGAACACCTTGGACTTGCCATTACTAACCTGAATACATTCATAGCAAGAAGCCACGAGTGACCCCGATCGCCATCTCTTAAAGTGCACACCGGAGAATTTATCCGACCTCGGTGCATCGGCAAATCCAGCCATAGTAAAACCACAGTGCCTACAATAAGGTTTTGGATTGTTGAATATATAAGCACATGTAGGTTTAATTTATTCCATAAATAAATCATGACATCATGCATGCAAAAACAGAACCATCACGGCATAAAAGATCTAGACATGTAAACCAGAAACCGTATATGAACAGATCTATACGAGAACATGACATTGCATGCATCGATGGTTTCGTTCGATCGGTTTGAGATGTAGACGCCGCAGCACGGTGAGGATGACACGGTCGATGACGATTCGCCAAGCCGAACGACGAGGAAGACGAGCGAGCTACGGCGGCGCCGCGCAGAGCGCTTCCAAAAACCTTATTCGCCCTCTCGGTGCAGACTTGGCGACGGTTCGGAGACTGCTCTCCCGAACGGCGATGCACGCCGGCGGACGGACGGAGTAGACTACGTGGGACGGCGCAAAGACAATGGATGGAGGAGGCAAAACCCTAGATTGATTTTCGCATGTTTTGTATGAAGGCGCGCTCGTATTTATAGAAGACCAGACGCGTGATCAAGACGCTGCACGTTCTCCATAACTCGCAACCGAACCGGATTAGCAACCAGAATCGATCCGGATTCACCGCCACTCAAAACAGCAAAATAAAAGCGCAAAGGAAGCGCGTCGTCGCAAGCACTGAGCGGATTTTGGCGGACCATTCACGCAGTGCCGTGCGCCGCGCCGCCCGCCAGCCAGCCGCCGGCCCGGCCCAGGCGAGCGAGCAGCGAGCGCGCGTGTTATCCTCTAGTTCTCTCCCACACATGCCTCAAGTGGCTAGGAGTGCACCATCCCTTTTAAGGTGGTCTTCCTCTCCTAGAACTAGCAATATGGTACTAAAGGTCACATGCATGCCTCCTTTGCATGAGTGGGCCTTTGAGATTTAATAGGAATTATTCTTATTATATGGGCTTGGCCCACATATAATCCAACACTAACACTATGAATCAATATGTATTTATGGTACTCGTAAATCAGCCCATGCTAACCAGTAGTAACAACATATGCAGTTAGTTAAACTTATGTACCGTGTCTTCGCCTTATTTCTCCTTTTTGTTTTCTTTCCCTAGTTTTAGTTTTGCAATGAAATCACTGGTGCAATAAATTTTCAGCCTTATTTTCTTGCACATAGTAAAATGATATATATGTTTGACTGCAGCGGTGAAAGCATGGAGAATGCTTTGCGTGCTTGTTGTAAGGGGATAAAAATAGGCAAAATTCTACTACATCGGGTTGGAGACAATGAACAACAAGTTAAGTGTTCTTGACATATACTTGAAAAGTTTGTGGAAATAATTGACTTCTGTGAGTTTGTGAATAAACCTTATTTATTTTCTGTCCCCAGCTCATATACCATAAGTTGCCCATGGATATTGCTGAACGCCATGTTCTACTTTTGGATCCTGTGCTTGGTACAGGTTAGTGTTGCATATCCATTTTCCCAATTTTCTCTTCATAGTTCTGTTTGCATACCTTTTGGAATTAAGAATTAATAGGTTTTGGTTATTTAGCTTGCGACTAAAGTTTCATACCCCCTTGTTTCTTCAGGTAACTCAGCATGTCAAGCTATAGAACTTCTTATAAGAAAAGGAGTTCCTGAGGACCAAATCATGTTTCTTAATCTTATCTCGGTAAAGTTGTCTAGCCCATTCACTAGTTTAGCTACTACTTGATACATGTTTCCTTGTTTTTTGCTAGTTTGTTTATGGCATTTCATGAACAGGCTCCTGAAGGGATTCATTGCGTCTGCAAGCGATTCCCTTGTTTGAAGATTGTAACATCAGAGATTGATGTCGGGTTGAACGAGGAATACCGCGTCATCCCAGGATTGGGCGAATATGGTGATCGCTACTTTGGCACAGACTAATCGATTATCGATGATTGATACTGCCTTCATTGGCAGTGAAGATACCCGAATCAGATCTAACATTACCGGGAGATACATACTGGTGTTCGGTTGTTTATGGTATACTAGAAGAGTGACGACATCACTCATGTAACCATCGGAGGTACAGAAATCATGTGATCATGTGGCGGTGTACTGTTGTTTTTGTTGATGTAACAAACTTGGGCGTTGAATCTTGAAATGCTCGTCGTCGGTTACAATGTCCTGTGAAATGTATGGCTTGCCCCCAGTATGCGGTGGGCTTGCGACAGACGGCGTGTGATTTCAGTTGTGATTGAACCGCATACTCAAATGAAGCTTAAATATGGTGACAAAACTCATGCATGATTTACAGTAATATGCTTCATTTGTGACCCGATGCCATGGAATGAATACTCATTTTATACATTGGCTGATCGTGGGAAAAATGAATTATTTAGCCGCAAATAATGCATTTTCTCTATATTATACTGCATTGCTACCCATGCGAACTTTGCATTTGATGTACTGCTGTGCAATTGAGCACCGCTAGCTCTGTCTGTTGTTTCCAACTGAAATATCAAGCACACCAAATGAAGCAACTAAAAATTACTCGTACCTAGTCAATTTTTGTTGACTTGAACACCTTCGAGTAAAGAAAAGTTGCTTGGGGGGAGAAAGAAGTGTTATAGAAACAGACTTGTTTAATTTTAGGGAAAGAAACAAACAAGTTTGGCACATGCTTTTTAAGGACATTTGGTTATGTTGCCCTTGCACCGACCGAAAGAGAACGCTTTCCCAACTGTTGGATAGTCTAATATGCTACTCTCTATAGTCACACATATATATCGTTTTGGATATCGACATGACATCTAAAACATAATTTTGATCATCAATTTCTATTATAATATATTTATAAAATTCAATAAAAATTATAATATTATGAAAGCACTTTTCAAAATAAATCTATACATATGATTTTCACATATCATATTTAAATATTTAAAAAGATATTGATAGTTAAAGTTTCGAAAGTTTGACTACATATATGTCTAAAACAACATGTATTTATAATTGGAGGAAGTATCCAGATGACGGTTAGAGTTTGATCATTGTATGTGGTTGGGTTATTTATATCGATTTTCCACTATAACTTCTGGTGTTTCATCCTAGTTATGACAAAATAGTAGCATAGTCCAATTTCTAAGAAAATCTCTCTAGATTAGATAGATATCAACAATCCCTTATATCTTGTTTGCCAATAACTTTGTATTGCTTCACATACAACAACTTTTTGTAATACACACGTGTACAACAACTGCACCTGACATACACCATTCAACCAGATGTATTACGCATAGTACATCGAAGTATGTATGTATAGCAATCCTCATTGAGTATTGATAATTGACAACAACATTTTTGAAGGAACTTGCTATCTTAGCTGTGGGATACCAACCTAAGATCTCCTACCAAACAATACACTTTTTGTTGGACCAACTCAAACATGGCAAGAGACAAGACTGTCTATTTGACTTGTGCAGTCAAACTGCATTGTTCGCCGTCATTTCTAGTAGTTTGTACTTTGTACGCTCCAAATCCTACGAAGCTACCGTGAAACTTGTACATCCTACAAAGCTGCCGTGCAGCCGTCTACGTCTTCACGTGGAACCGACTTCTACGAAGCTCCTGCCGTGCCCGTATCCTACGAACTTGTTCTGCTCCCGTCTACGTCGGCACGCCTACAAATACAAATTAGAATATGGCTCTATATTTTTCTTAATAATGATTTACACTATTTTTAAAGTATAGTAAATAATAAATAGATATTAAGTCATACGTTTATTAAAAAGAAAAGCGTAGAAATATTACTTGTACCGATCGAAAATACGGCACGACCTTCCAACAAAAGTGACATTCCATGAACCTGAAAAGGAAAAAGAGAAAAGGAAATTTGGTTTTATTTATGGGAGTGTCTATACAATATTTATCTGTTTTTGAGGACAAAAATAATCAGATTTTGAGCTGTTAGATGGAGATCCAACGTCCTAGTGTCAAGGACAAGTACAAATTGCACCTCAGATATTTTTGACATTCCAGCAGAAATCTCATGATAAAAATTGTCTGAGACGGCGAGCGCGAGCCGCGAGCGTTTGGTTGGCCGCGCTTCTCCCACCTTGCAAACAGCGGCGTAGCCAACACTGCACCTGCTCTTCTCACGCTACCGCCGCGCAAGCACGCGACAACGACCAAGAAAGCTCGCTGCTTGTTGCTGTTCCCGCGACGGCTGCGCCGACCATGGCGAGCGCGTCCTCGTCGCCGCCGGACGGCGGGCAGGAGAGGGTCATGGAAGCCGCGAAGCACATAGTGAAGAGCCTAGCCGTGTCCAAGAACGCCGCCGATGACATGATGCGTATCCTGGCCACCTATGACACCCGCCCGTTCCCCTTGTCCTCTCCGGTGACGGGTGAGGGGCAGGAGCAGAAGGAGGCGGCGTTTGCGGCCGCGGAGGACGTCATCCGCCGGTGCAACTCCTCGTCGTCGTCCTCCGGCATGACCGACTACCTGTACGCCGTCGACGACGCCATCGCCGCGGCGGTGCTCCAGGGTGACCTCGCCTCCCGCGCCGCCGCCGCCGTGCAGGCCGCCATACCGCGCCTGGAGGAGGAGGTGCGCGCGCTGCTCTGCTCCTCTGTGCAGCGCCTCTCGCTCTCCTCGGACGACCTCGACGAAGCGACGCCCGACGCCCTCTCACCGCACGAGGCCGCTTCCGTCCGCGGCGTCGCGGACCGCATGCTGCGCGCCGGGTACGGCCCGGAGCTCGCGCAGGTCTACGTCGCCGTCCGCCGCGACGCGCTCGCAGAGTCCGTGGCGCACCTGGGCATCGAGGCCGTCTCCATCGAGGAGGTGCTTAAGATGGAGTGGGCGGTTCTTGATCAGAGGATGCGGCGGTGGAACCAAGCCGTCAGGGCCGTGGTCAAGACCCTACTCGCCGGCGAGCGGCGGCTCTGCGACGAGGTCTTCGCGTCGGACGAGGAGCTCGGCCAGGAGTGCTTCACCGACGTAACCAGGGGATGCGTCCTGCAGCTGCTCGGTTTCGCGGGCGCCGTCGCCGTGTCGTCGCGCGCAACCGAGAAGCTCTACCGAATGCTCGGCATGTACGAGGCGCTCACGGACGTCGAGCCAGAGATCGAAGCCCTCTTCACCGGAGACGCGCGCGAGTTCTTTGCCGCCGAGGTCTCCGGCGTCGTCGCGCAGCTGGGCTCCATCGTGCGCCACACGATCGAGGAGTTCGGGAACGCCATTCACGGCGAATCGTCGCGGAGACCCGTGCACGGCGGAGAGATCCACCCCATGACCCGCTACGTGCTCAACTACTGCGGCCTCCTCGCCGACTGCCGCGGCACGCTGGACATGGTCCTTGGCGACGCCCTCGACGACAACAGCGGTGGTGAAGGCGAAGCTTCCACTGGCGGCGCCCCCTCAACGCAGACTGGGCGGTGTATGCGCGAGCTGCTCACCCACCTGCTGGGCAAGATCGCCGAGAAGTCGTGCCTGTACGATGACGCCGGGCTGAAGAACATATTCCTCATGAACAACCTCTACTACATCGTGCAGAAGGTAATGGACTCCCCGCTCCGGGTGCTCCTGGGCGACGACTGGCTCCGGCCGCCGGCACCTCCGGGCGGTGGATCGCCGTGCTGTCCTACCTCAGGGACGACAGCACGCCGTCAGATCCGGCAGTACTTTGAAGGCGTGCAGATTCCGTGATCAGAATTCAGAGCAGGGGAGCTACCATGTGGAGATTATTACGAGGAGCTGCAACCTTCCCTGTTCTGTCGAATTGACTGATAGCTTACGGTACTAAACATGATTTCGGCTCTGTAGATATTTTACTTGTGTTGTGATGGCGATTTGAAGCCGCGTTTAAAACACAAAATTTTATAAGAGACAATTTAATTCCCGCAAAACTCGAAAAAAAAAGCCGTGTTCTAATCAGGGATCAACTAATAATGTGCTCAATGCTGATCTTTACAGCACCTCTGCATTAATCATTAGGACCCAGAGTCGAAGCGATACTGATACATCAAACCATTAGGTCGGTAGGTCCCCGAGTCCTCTCAGCACTGATCGGTTCGGCTTGAGTTTCTGGTTTCTGACTTATTTTTCACTATTCATAAATTTCATCTTTTTCTGAACTTTTGGCTTTTTGTTGAGCTTTTTTACCGGTTCCTTTTTTTTCCCGTATTCATTTGTATTATACATATTGGACTAACATATTTTTTAAAATTTTAAATTTTTTAAAATTTAATTATGCTAAATAAGCCTCATACCATTCTGATGTTTTTTGATCATTCTGATGTTTTCAGCCATAAGCTATTAAATTTTAAGCCCAACTGATCACCACCTGTATGCTAATAAAAAGCATGGCACTGTTCATAGACCTCGTTTGGCGTCAGCTTGAGCAGGGACTACATATAACGCAAACGTAGCACTGTCAAAGAAGAATGGGATGACAAGACGAAGGTCATGCAACGGCAGATTCCTCGGAATCTTGGAAAGGCAACTAGTGTAACTCGTTTTCTTCTGATTTGACATACAAATCGCGGTTAAACGCTAGTACATGGAACCACAGAGATGACAACATGTACGATGGCTAGTACAACTGATGTGGCACCATGTTTTATGGTTCATCTCAGAACCAAGATCAGGTTTAGGGGGTATTTTAACCGGCTCATGGCTTTTGTTAGAGATTTTAGTTTTTTAGTTAAAATAGAATAAGTAACGGTCGTAAGAAGTAGGCTTATTTGACTTTGTTTATGTGTATATGCTAGATTATGGAAAAGGATCCATCATATCGAGTTTAATGCACCAACTAATTTATTTAAAAATTAAAACTAAAGTTGATGAAAAAAATTATGAGCAATATACTTCAACGGGACTTAATTAAGAGTTAGGCAGCTTTGTTTAGTCATTTACCTACTTGATCACAGCATAAAGAGAGTTGGTGCTGTTTGTGATTAGGAGATTTCGTGCCATAATTGAACGTACTCATAAATACGAAAGGTTATCAGAGACAGCCATTAAGGCTATGTACAATAGCATGATGTTAACTATTTATATATTTTATCATATAGAATACAAATTGATATAAAGGAGAGAGAATAGAGAATTAGGTCATCTCTCATTATAGTAGTCGACCATAACATGATAAACAAGACACATTGTGTCATGAAGAAGCTATTTATTGAGACATATAAAAAGACAATATATTTACAAAAAGACAATCTATTGTATGAGCTGTCTTATGTGCTATCTATAGATGACATAGAGAATATTATAGACAATAGTTGTCTATACCGTTGTACATGTCCTAATAGAGTTCATATTTCTACACAGGGCTATTTTTTGGTTAGCCATCAAGATCAGCCATACAGGGCTACCTTTTGAATTAATCTATATAAATAAAAATAACTGATGAGATTCAAGGCACCTTCTTC